>VZTI01004805.1:1113370-1177941 GCA_013397865.1 Struthidea cinerea
GGGTTTTTTTTTTGGGTGGGGGGGTTGGTTTGTTTTCAGGTTTTGGGTTTTTTCATTGTTGTTGTTTTGGGAGTTGTTTGTTTGTTTGTTTGTTGGGTTTTTTTGTTTTGGTTTTTTTTCTGGACTAAAACATTACATCAGGTGGACAATTGAAACTTGGGAAATACTTTTCAGGAAAATCAAATATTAACAGTCTCTGGGACTTAACAGGGGGAAAAATGCTAACTATACAGCTAAGCCTAGATTATAATAATTCTGAAATATTATAATGCCAAAATCACTAGGAAATAAAATGCTATAATGCCAAACTTCATGGGATTTTTTCTAAAAGAAATGTAACTTACTGCAGGAAGCAAGTTTCCTTTTTTCAAAAACAGGTTTATTGGAGATTTGCTATGTGTTTGCTAAAGCAACTGGCTATAAGATGTTTTTAATGAATACATTTTTGGAGTTTTTTTGGTTTCTGCCTTATCCCTGCCAAAAGTCAAAGGTCACTAAGGGCTGCATGGCAGCAGGTCTATCATGGACCTCTGGACCTTCTGCGATATTTTGCTTCATGTTGTGTCAGACAAGGCAGAGAAGGAAGGTGAGGATGGAGAGGAAGAGCTGTTCATGCAGTTGTGTGGAAGGATCCAGGCCTTCCAAAATTAGCTTTGGGGGGAAAGACCTGCTGTGTTCCTGGCTGCATAAGCTATTGCAGAGGCTGAAGGGCTGTTCCCTCTTCCCCTGCTCAGTGATGCTTCTGCCTTCTTCCTGAGATGCATCTGCTCTTGTTTGTTCTGACCATATGTGAGCAGCTACCAGCCACAAAATTGAAAATAAAGCATTTACTTCTCGTTAAGTATCGTATTTCTGAATGCTTTTCCATTCACACTTTGTAGTAATGTCAGAGTAATAGCTGTGATTTGGATGTAAACTCTCAAGCCTAAATACTTGTCTGTACTTCCTCCATTCAACATCATGTTTGGTGAAAGACAGCTGTTTGAGTCAAAGTCAAAATACCCATTTTGGTAATGTGCTAGGAATGTTTTCCTTAGATCTGATGACAGCATCAAGACTTGCTAAAATTTTACTTTGTTTTGTTTCAAGCGATAGATCACTGGCATCTTTTGTTGAACTTTTCCCTGTAATTTTAAGTTAGCTGAAGTAGTACATTTGATTTCAGTTGAAATATCACTGAAATCGAAGTCACAACAGGTCATATAACAAAAAAAAATTACATATGAAACAAATTTTGAAGCTGCTCTTTATAATGCAATTTGAATGGCAAATGAGAGAGCAATATTGTAACTTAATTCAGTACGTGTTCCCCATCTCTTGAAAAGAACATGTATAAACAAACTAGCATTAAAAGCACTCTTGTCAGTGCCACCATTTGGCTATCAAAATCTAAACAATACATGGGGCTTGGCACATGCCTAAAACAGATCCCGCTGTTATTTGATGTTTCCTAGGGCAGAAATCAGTAAAATCTGGGGCATAAAGCATTGGGAAAAGAAAAATAAGAAACACCAATTTTTCTAAGGTTATTGGCCAGAAAATTAAATAGCTGCATCTGTGCAGGATTTGTGCAATTTGGTACCCATGTTTTGCATAATAGAGATGGCAAGAGTTATCCAGGAGGCTTCCAACACAGTGTGCACACACTGATGAATCTGACACAAGGATAGTTACAAGAGCAGCTTAGAGATGCTGGTTGAAGTTTTGCCGCCGTCTGGGGACATCTGACGTGGTGTGCCTGGGAAGGCTGGAGGTGGGGAAACCGTGGCCTCATCCAAAGCCTTATGACAAAGGATGCCTGCGGGACTGAATTATTCAGGGGGTTCAAGAGGGACTTGTGAGTAACTGCAGGGATGTTAGATGAGATGAAATGTGAACAGGGACATAAAACTGGTCCAAATGAATATTTAGGCTTGGAGAACTTCCTGTAATCCTCGTTCATTCAGACCCTTTTATGCAGTTATGTACAATTTAATTTTAATTCCTTCAAGAGCTCAGCACCCACACAGTGGCTAACAAAACCACCTCAATCTAATGAAAGAGCAGACAGTGTTATAGCTGTCATACATTTATGGGGTAGAATGACTAGTTTAGAAATCAAATCGCTCAGACCAGAATTAGATTCAGTGCATGACTCCTATGTGTGCATTTTAACCTCACGATTTTTATTAGACAGCATGAGACCTTGCTTAATGTGAAGTTATTTTCTTTCCTTAGTTTGAAGAGTTAGGAATAATGTTGTACTCTTTTAGAATCCAGAAACAAGCTTATAATCTGCCAGCGCTGAGTGGCAGAAAAATATTTCCTGTTTATTTTGCTTTCTAGCCATATATTTGCAGCTATAGACTTCTATAATATCATTTTTCATTATGATTTTTTAAGATGCATTTGGCATAAATTAGAACTTCATATAGGTTTATTACTGCTCTGTTAGATTTTGATCAAAACAGCTTGATTTTTATAGCAGTTCTTCACCATTAATATTGTAAATTCTTTACCTCTCTGAAGGGAAGTATTGGGGTTAAACTAGATACTTCTGTGAAAGTATACTGCAGTGCTCAGTTGTGGTGGTCAAGAAAACAAAATCAATCTTTTATGGGAGTTATTAGGCAAGAAATAGATACCAAACTGCCGAATGTCCACTTGCCACAACACCAATCTGTAGTCACTCCACCATTTCTGCACGATTCTGATTCCTCCCAGAAGGCAGAATCAAGTTGAAAAAGGTTTGGAAAGGGGCAGCAAGGAGGATAAAAGGTAACAAATGGTTTCTGTGTGAGGAGATACTTGATAAATGGTTGATCTGGGGAAAAAAAAACAACTTTAGAATGTATCTTGAAAACCATGGCTGGTATGAAGAGGATGGATGGGAATTGTGTGTTCACTGCCTCTCTCAGCAATGAGAGAAACTGTGAGGAGTCACATTCAAAACAAAGCAAAGGAAGCGTTTCCCTCTGCAGCAAGGAGAAAGATGTGAAGGATGCTGAAAGTTTGCAAGGAATCAGCAGGCAGGTTGGTAGGAGAAAGCCCAAAAAGGGTTACAGAAGATGCAGAAATCACAACTATTGAGGAAGTCCATGAGCAGAAAATAATTTTTATCTGAGAAATTTTCAGGGGAAAGCATTATACACATTTGATGTGTTTTCCCTTTTTTATAGCCCCTATTTATGACACTGGTAGACACCAGAGGTCTAGATAAACCCATCATCCGATCAAGTAAAGCTTTCTTACTAGAAAGGGTTTATTTGCTTACTTAAACAACTTCAAACTCACAGCAATTTTGGTGAAATCATAAATATGTATCTGAAGAAACCTCATGAATGAAGTTGATAGGCTTCATTCTTCCTTTCATATGCTAAAACCCATAAGAAGAAAACACTTTTTGAAAGTGTTCTTCACATAATACCGTTCATTTTAATGATGTTTTCTTTAAAATGTCCCCCTTACACTTCTACAGATCTTGAGGAGGCCTGTAGGAACCTGGATGTCTACACCAATTTTGGATCTAATCATTCTCCCTGGTCCTTTTTAAAATATTGGTTACGTTTTTCAGTTAACTCATCAATAGCATGGATAATAATGACATATGCTTGTTCTATATAATGTCTATAAAAAGCATAAACACACAGTATGCACAGTAGCATTAGCAGTGACATAACATTTTAATTTCTGTGTCCTTGCAGTAAGAAAAATGTCAGATATAATTACTAAAATCATAAACCGTTGAATGAAAAGCTCATGATTATTTTTAAATTACTCTATTTCTTCTTAGTATGGTATAAAAATTACATCTGGTAAACAATGCTAGCAGATAATTTCTGTAATAATATACTGTTATAATAAATGACTGCATTCTACACCCTCCTATTCTGTACTGAATACAACTTGATTTTCAAGGCAGTTCAGCATTGTTTTTTGTAACAACTCTGATGATAAAGTGCTTGAGAAGCCTGTTAGAAAAAGAACAAAACATACGTGACCACAGCTCTAGTGGGTAAAGGGCAGATTGCCAACCTCTAAGATGCTGCTAGTAAATATATGCCTGTTAGAAAATGAAATCTTTTGGGACAGCCCAATGATTCCTGAGTTAATGTCCAGAAAGGTAAATTCCTAATGCTTCAAGAATGACATAAAAGTGCTTGTAGTGCTTATAATTGCACAGTGTTGAAAAGAGGGTTAGAAATTTGTCCCCAGTGCATCTTTTAATAAGGTTATACTGAAGCATTGCCTTCCTTTGTACTAATATAGCTATAGAAGTTTACAGATACAGGGTTGTTACTCAGAGACAGTGGGATTTGTAAATGTTCCCATTTGGTTAAGGAATACTAATCACATCACTTTGCAATAGCACTGATGCTGCTGCATCGCCATGTGCTCCTCTAAACCCTTTGTGTAACTTCCTTCAGTAATACTCTGTTGCCTGTCCAGCTGCTCTGTCCCACTGCAAAGCAGAGAAAGGCTTTTAACACCTCTCTTTCCCCAGTGAAACCTGTCTTTAAATGTTCGCCCTCACCTTCTATGAGGAATCAGTACTGAGTTCATTGCGAACTGTTGTTTTAATAGTTAGTTTCATTAATAGAGTGATCTAGGTTGAAAATTTAAAGAATTTGTGTGTTAGTATCATGAAATCAGCAGCATCCACCTCTGAAAGCAGTTTTGTAGTTGTACCATATTGACAAAAACAGCTATCTCTGTGTATTGGCTAGCTCTTTATTACTCCTCGAAATATAGAAATATGCATAGTGCTGGAAGTTTCATCGCCACAGAGTCCTCAGTTAATGCGTCTTTAAACGAGCTATGCACAGACAGTTGTAATTACCTGTAGCATGAGTTGTATATGCCAACTCTACTTAAATCTCTATCCTAGTGCAACTCGGTGATATATGGGAATTAATACAACCGTTGGTTCATTTGTTGATTTCTTAAGACAAAAGATGTGGCTTCCTTCTGCTTTGCAAGCTGAAACCTGAATCCAGGATCAGTCTCCATAATTTTGTCAAGTTCAAATACTGAAGTTTCACTTCAAAGTCAGATAATATTTTAACCAGTTATCTCAGTCATGAGACCTTTCTTTTCTTCACCTCACTCTTTCTCCACCCTCTCAACCAAACCAAATTCCCTGGTGTTAAAATGCAAGCTGTCTTTACCTGCTGACTCACCGTCATATTCTTTACCTTACAGAGCTGTTTACTAGCTTCTTTCTTGGCTGCAACTTCACCTTTGTTGTTCTCCACAGACCATCCTAGTCCGATCCTGTGTTTAAGAGATCTCACAAGATCAGCACACGATCTCTGGTTCAGAAACCTCACAGGTCACAGGTTTGCTGGGAAAGAATATTTGTGTTTGTGTATATACACACATAGAGAGTATTTACATACTTAATAAATACATTAATATTTACAAAATGCATGTGTGTATTTTACAGAGAAACTTAGGGAACCAAGAGACAAAAGCAATCTCATGGATTAGCCAGCCTAGCAGAAGCTTCTCCACATGCGTGTAAGAAGTTTAAAAGTTGATGCACATTCTCAGCCTTGCCCGTTCTGGGCCCATCATAGCTAACATACATGCAGAACAGTTTAGTGCTTGGGTATTCATCATTAGCAAGGGTGGACAGAATATTTCCATGCATTAGATGCACCCTTAATAATAAGGAAAGGCAGGGATGTAGGCATATGTAGGATTAGAAGGAGCCAATGCAAACATGGGGGGGGGGGGGAGAGTCAAGATACTTTATATCTTGAAAACTCTTGAAGTAACTAAACATATGTCATTGCTAGGTAATAAAATAAAAGTTAAAGTGGTGTTCATATGAAAAGATTGTTCATCAGTATTAATATCAAGAGGGTGCAGTACAGAAGGAGTCCCCAGATTTGTAAATATTCAAGTTTTGGTTAAAGTTACCGACTTTTAATTACAATGAAAACAATGCAGCTGCTTGTCTCTGGAAAACAAAGGTTTGCGTTTATGAGAAGTTATATACAGTGCATCAGTTGTGATGGGAAACAGTGACAAAACCCCAGTTTCTTTGGAAAAATGCCATTGTTGATTAATTGCAATATATTTCAACTGTGTATAGATTTCTCACAGTTGCCCAATAAACACACTGCTTTCATTCTTTGGAGATTAACAGTTTCTCCTGTGTTCTCAAGTTCTTTCCAGTTTAGTACAGTGTTTCTTTTGATAGATTGGTTTTCCTGAGTCAAAGTTAAGAACTCAGAGCATCTTATCACACTTCGACCAGCTTGCTTTCTCAGGGGCCAAGAAGAGAGGGGGGAAGAAAGCCCATCAAGGCTTGTGCCTGTTAAATCCAAGCTCTCAAGGGATTTGTTTTTCTTTTGGCGTCAGATTAGATGTTCAAACCAAGCGGTGTTGTGGGGCCACGGGTGAGTGCCCACTGAACCCTTAACAAGGCTAATCCCACAGCAGCGCATTCCAAGCAGCTAATGGGTGCAAGGGCTGTGCTGGCTCTCACATCGCTGCGCCGCGGGCAGAGCGGGGCCAGGCGCAAATGTGTTATTAGCAATGACCGGCCGTGGTGAAACGTGGGCAGCAGATTTTGCTCTGGGACAGCCTTAAACGCCAGGTTTGATGCTCAGGTAAAGAAAAGAGAGAAATAAAATGTTTTTGGTGGGACTTTGCAGAAAGGTTAATAAAGAGAGAGACTTACCCAGAGAGCTAAGCTATGAATAAACTAAATGCACGTATGGCGTGTACTTTATGACTCCACTGCGGACTTTAAATTGTCTTATTAACCATTACTGAAGGAGTATTTATGAAAGAAGTGAAAGAGAAGATAAGCTTCTTGCTCTACTAGTCTTGAAAACACTTTGCTATAGTTTTCTAAACTTTTTATTACTTTATTAATTCACATTATAAGTAAGAGCTTCATGCAGACAGTTTAGTTATGAATATGTTGATTTCCTGAAGTTACTATGTTATGAAGACTCTACGGCAAGTAACTTAATTTATTGTATCTCTGAACTTTATAGTTCATTGCAAATTATATCTGTTGCAGAAAGATAACTGGCATGGGGCAGTGAAACCAGATGCTTTCTTTTAAATTTGGAAGGATGAGAAATTGTGAGATTAGTAAATTACATATTTTGTCATCACACCTCTGCCAGGTAAAATAGTATATTGTTTGAGATCTAAAAGCTGGAAAGTATCTTTTCCTGATGTGAATAAAGGAGATTTTAAACCAGACTATTATTTTTGCAATATTATCTTTGAAGAAGTATGATGAAATTACATTTCAAATACAGATTATTATTATTGTTTTGTTTGTTTTTTTTAACGTAGCTGTGTTTTTTTTTCCACTTGCAAAGACAATATGAGAAAGAGTAGGAAAACAAATTTTAAATGTCATTTTCTGGGGTTAGGAAAGCTTGCTTTTATACCTAAAGAAAAAGTTTCAGTGAGGTACCTGTTATGGCACCTTTTTGTACTGGATCTTGAGACAAATTTAGCTAGTGACCACCTTTAGAAAAGACACATTAGTTCTGTGTAGCTAGGAAATTCACCAGGTAAATTGTTTGTAGAAAAGTATGAAAATAATAATATATTTAATGAAGGATGTTTAGAAGTTGTAGTAAGTTAAACCTCAAGGTAGTCTCTCTTAGGTAAAGTAAAACTTTTTTCACTTCCAGAATTTTTATTTAACTATACTTTGTTTAAACAAAACAAATCTTGCCCAATATTGTATAATACATTAAACTTCTGTTTGCTGACCTGAGAAAGACCAGCCAAATACAGGTTTATTTAATGGTTTTAATAGACTTATTTTCTTTCTGACTGTAAAAGTGATGTTAGGTATCTGCTATGCCTACAAAATATGAAGTCTAGCAAATTTTTCAAATAAAAATGCAAGGAAACCAAAGATAAAATATTGCTAGATAGCACCAGTAACCACTAGATCCAGCAAGGAATTATTTTCTGTGTAAAAGGCAAAAGAATAAATTCTATATATTGGGACTGCTAAGTAGTACATGTAGGTAGAAATTCTTGTTATGGTCCTTTGTAGTTTGTTCTAGTGACATTCACTGACTCCATGAAATTTCTTCAGTTCACAGTGATTTTCTCAAGTTTCAGAAGCAGAGGGTTCTGGTTTTAAACTGGAAAATGGGATACAGATTGAATTGACAAGAAGGTAACATTAGATAGTGATGTAGCATCAGTTAGTAAAAGTAATGCATAGGTATTACTTATATACCCTTACATAGTAAAAGGCAGCATCAGGTAATGTTACATAGGCAATTTCAAAATTTCTCTTTTCATAGAGGCAAGATACTCATATTTCCTTTAAATTGTTTAAACTTCGTTTCACATTACTTAATTTTCAGGTAATTTTGACATAGTTCATAGTTTATAGTTCTGTTTATGCTGTGCAGTTAAGTGGGTAATTTTATTATTTAAGTATATTATGTTAATCTGTTTTAAATGAATTTTCAAGGGAAAGCTTCAACTCATTTCCTTATTAAAAGAAATAAAAGAATCCTATCTCTGTGAATGTTTTAGGGAGCTTGCCAGAACTTGTATTATATGGAGTAATGATTTCCTAGATAATTAAAAATATTTCAGAACTCTGAAAGTCTCTTCTTTTTTGTTTTGTGTTTGTTTTTGTCTTTTCCCTTTTTCTTTCCTACCCATCTCTCTTTCTGTTTAAAAAGATTTCTTGTGAATCTGACAATTAAGACTATGCTGAGGGACATTTCTTGCTTTTCTGTGAGTGTAAGGTGGACGATCTTGAGTGTTATGAACAACCATAGCTTCACTGAACTGTTTTAGAGGCTACCTGCCAGTCATCTGATTCAATGTATTAAATTTTTTGTGTCTTGTTTCAGAACCACATCTGTCTCTTTTTTTTTTTTTGTAATTAAGTTGTCCACATAGAAACTGTGGTTTCTGCTTCTGTGTTGAACAGCACTCTCAGTGCTTGTGTAAAAATGTATTGGGTGGTTTGGTTGGTTCAGTTGTGGGGATTTTTTTTAGTTAAATCTGGCTTAGTTGTATCGTTGACATGGAAACAGAGAGGTTTTTGCTGCATATGTGTAGGGTCTTTTCTGCCATGCAGAAAGGTTTGGAGTTTGAGTTAATTCTTCTCCAGGGATTCCTTCCTCTGTTATGAGAATATAGGTGACAGCATCAAGGTCATCTGGTTAGTGAATAAGAAAACAATATTAAAGGCTTGTGTTGGGTGCTTAGCTCTAGAAGGGAACCATAGATCTAATGGAATGTTTGCTCTCTGCAAAATATGCCCTGCTTATCTGAGGAGTCAGTGGAACTTTCTCTTATGCTTGAAGTTTTTCTACAGTCGTACGGTAAGTTGTATATAATAAGCAAACAGAGCTCAAGGCATTTCCTTTCTCTTTTTTAGGCACAGAAATCATGGATAGAAAGAGCATTTTACAAGAGAGAATGTGTTCATATCATACCCAGCACCAAAGACCCCCATAGGTAATTGCATGTTACTGCTATGAAAAATGGAAGTTGATTTTAAAAAAGTCTCTGTCTCTATATATATTCATACAATGGATATAAATATTTTGTAAACTTGTTTGTTCAGAAGGTAGTTGAATTACATCTGGAGTGATGGATTCCTATGGGAATTATTAGTTTACATTTCAAAACTTATTTCATTAAAAAAAAGATTAATCAAGGGTGGATCAGCATCTGTATTTAATTTTCTTATCTTCTTAGGTCAATATTCAGTGCATTGAATATTTACCTAAATTGGATGCATGACACACCACACTGTCAAAAGAAAGCAGATGCATTAAACTGGCAATTTAAAATACATGCTAATCCATGCAAAAGCTGATCGCTTGTCCTGATGTTGCCTGAAGAAAACAGAAGATGTTCTTTTATTTCTTTCTGTACATATTTAGAACAAAGCATGGTTTTTTTGAAATATAGGAGAGTCCAAAGTAAACAAGACACAGAAAAGAAAAGGTTATATGTGTGCTATATTGCTTCCATACATAAAGGCTTCAAGAAAGGAGTCAGCAGAGTTGAAAAGGGGTTGGATTCTTTTTATAATGTGTTTCCCTGTTCAGTTTATACACGCACGTGACTTGGGTTTTCTGTTTGTGTAATGTCATAGGTGTTGCTGTGGGCGTCTAACAGGTCAACACATTGGACAGCCTCTGAGTGCCTCCGTTACTCAGAATGAGAAAAATGAAACCAGACTTACTCGCAATGACATCCAGTCGGAGAAGTGGTCCATCAGCAAGCACACGCAGCTCAGCCCGACGGACGCTTTTGGAACCATTGAGTTCCAAGGAGGAGGCCACTCCAATAAAGCCATGGTAACCATGTTTTTCTCTTACATAAATAATGCTGCTAGCTAAAAGTAAGCATTCACAAAGAATGAACAGCGTTCTTTCTTAACTTCGTGCTAAAGTATTGTTGAGCGTAAGACCAGAATGTATGTTTTTGTGTATCATGTGCCATAAGTGGGTTAACAAAATTAACCGTAAGAGCTGGAACACAGTGTAAGAGGAGCTACCTTTATGAAGGCTGAAGACACATTGATGTGCTGCTGTTCTTAATTTTATTCCAATGGCTACTCATCCCTCTTTTTCTGAAAAATTTTCTAATTCGACTATGATTTCCCATTGCTGGCTGTGTCTGCAAAGCTGACAGATTTTTAACATACCAAATTCCTTTTAATATTCCTCCAGATATGTATCGGAAGATAGACCAATTAGACTCATGGTTAATATTTCAGTGAAAAAAGAGGCCCCAGGAAATGTCTAGTCTAGGAGCTAGGAAATTCCTTGAGCAAGAAGTTTCTCCGTCCCTATGGAGTGATACCAAAGTGTATTGATCTGAAGTCTTTGCTCCACTAACTTGGAGAGACCTTTCCAACGCACACACTAACCCATGCATGTATTTCTCCTATGTAATATTACATGAAAGGAGGAATCTCTCTGACTCCATCTAAACTGCAGAACCTGGATCTTTGGGAATGACATGTGAGTTTGTGCCTAGTACTTCATGGCCAATACACTGCTTTGGTGGTGAGGGCAGACGATGAACTCCTGGGTGCTCTGCAGAATAACCTGCCCAGCAATCCAGTACTGTCTTCTGTGCATGAATTCTTCCCAACAGGTGTCTCAGATCTGCCATAAAGAACAGAGATTAGAGACAATGAGAATCTTAGGTCCTATGCTAGCGAGAGCAAAATGTTTTCCTCAGATGTGTACAGAGGTGCTGGAGTTGGGATGACTGCTTAAACGGATGATTCTGTTTGTGCAGATGGATGGCTTCTTTTAACAGAAAGAAAGAAAGCACTGCTGCACCAATAAACAGAAAACTCGGTAATTTCTCTCAGAGTATCACAGACATCATATGTTCCATTGACAACCAATCACCTAAAAATCTGCAAGGCCAGAGATCCAGAGATACAGTAATGAATGTTATTAACCGTATATGGATACTTTGCATTGAATCTGTGTTTATGAGAAGGGATAATCACTAGAGCTTTTTCAGTGATGTCCTTGAAGATTGCTATTAAACAATAAACAGACCTGCCCAGACAAAAGTAGTCTTGGAGAGCCAAGAAATGATGAAGGTTTTAGGGAAGCTGTGGACACCAGTGCTCCTAGAGGATTTCTGATCTTTGCTGGGATTCTGATGTCCTGGCATAGTGCCGGAAGAGACAGGTCATGCTCTAAGATACGTGCTGTGTGCTCAAAGAAATGCAATTGAAGTGAAACTGTGGAGATAAAACTTGAATTCAGCATAAAGGAAAAAAAAAACATTGTCAGAGAGTGCAGTCAGGAGTGAAATCATGAACACTTTAGAAAAAAGAAAAAAAGAGAAGGGGGAAAAGGGACTTAAACTCTGAGAAATCTAAATAACAAGTTAAAACTTAGGTATGAATATAGACAATGAATTTATTGCTGGAAAAACTCTAGATTTATTTTGACAGACTAGAATCAGGAAGATAGTTGTGCCTGCCATCTATTTGTAATCATTAAACCACACTCAAAACATGGGGAAAAAACCAAATTCTTCATTAATTAAAAAAATCTATAAAACCTCCAGAAATTTGATTATCCCACTAGTGGGGAAAGTTCTTCAAATTAAATAATTCAGTAAATATCTCTTGAATAGGTGTTGTGCTTGCTTTCCACCAGTGAGAAAAATAACTCTCATAAGACCAAAACACAAATAAGGAGGTTTGCATAACCATTTAAATGGAAACAGATTAAAGAGTTTTTTATTATGTGTTTGCCACAGAAAGCAGCATGAAGATGTCCTTGTCTTTGTATTTCCAGACCCAAACATTATTTTAGGGTAGACTGTTATCAAAAAGCTGCCTAACTAGTTGTTGCAGTTTTATTATGAGAAAATGAAACTCTTACCTTTGCATTTACTGGGTACTAGGTCTTTCCCATAATAAATAAAACTTAACAAGTCAAAAGCTTTCTGTGGAAGCCGAGAGTTTTCTCAATCAAAGAAACCAACGAACTTTGCCAGCAGAGGAGAGAAAAAGGAGACATTATATTGAAAAAAATAAGCCCTGGAAAAAAAGGAACAAGTACATAATAGTACTGGGAAATATTCTTGTTTGACTGTACATTCTCAAGCCCAAATGCAGAGAAGCTGATCAGCGTGGATAGGGGAAGAAAGATAAAGGGGAGAAAACATGATAAATTTATTCCTTTCTAAAAATGTGTTAGTTATTTTGTAGGTACTGGCTACCAAATGACACTGTGGAATGCAAGCTGGGTTTTTTGCTGACAGTCATGGCAGGTTTATGTTGTGCCTATTGGCTCATAAAATAACCTTATAACGCAGCAAGACTTGGCAAGCTGACCACATCAAGGAAAGCCTCAGGGGAAGAATTTGGCATTAAATTTTCCACTTATTCTCTATTTTACTTCTGAAGTGGATGCCCACATATGAAAATTACTAAGCAAGGGAAACACTGAACTGAGCAGTATTTTCTTGGTCTTTTGCTAACAGCAAAATTGTTAAATTTTTCTGAATCAGACTGCAAAGAATTAGGTGGGGTTTGTTAATAGGAACCATAACCTCAGATTTGCAATTGGGAAACCAAGAGTCAATTAATGGAACAGATTAATGCTTGTAAAACTGACAGATAATTATTTTCTCAATTATTTTCTCCATTTGAAGTTACAGAACTAGATTTTAATACAAAACATATAGAAAGTATAATTATACTTTTCATGATACAATATTATATCAGTTGCCACCAGACAATAGCAATCAGATCTTTAGCTGTGGAAATGAAAATTATACTGAAATTATAATAGAACACGTGGATTTGGAACAATACAGCAAAGATGTGAGCTTACATATTGTCAGTAGAACTGACTGGGCCATTAATTTCATTTCCGCAGCCACATGGAAAAAAAATTCCCAAACAGCGTGACTTTTGCTAGTGCTGTGGAGTTGTTAAAGCATCTTCAGTGCAGCTGCACTATCCTCCTTAAATCAATAATGTGAATAGCTCAATAATTTGTGCAGGAAATTATATAGAAACACATAGCTGAGATTAGGTAACACTGGTTAACAAGATCAGTTACTAAAAAGGCCTTTCCTTCAGTCTTCATGTAACCACAGATGATCCTGAGACAAGACTGTGGTGTTTAGATCTCTGTCAATCTCATATTTTCTTTACAAGTGACTCATCCCATTAATATGTAAGAAACGCAATTAACAGTTTTGCTTGTTGGCATTTATTTTGTTTTTATAGCAGATTTTCAAATTTAACACCTGTAAAAAGATGTGAGAGGGATGTGGGTATACATAAATTTTACTAATAGCTTTTGCAAATAAAATTGAAAAAAGTATGGGGAAGTTAATGAAGTATGATCTGCTTACACTAGTTGGCTCTTTGCAGTTTAAGAAGTAACATGTTCATCTAACTGTATACTAGCATTTCATTAAGTCAGAAAGCAATAATCAAACTAAAGTGAGTGATTCCATTCCAGTTATGAGCAATATTCTGAAAAAGTTTAAAATATATTCTGTTCACAGTGTAACAATTAAGACAATCTTGCTGTGATGGGTTTTGCGCTGCGCTTGTGACCAAACCAAACCCATTTTTTTAATATACTATCTGTCTTTACACACACCCACACAAAACCTTAACCTTCTTTCATTAATGGGTGGGATTGTCTATAAAATTCTTTAAAGGATTGCTCTTTACAGAGCTAAAATTTCTTTCATCATGGACTTTCAGGGTTAAATGGAAGGTGGCTGTTTGAAAAGCCTTTGGTGAGTTAAATGGATTCTTCCGCATTGAATGCATTTCAATGATACATTTCATATGCAGAGTAAAATCCTAAAATAAGTTTGCAGCTGCAAAAGAAAGGATGTTTACATCAGTGTTATCTGCTTAACTTGTCTTATGGTGCATGGAAACACGAAAGAACATCAGTAGAATTCCAATGAACATTAACAGTTACTCGGACAAAGTTGCTAATATTCAGATCCTTAAAACTTTATTAAGGACATTTGGAAATCAGTCACAGTAAAAGGTATTTTTCTTGGTTTAAAATGCATTGACTTTTATAGAAACTGTATAAAAAGGATGCCAAAAAACATCAGGGCTTTTGAGAGGAAAAAAGAGATAATCTTATAACTTGCATAAACCATGAAAAGGCAACAAACATTGTTTCTGTTAAAGTAAATGAATTCTTCAGAAATATTTACAGAATTTAAAAGAAAGTATTCTACATGGAGAAAAAGGGGAAATAACACAGAAAAATCTTTATCCAAAGCCCATTTAAATCAATAAGGGTCCTTTCACTGATTGTTTGGTGGAACTTGGATTAGGACTTAAGGTGTTAAGAAGAAATAACTTATGCAGAACCTATCTGTTTTCAGTCTAAGAAACAGGGTTTTTGTTGAATTCAGTGAGAATAACATCTAATTCTTTTTTTGTGAGGATCACACTTTGAGGCAACCAGTCTTTAATTTCAAGACCTATCTGTAGTGATAGAAACTTATTTAAGTTACGGAAAAAAGAAACACAGGAGCAACATTAGAATGCAGATCACAAAATGTTTTCTGAATAGTTTTACTTTAAGAAATACAACAGAATTCTGAGTCTCTTTAATTTATTCACTGAGACTCTCATCTGCAATCATTCACCAAGTACTTTAATGAGACAGCTGTGCTTAAGTAACAGAATAGAAATTCTACTTCTCAGGAACTTTGACTTTTGCCCTAGGGCACTGGAGTCGAACTTGGCTGTTTGACTGATGGTGTGCACAGGTATATTTTAGAGAACACATGACAAAAAAAAATGGAACAACAATTGGCAACAGATGCACTGTTGCTGACTGCTACTGTACTAGTTTAGGGATCAAATGGGCATTACAGCTCCAGCTTGATGCTGTGTCATTTCACGTTCTGTGTTGATGTTGGTCAGGTCAGCCTGTAAGTTTTGTGATTCAGATCTGTACTTTTGCTTCCTGACTTGCCCTGCTTTGCTGACACATAAAAACTGAACTCTTGCATCCTATCCATATAATTCTCCCATAAAGAAAGGGATCAATTATTTCCCATTAGAACTGACAGGTTCTACAGCTGACAGGTATACCAGGCATGGAATTTCATAGCACAGCAGCATAGTGGTTTGGCTTAGATCTAAGTTTTGTGTCTGCCTCCAGAGGCTATTGCGAGACAACTTGGGAACAGCAGAAATACTCGTTGACATTCTAAGCAAAAACTGATGGGGCTAAATATTCTGTTACAGGATTGGAAGAAACTACTTTTTATTATGGACAAAAATGGCCGTAAAGGTGTGATTCATAAAAATAGGACAGAATAACTCTCTTTTAGTTACTAGCTAACATGTTAAGTAACGGCAAAAGAGTAATTTCTAATATTCCAAACTAAAAATTGCTTCCATAAGAGAAAAATTATTCAAATAGTCATAAAAATTGAATGCTATGCACAGAAGAAAAATCATGTTTGCCACCATTGCCAAAAACTTCTAAACCAGTAAATCTTATCTCTGTTGATTTAAATTTTAATTTACATAAAGAAACCTTAGAGATTTATTTTTCCTAAAATTTCCACTTTGTAAAGTAAAATCATCCTAAATATAGAGGGGTTTTGCCTGCAGGGCAAGCAGTTGTTTCTAATAAAAGATGTCTAAATTTCAAAGAAATCAAGAAAATACTTCTAACTTTCTGCTTCACCTTCTAGATTTGTATTTATTGGAATTCAGAGGTCTTCATGTATAAGAAGAGTATTACATAGACTTAAGAAGGTAGGGACAGTGAAATCACACATTTTGAGGTATTAAAAAAAACACTAAAGAATAAAAAAAAAAAAATTCCAAACCAATCACTGATGCCATTTGTGCCTCCATCTTAGTATCATCTCAGATGATGCAATGGCATGTTTTCAACATATTTTTATGGTCATTGCCAATATGAATTCACCTTAATTGTCTTTTTAAGACTCACAGTCTGTCTACCAAAAAACAGAGTGAGGTGCCAGTGATTCCAAACCAAAGACTCCAAGTTTGACCAACAGAGTTTTCATGTAGGCCGCATGAAGGATGTTGTCTATGAATGCCTCCAGTTGCCCTTTGCAACCTCAGATCTCCCTCAAGACATAAAAAAGGGAATAAGGATCATTCTTCTTACACCCCCTCTGGTGGGTTAAAACTTTGACAACCCTCAAATACCAATTTGAAAACTATTGATGTCTCAATCTGGTCAGTGGGATCAAGTGCCATACAAGATTTTATCCCACACTGGAAATTGGCTGAGCAGCTGCTGAGGAGGCAGTTCATTAATCAGCTTGACAGACAGGAATGCTGCATTTTCTATGCCCTGTAGCTGTTGTGAGTTTGCCTGGCTGCTGCAGAGAACATTACTGATGCACAGGGGTAAATGTGCATTCCCAAGTTCTTGCTCAGCTTTCAGTTGAGCTGTGCTCCCCCAACTAATTGTGCAAACAGGCTTCTACTTCCAGAAATGTTAACAATGGATGTTCACTGAGCAACAACTCGTTCTTGCAAAAAATCCTATCTATTAGTGGTTTCCTCTGGAAAATGTCAAGTCCTTATTTCTTATTCAGCTAGAAAGGAATCCACTTTATTATCATATGATATTACTAAAAAAAGAACAAACTCTTGGCTAGAAATACTGACTGGACATGTCAAAGAGGGACCAAATGGTTACATAATGTGTATGGATTTTATACTACCTGGCATGTTACAATAAACAAGTTAGGACTAGGTATTCCTCAGGCTGAAAGCAAAGGTATACACCTGATGTCTGTGCTGACAACCCATCAAGGGAAAGACTGCTGAAGTGTTCTACAGGCATTGATTCAATCAGAAGTTTGACAGATGAATGCTTTCTGTAACTTATTTTATTTTATTAAGAGGGTCCTTCCAGATCTTAGCAGCTATAGAAAGAATTTTTTCCTGGTTCTGCTGTGTAACTAGAAATCAAAAAAGTGTTACCTGCCCTGTCACAGGTTTTGTGAAACAGCAACAGAAAAAACAGGAGAAAGGCTTATAAGAGAGAGAGACAGGTATTTGTGTGACATGGTAGTGCTGTAGAAATTTTGAAGACAGTTGTCATCTTTGAGCACACACAGATGGGCATGATCTCCCCTGGCACAAATTGCTGCACACGTAGCACAGAACAGCCAGCAACTGGAAATGCATTAATTTGTTTCACAGCACTTTTAGGATCTTGTAAGGCAAGATGATGAACCTTTACAAATTGTACATAGTTCAATTGTACATTCTTTCATCTGAAAAGTACCAGTTCAATAGTCTTGCTCAGTTTAAACTTATGTGTGCTTGAAGAACTGAGCTTGTTTCTGTTACTTCTTACCTTTTGAGGGTTTGACTTCATTAATTTGAAAAGGAGGTACAAGTAAATACAGAGTTGTGACTCTGACTACCTAGGTCATCTCTGGCAGACCTCTTACATTTTTGTGTTTATGAATTGTAGACATTAGTCTTTCAAGCATTGCTAAGGATTTTGAAACAATCAATGTCTTAATTTCCTAAATAAAGAAAATTATGCAGCCTGTGAATTGCCAAGTGTTCCATTATTCCTAGTTTCCTGACTAGGAAATTAATCATCAGGTTAGTGATTAGTTACTGGTTTTTTTCATAAAGGTTGCCTTTTTTCAGTGATCTGTTGGGCATAGATCATATATGCATTAGAAACCAGTGGGTATAACCAATCTTTTTTCTCTACTCTCTACTATTGCCCTTGTTTCTGCAGTACGTACGTGTGTCTTTTGACACAAAGCCTGACCTTCTTCTGCATCTGATGACCAAAGAGTGGCAACTTGAGCTCCCCAAACTTCTCATCTCTGTGCATGGGGGCCTTCAGAATTTTGAACTTCAGCCAAAACTCAAACAAGTCTTTGGAAAAGGCCTTATTAAGGCTGCTATGACAACTGGAGCATGGATATTCACTGGAGGAGTAAACACAGGTAAAAGCAATATTGAAATAAAAGCACAGTGGCATCTAGGAGACTTCATCACAAAAAGAAAAAATAGGAACCATGAGATTAGAAAGCCATTCGGTGTTTGATTTTATTAGTAATTCCTGTACTATGTGAAAACAAGAAAATGCCTAGTTCATACCAACCTGGCAGCTAGTATAAAACAGAATAAAAAGTTGGCAAAAGTATGAAAAGCACACTGTGGAGCTGGAAATAAAGCCTCCTGCGAGGCAATTGTATTAGTATATCACCAAGGAAGACTTTGTAAGATCAACTGTAAACTGCAGGGAAGGACTGCTAATCGAAGAGGTCAAACTCTTATTACACAAAACTGAAAACACTTTCATCCAGAAAGGACCTTTCTTTTATTTAATCAGGTGACCCAAAATATAAAGGAAAAAAGTTCTGGTTTTTGGATGTGTCGGGAAGCTTTTTCCTTACTGGTAGAGAGCTCAACCTAATTTTTTGCTATTGCTTTTTCATCGAGTGATATCTGCCATTTCTAGTCAAAGAGCATCTGTAATACACCAAACAGATGTCCTAGTGATCCAAGATAGCAGCTGGCCCAGCTCTGCTAGTGGACAGCATGTATGCTTTGGGAATAAGCTGCAAAACATAGGTCCCTGGACAAAAAGTTTGGCACTGACATCTTCGTTACCCTCCCTAAAGGCAGCAGAAAGGAGGAGAGATTCAGGGGAAAGCCAAAGACGTTCTGCTAGAGAGAATTGCAAAAAGCTATGAGCTAGGACATGAACTTGTAAAGTCTTATGTCATTCTCATTTGCTGCAGTAGCAAAACTATAATTTTTTACTTTAGTAAGAGTGTATCTTCTTGCCGTCTCTGGAAAACAATGTAATCATTCTATCATGCGTTAATTTTAGTGCACTGTGGATCAACTCCTACATGTTTGAATATAAATGCTTAATAGGTGCCTTGGACTTGGTATCCAGAGCACATCGAACTTAAAACAATATTCAGTTTTATTAAAGCAGCAATACAAGTAGCACAGAATCATAGAATATGCCGAACTGGAAGCAACCCACAAGGATCGAAGAGTCCAGCTCCTGGCCCTCCGCTGGAGAGCCCCGGGAATCACACCATGTGTCTCAGAGTGTGGTCCAAACACTTCTTGAACTCTAGCAGGCTTGATGCCTGAAGAAAGCAAAGAAGAGGAGTGTTTGGAGTGTTAGATGAATAGACATAAATGTAATATGCCCCACATCTCTTCAAAATAAGGAATAAAATCAGGTTAACGTTCATCTGTGCACTGTGGTAGTAATATTAGCTGTCAGATATTCTTGTCGTGATGATGGCAAAGACAGATGTAAATTTTGTGTTAAAAATACCTCCGAAAAATGTACATGTTGTACACTTCATGCAGTGGATTACCACAGCAACTGTAGAAATCAAACTAAAGAATTTTTTTTTTAAAAAAAGGACAGACTATAACATTTGGCAAATGCACAACTGCTTCCTACCATTTTTCAAATCATCATAGTTGCAAGTGCCAAAACAATACAAATGAACCAGGAAAGTCATCGTAAATACTGTTGAAAAGGACTGTTTTTCCTGTAATCAGAAACTACCTAGACAAAAAAAATGTAGTTCAAGTGACTCTCTGCTGTTTTAAAAACATATAATTCTGGAAGCAGTTTTGCAATATCAGTAACCTTTCACTGTCTTTAATTTCTTGAGCAAAGCAGTCGATTGCTCTAGGACTAAGTTTTCAAACTGCGTAGCTGAGAATTATTTGTGAAATCATAAAAATTTATAATGTCTTAATACAATCTCTTTTGTTGAAGATGAATTTTTAAATTGGGTTTCTCTTGAGGAAAATTGTAATTTAAAAGTCCTGAAAAACTGCTGTTGGACTGAGAATCAGTGATGTGGGAGAGACAGTACATACCTGGCTATAAACATGACTGTTGTTCTGAATATTCATGTCATGCCGAAAGTTGGTTATTCTAAATAGAAGAGATTTTTGAAGTCTGGACAGATTTTGTGCTTTAAATCCTTTGGGCTTTTAGATCATAGCCTAATTCATAGCTGATGGCAGGTACAGGGTCGGGGGTTTTTTAAGCTTTCCACCACAGGAAGAATACTAGACTCTATGACTTAGAGGATCTGTTAGGTTGTGGGGAGTTTTCTTACTTGGGTCATTTATAGTTCAGAAAACTACAACCAAATTGTGTGACTGTTGTAATTTCTATCCAGTCACCTTGAAATCATGAAATTTGAACAACATGGAAACTCAGTAACTGAGAATCAGATAATATCTGCAGCAAACCCACAGGTCTGCTTCGGTGCAGCCACATCCTAAAAATAGTTGTTGATAGACAACAACAATAATAATAATAAATGATTATTCTATTAAAAGGAGGGCGGAATGACACTTGTCCTTTGCACAGAGGTACCACTGAAAAACTGCCAAAGCTGATCTAGGGCAAGCAAGAAGCACTTGGAAGAATGCTGGGGAGCAGTCATTCTCTCTATACTAATTTCTATTTTCTCACTGATTCCCAGGGCGGGTTCTAATACTCTGCTGGAAGCTATCTCAGGTGACTGAGTTTGTTTGGAAAGAGTGGCAAAATAGCTTCATCACAGAGTAGCATAATGATATTTTTACATTTCCATCTTTGATGGGAGCATTTGTGTACAAGCTGCACTTCTGAGGGAGTTGGGGAGTGGGGGGCAGGGAGCACAAAATTCTTCTGCTTCTCTCTGTGCTTGGAAATACACAAATGCTTGCATGCACATGTAAGCACAACTGCAGATAAATAAGCTGCAGTCAACTGTCAGCATTTCTGTTCTTCTTTCTAGAGCTGTGTATTTTTTTCTTAATACTTCATTTATTAATTTTTGGATTCAATAAAATGGATTCACAGAAATACTCTATAATAAACAGGAATATATTCATAGTTTTACTTAATTGTAAGGTTAGGCATAGGTATTCCCTAAAAGCAAGCCTATACTTAATCCATATGATAATGAACAAAAAAGACATAATCATGAATTTCTGTTTTATGCTGTTTCTTTGGCAGGGGTCATTCGGCATGTTGGAGATGCCCTGAAAGACCATGCCTCTAAATCTCGAGGGAAGATCTGCACCATCGGTATAGCTCCCTGGGGCATTGTGGAAAATCAAGAGGACCTGATTGGCAAAGATGTAAGACCTATATAGACATAGATGACTGTCAGCATCTATAAGTCTTCCAGCTATTTTTCCTGTCCTCTCCATCCCTCACTTAGCAATTCCTCTTAGAATTATTGTCTGCAGCAAAAAATCAATATATACACAGGTTTTCCATTAGGGTTGATGGCGGGTTTTGACAAGGCAACAGTAAAAATTCCTGCACTGTATGTTCTTTAAAAATAAATTATGAGGACAATTCATTAAAAGCTATTCTTATATTGAAAATATATCAAAGATTCATCCTTAGAACTCTATGAACCCAGAGGAGTGCTTAAGAAAACACTGATTGCAAAACTTGAAGTCTGGTTTATTTTCAAACAATGATGCATTGGTTAAATTCATAACTGTAGACTGTCGTCCTTAGAATATATTTGCTCCCATATGTTTTTGTTGATGCAATTTTGAAAGATCTTACTGGGTATTGTAGATAAGAGCAGACCTCAAATAACTCACTTCCTGAAGGACGGGGCCAGTGTTTCTCCTATTCTTTCACGTCATTCTTCTCTTTTAAATCTATACTGTAAAACAGAAAGATTAACCCCCTGGTTTTAAATACATGAATAGTTTACTTCCACTGGTTATTTCTTAGCTGAAGCTTTTCTGAACCCATTTTTTTCCACACATCTGTTTCATTCCTAAGAAATCTGTCTAAGAACCAGTGGCTAACTATGAGTGGAAGAGACAGAGTTTCCAATCTGCAAAAGAACTTTTTTCTTGTCTTCATTAGTCTAACCCATTCTTCTCTGTATGTTCTGTATCCATGAGCAAGTTGGGAAGGGGAAGAAGATTCAAGCATCCATTAGGTCACAGGAGCTACATACAACTGGAGTTCATTGCAATTCACTATGGAAGTGCAGCTGTTAGGGGGAACTGTATTAGCGTGGGGTTTTGGACTCTTAATACACACAAACAAGCGGGATGGGACTTTGCCACGGTAATTCTGAGCCTCTAATGAACTCTGAGGTGCAGAGCAGAAAGTGATTAGCAGAAACAGCTAAGCACAAGGATGAGTTGTATCTTCTTAAAGAAGTGTAATGTACACATCATTTTCAAATAAATAGTCTTTAGTGATTAGGCACGGGGTTCTGGAAACATTGCAGGAACAAAGAAGTCAAGAAAAAACGTAAAGTTAGCCATAAATTTTGGAACATTGCTCTTCCTTCATTACTTTTGTCCACCTGTTGGAAAGCTACCTACCTCTGTTTTCAGGTAGCCACCACCTGTTAAAGGGGATCTGGAGCCTTCTTTTGCAGAAAGAGCTAAAAAAAGAAGTTGATTTCCCAGGTGTTCCAGCCAAGTGGAGCAGCTCCCCTGATTTCTGATTTCTTTCATCAATGTTTTCCTCTAAATGTCCTTCCAATTTAACAGGAAACCAAGAAGTTGTATGGTAATTTTATTTAAAAAATAAGCAACTTTAAAAAAATGAACTTTTTGATTAAATAAAAAAATAATTAATACTTACTCTGATCTTCAGACAGAAAGTGAAACAAGTTTAATATAAATTTACAACTAATTTGGGTAAGGTCTTCTATTAATTTAGACAGAATTTTATCAGTAGGGTTACAATTACAGGGTCATCACTAAGGACAAAAATATTTCAAATTATACCTTTGATAGACAAAAAAAACCTTTTCCTCTCAACCTCCTTCCCCCTAATAATTTTATAAAATTATTGATCAATGGCATGATGTAATGCTGAAGCACTTCTGGTTTTATCCGTCTCTGATGCACATGTAATGATATTACTTTATGCTTACTGATATCAAATTTCATCTTCCATTTTATTGCCTCATCAGGCTGCTTTATGAAGACTTTAGTACACTGAAATATTTGTAAGCTTTTCACCCTCTGATTAGTCACAAAACCCTTCCAACTATGTTGAACAGAATATAATACAGCTTGAGGTAGGCCATTTTTGTCACTAAATCTTCTTAGTACGAGTCTTCACAAAAATTAACTTTTCCTTCTCACAGTTTTCCCACCCTTCCCCCTGGCTTTCCTCAGTTACTTGTGCCTCAAAGGACTTTCTCTCTTATTCAATGCATGCAGTTTCTTTAGAAGCATTTGGAAGGAAGCTGTTTTGGAAGCTTTTTAAAAATCAAAGTGTACTATATTGACTGGCTCATTGGAGGTGAATGCTGTGAAATGAACCGAGAAGGGGAAATGTAAATAGTACCATAAGCATGTAAAATGAATCATCATTAAGCAAGAAACAAAGGCCACAAAGGGTTATACAAGGGGGGGGGGGGAAAAGTCAACCAATAGCAAAATACTTGTTGAACTCCAGCATCAATGTGGATTTATGCCTATATGCGCTATGTCTAGTTAAATTATGATCAGAACTGAAGAGTTATCAAAACATACCCTTCCAGCATCAGATAGACACAGAAGGCTGTCGTAGTCATGGGATTTGGAGGGACAGGGTGTGCGGAGGGGGAGCTGTGGCCATTGCACATGCCCCAGTTCATGTGGCCTCCCTGTGCCTCGTGGCAAGTGAGGCATGCTCAGCAGAGGTGCTCCTCTGCTAATGCCTCAGCCCGTGCCTGGCCTGTATGGATCCTGCAGTCCTAGCTGAGGGGTTTAATTATATTTACCAGCCCTTCCAAATCAGTCAGCCTTGGGCGATCCCGGGGGCTTTCCACAGAGCCGTAAAGAAAACTGACCAAGTAAAAGGAAATATTATTGCTGTTTGCTATTTGTTATATTGTGATGATTAAAGATCCCTGAAGAGGCATGTCTTACTTCAGTAATATAAAAGCAATATAGCAGAAAACAGTGCAACTCTTAGCACTCTCAGATTCTAATTTAAAAACAGACGACACAAGGGAGTTAGTTGCCTTATTTCCCCATATTTTCTGATAAAACTGAGGAAGTGGCTTGCTCAGTCTTGTAGAAAACTGTGACTATAAGCAAGTTTCTTCCTACATACAGAACCATTCTCCCTTCTAAAGGAGTAAATTTTGTAAGTCGTTGTGGCGTGCATGTCTTTACTTTCAGGGTCTGTTCAGTCCTCATTTGAGTTTAATTCCAAGTCACCTCAGTAGGAGACCAGGGGCAAAGATGAGGACTGGCATATTTGTAGCATATATGGAGGATTTGGACCCTCTGAATTAAATCAGGAACTATTCTGTTCCCTGGTGTGCTCCAGAGCAACGAGGCTGCAGAGATGGCTCAATTTGGACAACAGCTGCTACTCTTTGAGAAGCAAAGCATACATCTCTTTCTTTTTCCATCACTACTTTGAGCACACTGTTTGTCTCAAATTCTTTGCCTCCACATAGACTGCTCAGATTCATGCACTGGTTCACATGGCACTTGCCTGCTTGTTGTCATGGTGAGTTACCCTGAGATCTGTTTTCAAGTGCTGTCCCTGTGTTGAGTGTCATGTGCCCACAGGGAATCTAAGCAGAACAACGATGCTTTTCATTCAAGCTTGCTGCCACCTCAGGGTGCAAAGGCAAGCACTGGGGTCAGCGCAGCCCCTCACCTGCTGGCAGAATGCCCTCAGGCCATGCAGCAGGAGCACTGCTTCGCAGCACGGCTGCTGTTGCATTCATTAAACTGTATTTGGAGGGACTGTCTTGAACATAAACTGTTCCTTTCAGCTCTGCAGAGGAAGATGTCAAGGGACATTATTCCCTATTCTCCCTATTCTCGATGCAAGGTTGCATGGGACTTTGAGCAATCTGGTCTAGTGGAAGGTGTCCCTGCCCATGGAAGGGGGTTGGAACTGGATGGTCTCTAAGGTCACTTCCAGCCCAAACTATCATATGATTCTATGGCTGTAAAAAGAGGATGAGAAGACAGCTTAAAGTCAAAGTTTTTTCCAGCTATTTAACTTGCCTGTAAAATGCAAGGGGTTTAAAAGAACAAAGGAGTGGAAACTGCAAGAGTCAGAAATCAAAGATTTGCTGACTGTGTAGAAGAGCAAGTAGCCTCAAGGAAGTAGCCTCAAAGCCTAGGATGTTCTTGCCTTCTTGAAGATTTTGCTTATCCTATTCTCTGGAAGAGTCTGACAGTGTGGTTTGAGAAATTTTATTGTTAAAAAAAAATTCAGGTGTTGAATTTTGCATGCTGTGAACAGTTCAATTGAAAATAATTGTAGTCTCATTTTCACATCCATAAAACTTATTAATAATGTGATTCCCCTTGTAGCTAAACACAGAACAAAAGCCTTCTAATAGGCTAGCGTTCTAATCTGTCCTGCAGCAGCATTACTGAGTCAATATATGAAGGCTTCAGTACTACAGCTCATTAGAAGTGCAGATCAAGCTGTCACAGTTAGAGAGTTTTGAGCTGTGGCTCTCAGGAACAAACCAGAAGCTGTCAGTAGAATTGCCTGCACAGTGGCCTGTAATCATACAATGAACGGGCAACTCAAGGGATTCCTCTGCTGTCAGATCTTGCTGGGGTCCATTTATTGAGAGACGGGGTGGGTATCAGTTTAAAAGATCTGAACTGTCTTAGTTTGATTTTTTTTTTCTTCTTAGGGATGTGAGAAAGAGCCTTCCTTTTCTTTCTGACAGAGGCATGGGGTAGAAGCTAGCTATTAAACTTGTTCCAGCAGTGTACTGGTATTTGTTGTCATACGCACCTGTAGAATAACTTGTTATGGATGAGGCACCAAAAGAAATCTGAGCCAGAGATATCACCTGTTCTCACATAGTGCACTGCCTTGCTGTTGGCCAGCTGCCGTCTTCTCAGACCTGTTCCCTCCCTTTTGCAGGATGAACAGCTTACAGAGTACCCTTTGCATGACAGTTTATAATGGCAAAAGAAGTTTGTGGATTTTCCCTTCCCAGCTAAAAGTTGATCGAAGTTAGGCAGACATTCACAAGTGAAAATAATGTATAAAGAGAGATCTCTGGCTAAAGAATTGCTAACACGTATTATTTTTAAAGAATTGTGTCTCAATTAGAGATCTCTTTAGAATTACAGAAGGATAAAAGCTTAGGAATAAATCAATAACTTATTATATTTCTGTCTGCAAGCATTTATGTCAAATTTTGAGTGTATACATTTATGCATTAAAAGCACAAGACCAGAAAAATGAACAATGTCAGAACTCCGAAGAAATTTCCTTGCAGATAAAGGATAGCCTAGCTGAGTTTTCTAACAAGACATTACAGCATTTCTTCAGCTAGGACTTCATTTTACAGATTTTTGGTTATGTCTCTCCAAAAAGACAAGACATACAGAAGAAAGGCAGGTATTGCTAGAAATCCTTTGAAGTATCAGCCAGGATGCCTTGACACAATTCTTTTGCCATGTTAGCACAGTCTTACTCATGTCAGCAGACACCCACCAAAGCAGCTGACAGCCTGATGTGGCCCAGTTCTATTATTTGGTCTGTCTGGTGGCTCTGAGTGGGGTAACTCTGTGGCAGTGTACTCAGTCTGCTGCACGGTTTCTCCTGATGAAATCAAATAAAAGGAAGTGAAGCAAACTCCCCATTGAGCAGAAATTTTCTAAAGCTGTTGTGAACACAAATTACTGCCTTTTTACTAATGCTTGGAGTGGGCCAATACTTTTTTCCAAGAAAATTGAAAATGTGGTGTAACATCATGTGTACACCTCCGCAAGAGTGGAACTCACCTGTATTTGTGTGTCTGTACAGTATCTCCAGTGCTGGTGGCTCTGGATGACCCAACACCGGAGGCATGAGACTGGGTGGGTGTCTGTGCAGGAAGAATCAAAGATTTTGATCAGAGCAAGATGAGACTTTACAGCAATGCTCTTGCTCTGTCAGCAGCAGGCAAGGTATACAGTGTGTATGTGTGTAGTCACCCAGACCTTTGGACCACTGACTATTAGCTGGATTTTAAAAGGAAACAGTGAACACTGGTACTACTGAAACATTACCATGGAAGACCCTTTAAGCCACCTCTGCATCTGAGAGGGCAGTGTTAAGGTCATTTTCTACTGTACACATAAACGACAGTAATGCTCAGGTGCAGTACTTTAATTTTGATTTTTTTCTTTGGTTTCATCTTGTCAGCTCGTATCTTGTAACTGATTTAGTCCAGAGGTTCTTTTCTGTTTAGCATACCTTCTTTTTCCTCTGTCTTTCAAATGCAGGTGGTCCGACCATACCAGACGATGTCGAACCCCATGAGCAAGTTGACAGTGCTCAACAGCATGCATTCTCATTTCATTTTGGCTGACAATGGTACTACTGGTAAATATGGAGCAGAGGTAAAGCTTCGTAGACAACTGGAAAAGCACATTTCACTTCAGAAGATAAATACAAGTGAGTAACATGTTGCTTATATTTCTTGTTTAAAATTGCAATTATATAAAAACCACGCAGTATAAAGAAGCAATAATTCTACGTATTTGGGGGAGTAGCTCTACTGTCTCTGGTGAGCATGAGCTAAGAAAAGCAAATAATGATGAACAAAGATAATAAAATTTTATTTTAGAGTGCAGTGGGTAGAGGCACAGCACAAATAGCTGGATTTGTTTCTGCTAAGTTTCAAGCAGTATTGGTTGAGGTTCAGATTCCACTTAGGTCTTTGGTAGCCTCTCTTCCTCAGAACTGTGTACAGTTAGGTTCTCCTTCATTCAGTAAGGAATAAGGTGAAACAAGTACAGTTAAAGAAAAGGGTGACAAAAAGTAAAGGGAGAGTTTTTTATCATAAATGTTTTGCAGGTTGAAGAGCCACTGATATTTATTGGCAGTGGGAGTGTTCCATGGAAGTGCTACTATACCTTTGCACTGTGTTTATTAGTTTCTCCTAGGCAGCTGTCATTAGCCAAAGCCAGAAGCTGAGTATGAGGTTAGGTGGTCCTTTCACTTCCCCTGTTGCAATCCTGATGATATCACATCATGATCAAACGGAAGCCTCAGTTTTTCTCTCAAAGTTATATTTTTTCTTTTCATGTATCACTTTCCCACCTAAAATTAAAAATAGTCACCTAAGTAAGCATCTCTGCTTGGATAAAATAAAATATGATATCTCAATATTAGTATTATTATTTCTGTAGTGTACACATGCTTGATGCTTGATGTAGTGTACACATGCTTTGAGATGGGGACTTAATTTCAATTCTGTTTTTGGTCTCACAAACATCAGTGTTGTACCTCCATAAGATTTCTTTAGGAATGAAAACAGATCTAGTTTTTCAAAAGTGATCGTATGCACAGCCTTTCTGCTGTGCAACAACTCTCTTTAAAGCTGCAGTTTTGAGGAATGGTGAAACTCTTTGTGACGTAGGCATGTGAAACTGGAATGAGACTAGTAAGAGCATTTAGCTCTCAGATGACAAGGAATTACAGGCAGGACCAATGGGGTGAATATAAACTAGTATGTTCTTCATGCTTGTTAAAGTTTTCTGCATGATTAGTATAATCTTTGCTTAAATTGAAATGACGTGCCGCTTACAGCCTTCAACACCACTGCATGAACTATACGCACTACAGGCTTATTGTTTTTAGGATGTCAGAGTTATATTGCTTGTTCTCAGAGAGCACTATGTAGATATGCACAAAATGTGTGCATCATAAGCAGTGGGTGCATGCCTAGGAGCTTCCTTAGCAGATGAAGATAGTATAATCTAATCCTAACTCCACCAGCAACAAAAACGCACATTTGAAAATGGTGTGTCATGAAACTACATAAAATTGTGGCATAAATAGCAATTATTTTGAAGGCAATGATAAGAAAAATATGAGCTTTTACAGTTTACAGCACAATGTTTTGATGGCAAAATCTTATCTTAAAAAATAAACCTCTTTAGAGAGACTTAACTCAGATTTGGCCAAGAGGCCTATCTTTTGAAAAGTGACTGATGGATGGAACTCCAGACTTTGGTGGTTCAAGTCAAATGCTTGCCTGACTTCTTCAAACGTCACAGAAAATGAAGTATTTCTTTTTTCTGGTTTCTTTCTGCAGTACCCCACACACAAACATGAGTAAGCACCCTCCTTTTCACTTTCCTCTGTTACAGAGACTCTACCATTTAACCACTCCCTCCCTCTCTCTCTTATAAACACAAAGATACTTGGATCTCACAACACTTCCTCAAAATAGAAATGTGAAAAAATTGTTCAAAAAGAAGACTGCCGATAAGATTTGTACATCTTGCTTCGGTGACATCCAGAATGTTTCTGCCATGTTTTGTTTTTCTTTGCTTTAAAAGAGGGTGACTGAGTCCTGCCCACCCTCTAGTTAATAGGAAGTTAACCATATGGGTTAGAAAGGCTGCCTGCCTTGCTGGGCCAGCTAAACAGATGGCCACTTTCTGATGCTTTCCTTTACCCTTATTTATAGCAGAGCAATGTAGATCCTCCATCCTGTGCATGACAGGGCATTGCTGCCAGGGGACTTTTATCCAAATGGGATTCTGTGCAGCCATGCATGTATGTTGTTACTTACTATATTCCAGTTGTAAGCATGTGGAATGGGGAAAAACACTGACAGTCACAATTTTCTTTGCTGAAGATTCAGGAAAAGGTGCAATTTCTAGTTAATCACTAAAAAAAGAGTCTGCTCCAGAAAACAGAACAGATTTAGGAACTAGTAAACAATTGAAAACTTTTTATTTCACAGCCTGTCCCTGGCCAATAGTGCTGAAAGTAGATTTATTCTTATTTTTAAGCCTGCCTGAGTTTTACATGCTAGGCTTGTCATTTCTTCTTATTTATTTTCCTTTGCTTTAACTATGTCTTTCTCCAGTGCAGTGATAGCTCTCCTGGATATTTGGGGTCACATAGTGTTCACAAAGGGAAGCTTTAAACTTGTTCTCACATATTGAAAACACAGAAAATGGCTTTCCCTTCAAACAGACTAGGACAGTGACAGTCTCTTTTATAAAATTTAAGACTAAATTGGGACATTAAATATGTCAGATAATTCCGAAGGTCTCAGCTGTTTTTGTTCCTAATATGGCATCATTATCAGTCATTCAGCAGTATCTAATTTCCTGAATAAGAAACTTTTAATTAAGAATGCTATTAAATAAGTACTATTAAATAAGAATAAGAACAGGAATAATAAGAAGAAGAATTATAAGAATAAGAATAATCTCCAATTATGTGCCTTATGAACACTAGGGAAAATATTTTATTGAGTATTCTGTTTTCCACTACCTTTTCAAGTTTTACCACTTGCATTGCTCTTATCTTGTCCTCAGCAAATACTCAGGAATTAAAAAATGCTTTTCAGAGAAGCAGAGGGTGACATCTGTGGCCCTGAGCCTGCAGGTTCAGCACAGAGTCACTCAGTTGTGCAATTACCTGGAGGTCAGTTTGATGCTTTAATGCTCAGCACAGGTTTTTCTTACTTTCACAAAGGAAGACTATTTTAGCACAGTCCAGCAACCATCTCTTGAAGTGAGCCACAAGTTGTCTCAAAGACGTGGAGTTTCAAAGTTCATCATTTTGTAGTATGAAATTCTGAAAGTAAGAAGAACTTTTCTGAAAGTGTTTCAAGATCAAAAGGAAATAGTCAAAGTAATCTGATCAGAAATGTTTCTGCTTTCCCGTCCACACAAACGTGTGGTCCTGGACTACTTGCAGAATTTTCAGGGCACAGAGATCACTTGAAGATATACACTGGAAGGAAGGAAATAAATCTTTGTAACTATCTCTGCCGTAGAGTTTATTTGTATAGCATTACATGGTTAATTTGACAGTTTGTGTAAAAGTTTTTACATTGAAATATGGATTCCATCCTATTCCAAAAATGTTGCATTAATGAGCAGAAGATTCTCAGGACAAGGGTATAGAGATTTTTAACATAATAAAATGTCCCAGCTCAAAAGGGGTGATTTTTTAGAGGTGCAGTAAGAGGAGGGCAGTTGTGTTTCCATCTCTGATGCTCTGCCTACACCGTTCCGTGGCAGGAAGGGCTCTGCAGCATGTCAGGCTGATCTAATCCACCACAGCCAGTTTACTGATGTCTGATTCGCTGCTGCTGGAAGTGCTCGAGAGACTAAACTCTGTCTCATTGCCTTGAACACAAGACAGTTCACAGCTGTTTGTAGAATGACAGGTTACACATATACTGAAACAGATCTCTGAAGGTCCCCAATCTGAGTCTCTTCTCAAAGAGGAGTCTTTTCAGTGCTGAGTAAGTTTGTCTGTAGCTTCATTTAGCCAAACAGATGATGTAATCTATAAACAGAGAAAGCATATAAATGAAGTATCTAATTACTAGAGATGACCTATTGCAAATTCTCCAATTATAACATTCCTAGGCACTAACAAACTATTTTTCCAAGGTATTCTGGAATGGCCTGGTCATTTTCTAAGTTGTACATCATTACCATTTCTGAAGAGTATTGCTGAGTCATACAGTAGGCACATCAGTCGTGCTTTGAACCAGAAATGTAAAAGAAATCTGTCTACAAAATGTGCGTTGGAAGTTACAAGACATAAAATATTCATTCTTGCAATTCCACAGATGGTTAGATTAGAGTAATTGCCAATGTAGCAACTCGGCTAATACATTTGATCTGAGGACTGTTAATCATTTTCAGACAAAGCTATTCCAATAAGTTGACATGCCGTGGGTTTCACTCATTTTGTGATTAGACAGAACAATGCTTTGTCATTGACAAGTGTGGTCTAGAATTACTTCATATTACATAAAAAGGACCTTTATCAGCACTTGCAGAATCTTCAAAAATCCTACCTAAAGCTTCTCCCTTTTGGCTCTGCACTCATGTTTGCATTTTTATTATATGCAGTTCATTCCTTCTGTTTGCACTAAGGCTTTACTTTCACATGATATAGTTGTGCTATTAACTGAATTGTTACTGCTGACTGAAATATTCTCAAGTCCTTAAAGAGCTTACAGCATGGTTGCCAAGCACTTCCATCACAGATGCTTACTTTCCTTCATATGAATACTCTTTCTGGAGCAGAGAGCAAGACAAGGACACTAATTATTTATATATATAATGATCATTGCACATAGCCTGGGTGAAAGTTTTTAATTTGAATGAAAGGTGTTGTGAATTAGTTAGAATGTTGTCAGTTTTTCTTTAAAAGAGTATGTATAATTTTGTCAGCAGTATCAGAATCTGGACATGACACCTAGCATAGCACAGCATGCACTGACAGCATGTTCTTGTGTATGCATAACCATTTGGGGAAACATACAATCATTTTCTGTCTTTCATGTGCATTTCATGACTTACATCACGTATGTGTCAGTAATTAAATTTGTGTTCAGCATGTGTTAGGAAGGAATCTGTCAGGAAACAGTAATGTAGTGGTTCGAAGAGAAGAATAAATAAGCTTTGTGTGATATTTGCATACCTGACAAATGGCCTTGAAAACATACTGACCACATGCTAATGACGTTTTATTTTTAAATCCAGATATTTTACTTAATTTGAAGGCTTCATCCATCAAAATATTAAAATCTTGGTCAGAATACTGCCAGACTTTTCTGTTCTCTGTAACTATCTGACAGAGATTTTGCATTCTTAAAATTTGCTTTGGAAATAGATGGAGTCCAGTCAGCGAGGCAGTGGTGTTCAAATTGGAGTTAACAGCTACCATCATAGATTAAAATGTAAAAAGATCTACTGTTTCCTCTAATGATGTAAAAGATGCTCCCTTACTTGTTAGATTTCTGACATTTTATAGTATGAGACATAACCTCAGAGAAGGAAAGAGGCAGGTGAAAAGAATGAAGTGGGGCAAAAGGACTACACTAATATGAGGAATGATGATAACAAGCATACGTAATGTCACCTAGCCAGCAGGAGTCCAGCCTGTGCTGATGAGGAAGGAAGACTTTTTTCTTCTACTGAAAACTCTTTTCTTGTCATAAAATTAACTGCCACCTTCTTCTTCAGAAACAGTTATGCAGGAAAAGAAAAAAAAAGCAAAGGAAAAAAAAAGCCCCTTTTTTTTTATTTTTAACAATTCAATTTCTAGGAGAGCCAGAAATAATGTAAAAATGTGGATATGTAACCGAAAACATATTTGAAACCAGAATGTTGAGCCAGAGGATGTAAAGGCAGTGTATGTTAAATTGGAAATAGACCGCTTCAGAAAGGTCAGAAAGTTTGAAGTAGTTTGCTTTATTTTATATATTTTATAAACTTTTTAGCCTTTTATAAATCTTTTAACCAATACACCCTTTAGCCTTTTGGAAGCTTACAAGAACCACTTTACACTGCTAGGCCAGCTCCTACACACTGAAGCATATTGGAATTTATTAGAAGGATGACCACACCAAGTCCTTAGGTTATGTAGATCCACCTTGTAAAACTCTTACTCTTCTTTTGAGCAGAACATTTCTGGAAGAATTGTCTCCCAGACCACATAGGACTTAATGAGAAATTTTACTCCGTTCATCGTCATGCTGCAATTATTCTGATTTTAAACATGCCCTTTGGTGCTGAAGGTTTGCTCTACCTCCAGTACATGCTGTTTGAAAAACAGGCAGACCCTAGGCATTGGGACCTGTGTCCTTGTATTTAGTCTTTCTTCTTCTTCGTGGAGCCGGTTAATGTAGCTGAGTTTTAGTAGGCCTGTGAGAAAAAAATTACCTACCTGAGTAAGGAATTGATGGATAAAGTTGGGTGATTTGATTAGGTAGAGAAGGCAGTTTAGACAGGATAATATGTCAACAGTACCTGTTCATGTGACCCGTGGACTTCCCTTTGTCATCCTATGCCTGAGAATATATGAAGGGGGCTGGGAAGGCAAAGGGACGTTCAACTGTCATCACTGGCATCTTCTCAGACCATTACATCATCATCAAATGCATTGGAATTCTCATTTGAGTCAGATTTTTCCTTCGTGTTCTGTGCAGTCCTAGATGCATTTTCATAACTACATAGCTGGGAAGATCTAGGTACAGACCACTTTCTAGGAGAGGAAGTCTGCTGCAAGACTGAAAATTTGACTCCTGTGAAATTTCAGTAAAACCTAGAACTCTTTGAAGTTTGACTCATTTCAGATTTTGCTAGAGATTGGAAACTTGGGGTTTTTTCATCAAAAGCATAATGATGGTTGTTGATCAGGCACTGGAGACAAACATATCTCAGAAAGGGCTGAGGAAGCACAAGGTTAAATATCATTCTTGAAGCGCGCAATAGACCCATGAAAGTGGGTCTATAAATTCCTTTCTCGGACTTGACTTTAAACAGATGAGTTTGTTTCAAACATATGTGTTTTCACAAATAAATATATGATTTATGCAAAAGAAAAAGAGTACAACTCATTTCAGCTCCCTAATTTTTGGACATTTTAGATTTATTGAATTCATAAAGCTGCAAAACTAAAAAACATTATCTTAGGATGAATCCTTTTCAGCCAAATTTTTGCTGTTCCGTATCTCAGCTGCTGTAGTTTTCTAAAACAGGTGAGAACAAGGGATAATTTTCTGAGATTATATAGTGTCAAATATGTTGAAAAATAAGCAAAATACGACAAGGTAAAACACTTCAATATGTAATATGAGGTAATGTAGAATTTTTTTATGCTACAGTGCGATAACTTTCTAAAGTGCCATGTACAATATGTGGTAGTGCTCACATCCAAAGGGAGCCAGGGAAAGCTCCAGGGAAGATCAGACAGAATGTGAAAATTTCTCAAGCTGTAGTTGCTCCTGTGTGTCTTAGGCCATTGCCTGTGGGCGATGAGCTCCAAGAAGGGTGAAACCAGTTAGGTCCTCTGGTACTGACCTAATAAGCAGTTGACAGCGAGGACAGATATGGCAGGTTTTGACTGAAACCCACAAAGGTTCTTTTGTGTGTGTGTGTGTCTTTGAACTTGAAGTGCCAGCTTTGAACTATGTATTGCCATTGTATAGAAAGTAACCAAGTGGGTGGTTACTTGGATGCTTGTGAGGCTCACAAATCCCAGACTCTTCCCATGTCATGTTTCTTCTGGGAACTCTCTGAACTTTGTTCTTTTGCAAAGACAAGTACGAAAATCAAAAGAAGGTACCACAAATCTTTTCTTGTTACCATCCTTGATTTCCCTTTGAGAATTTTTTTGGATCAGTCCAGTATTAAATGAAGATATGGTTTCAAGTGTCAGGTGCACAAATTTGTCTGTCAATGTCAGGTCTGGTAGGATGGCAGATTCATCAGCAGGTAGATTTAGAGAGATGAGGAAGGAGCACTGAACAAATCAAAATGAGAATGAAAGTAGCAAGGTAGGGCAGAAGAGAAAGGAGAACAGACTGGAACAAATGTAATACGATCATACTCTTAGCAAAGAGGAGAACTAAAAATAGAGAAGATAAAAGAAGATTATGGATTAAACAGAAGGAGACAGAGAGGAAGTGAAATTGTTATCGAGCTACCAAAAGGGAAATTATAAGAATGCAGAATGGAAGTGAGCGTAACAAAGGGAACAAGGAGAATGAATGCAAGCTACAGAGGAAAAAAACAAAGACGAACAAAATAAAATTCATACTAGTGATTTTAAATTTGGGAAGCAGGAAAATGAAAAGGAAATTATAGCAAATGATATTCAACAACCCTGTAGTAGAAAAGTCAAAAAATAAATTGAAAGGAAAAAATAAGTCAAATTGTTGTGAGCTTTCCTTTATTAGGAATTCTTTCTAATAAAGAATTAAAATAATAAAGCCATGCCTTTATTATTTTAAATAAATTTCCACATTTATTAGTAGTGGTTGTGTGTCATTCCATCACACACAGTCCAATAGTTCAGAAACACAGCAAACGTTCTTAGACTTTTTTGTATTGCTTTACCAGATCAGTTTGATTTCTCTAGACAAAGGGCATGCAACAATTCTCCAAACAAATGAAAGTTCCCCTTAATTTCTGGATGTAAAAAACTATTAAAGGTGTTCAGAAAAGAGTAGAATGCTGTAAGTTTCTCTGCTTTTGTTACTGAACAGTTCTTGAAGGATTAAAAGAAACACCCAGCTTATCTTTGCCGTGTCTGGAATAAGAGGTTCTGCTCCAGCAAAGATGCAGGAGACAAGGGGTGAGAAAAAGGGAGAGCTGACTGTAAAAAGTGCAGCTATGTGAAATTAAGTTTGAACTAGTTGTGACATTTGGGAGATGTTCCTGTACTTCAAGGTAATCAGACTCAGCATTCTTTTGTGTCATCCTGTGAAGGCAAGACACATTTCCTTTTTTCCAGCTATGTTCACTTAATAGTTAATAATGTAGTTGTTCTAGTGGTAAATATATTGCAGCTGTGATTTGCAGAGCTGGAGCATGCAGGTATATTGTATGTGCAGGTGATCTTATCTCTTTGCTATTTGCTGTTGCTATTTTAGCCAAAAAGGTTTCATACACATCAGGAGGTGTTTCCAAAAAGGCTGGAAGGCTGAAAACAACTGCCTAGAAAAAAACCCAAGTTGTAATGTTATTTCAGTGTAACCTACTAGGAAGGATCTGGATTATTTTAGGAAGTTCTCTGTTATCACTTAGCCTTTCTGAGCCAGTTGGGACCGTATGGAGTACCACATAGATGTCCAGAGGTGAAGCAGACACATTTGTGTGGTCAAACCTTTTAACAACTGTTGTAAATCCAATACCATTTTAAATCTCTTTAAACATTGCTTACCCTGTGGTTAGACACACTGTATTAACAACCAAAGAGCAGTATTTGTTGACTCTGTATTACTGTAAGGCAAATATTATTTGAGCAATTAAAAATTATTTTCCTCAATCTTTTAGGCTTACACTAGGACTTCTGCATATTAAAATTCCAGGTCATGTTTAATTGTTTATCCATTCTGTGTAGGTAGCTTGCACTAGGATATCCAAGCACTATGCAAACACTTAGACTGAAATGTTTCTGAAAACCACAGGTTTTGTGTGGTGTGTTTCTTTCAGCCGTTGTTAATGTATCACACTGCTGCATACTCTGCTTGTCCCATGAAGCACAGCAGTAGCCTAGAAACTGGACTTCTAAGGCAGACTTCTTGAGCTAAGGACTTGCTTTATTTTTCATTAACTTACTAGAACCCCCAAATTCTTATTTGAGTTTCAAGACACCTTAATCCTCTCAAAGAAATCATAAGGAAATGTTATTTTGCCATGTTTCAAATACAAATGAGTAGGGCTTATTAGTCAATATCCCCTCACAAACCATAGTTCATCATATATATTTAGGTTAAGACTAAGATCAGATTTGATCAAATTGTAGTTTAAAGCTGTCAAAGTTCTTGTAACTGCATCAATATTTTTATTGAACTTCACAACACTTTTATCAATTGTCCACTGACAATTAAATGAGATTTTCTACCAAATACCTCAGATAAACAATCCTTTCATTAAAAAGTCCTGAAGTATAACCTCATCTGTTGAATTAATAGCCTGTATCTGGGAACATGTCATCTGTTTGATGCAGTTAAGGGATTTTTACACTATGGAGCATTTGTGCAAAATGGTCTATGTGCCTGTCCATGCACTGTGCACTGGCAAGCACTTGTAGGAACTCTAACATGGATATACCTGTTGTTTCATATTTTTGGATTTGTTTATTTGTCAGTCAGTAAGAGATCATTGGGTTTACCACTAACAGAAGCCATTACCCTAGGAGAATTTTGCAGTTACAAAGGTAGCTCTTGCCCACAAGTGGTAGGTCTTTTGTGGGATGTACACAAGGTAAAGGTCTGAAACAAATCTAAAGCTTGTCATAGGAATTTTCTACTGCTGAGAGTCCATTTTCTCATTATCTGAGATAAGCACATGCAAACCTGGGATATGATGGCCAGTGAAGAAACCTGCCAATTTATGTGCCCCACGATCCACAGTACATCTGGGTCCGGGAAGATTTAGCAATCTGTGGACCTGGAGGGTAGGCCTGTGCAAAACTGTGGAGGCTACTTGCTCATGCAAATATACCTGCTTTCCTGAAGACCTTACAAGCCCTTCCAGCTCAGTGATGCCTCTTACATCCCTGTACATGCCTAGGGTAGGCTCAGGTTTTCTAGGAGCGCTGAGAATCCTGTTTCTACATTGCACGGGTGAGCCGTGTGTGCCTCGTTAGGAAAAGACATTGAGCTGTCAGGTTGTCTGCACGTGCACCGTGTGAAGGTTTGTGCGGGCTTACTCTGCCCCTTCTCTGGGACAGTGTGGGCTCTCTCAGTATGCACACGGTGATTCTGCCTTATCTGTGCCTTAAGCCCGACGTTCCTCCATCGCCTCCAGCCTCTGGAGATCTTGCTGTACAGCTGCACGTTGTGCGCGAGGTGTGACACAGGCTGCCAGCTGTATGCCACTCCTGTGCTAGCTGCTGTGCAGTAACCCCTCCAGTGGGACAGACGCAGACCCCAACATCCCAAACGAATCTGAATAATTACAAAACTCTCCAGTCAAAATTTCCAGCTAGAAAAAGGAAATTGATATAGGGCACCTCACACCAACGTGTCTGACCTGATGAAGGAGCAAAGGTGGCCAGCAGGAAATCAGCTCAGATGTGCCTACCACCACCCAGTGTCAAGATACTGAAATTAGAGACATTTCTGTCAGGGGTAGTCAACTAGAGCCTCTGTTTCATTTGACTGAACTCAGGGCTGAACTTACAGGTAGTATACAACATAGTGATATGTCCCAGTTACTCTTATAAGCATGCTTAAAAACATGAGTAGTAAATGCATTTTGTAGCAAATGAGGCATTTTATTCACTTGTTGGTCTATAAGAACGTGGGTAACTCATGCTTAGCTCTTCACTAAAAGAATTAGTAATAATTTATAAGACGGTTATACATTATTTATAAATATACTCACAGTATAAAATATTCATGTTTTTCCAAGAACTGGGAGAACTAAGCAGGGCTTCTGCAAAGCATGGTAAGTATTTTTCAGTGCCTTTTCACACAACATAGACATTACGCAGCTTTCCTTCCTTCCATTTCCGAATTTATTCATTTCTTCTAGTTTATTATTTCAATTCACATATTTACGCATTACAGCTGAGTCAAGGGGAAAATGATGTTATTTTTTTGTATAATAACAAGAAGGCCTACAAGTGCTATTTGCTGCACATTGGGAAAAATGTTGTGATGTGTACATACCTTCCTGGAATCACAATTGTTGGAAAGTCTCACTGGCTCTGCTGCTGACCACAAAGGCAATAACACAGTAATGAAGCTTTAAGTTGACTACATAAATCTTTTAGACAATATTGCAGTCTAATTTCACCAGCAATATCCACAATACCTAACACTGTGAAACACTAAGCATCTAATCTACCCTGCAAAAATCCATACTTACTGAAATACTCAAAATACACGTTATTGTTTTAGAAATTAGGATACTGATGAGCCTCAGGTCTTTGGTACTCCTTCTTTTTTTTTGCATGAATCATTATGTTGAGTGAAAATAATAACTTTTTTTCTGTATTCTGTTAAGGAAGTCGTGAGAGGCTACCCATATTTTTGAATATTAAGAATTCAGTATGTGAATTGAAGAGCTTATTAAATAGTAATGTGCCAGTTAGTATGAGGTGTTTCAGACATACCTGCTATTAAATACAAACTGAATATTTCTTTTGAAAATCTGAGGGAAAAGAAATCTCCTCTCTACTTAACAAACTATTTTTAATAACACAGATTAAAGATGCAGAGACCACTCTTAAGTTGGAAGACCCTTGATTTTGCAAGCAGATATTTATCATCTTGAAATATAAGTACAATTAACTAAATATCACAGTGATAACACAATAGTCATTCACAGCCATTTTCAAGTCCACAGATATACTGCTAACAAGAACTTCCCTCCATCTTCCAAAAGGAAAAGGAAAAAAGATTTTTTGAAACCAAAGCTCATCTAGAAATGCTGAAAAAACAGTGAACTACATAAATATAAAAATAAATCCTCCATGTAACTATCAGATGTCCATAATTTTTCAGATATTTAAAAATAATTCACCTGAACTTAAAAGGTTTCCCTACAAAGGCTATTTATAAAAAAGCTGAGTAACGTGTCATTTAATGCCTTCTAGGAAACAGAAGAATATACCCATATATGTGAAAATAAATTGTACTTTCTTCTATGTTTGGAAGACATCACCAAGTGATAGAGAGTCTTTCCTGATAACAGCGCATTGCCCTGGACCAAAAAAGGTTCTGTGCAGTCCTAGATTGGGCAGTATTTCAGTGGAGTGCATTAATGCTACTCTCTTTCCAGTTAATAAAACGTGAAACACACAATTTTTAAGGTTGCAGACTTTTACAGTACTTAGTTAGTGAAAACAACAGTGTTGTTGAAGGTAGCCAAACACGATGAGTCCTATCCTTAGTTTTGCCCAGACTAGGGCAATTTTGTGGTAAATTCCACAAAAACACATGAAGGGAAGACTTCTTCCTTGTTGATTTATTGGAGTGTCCGTTTTAGTGCTTGGCATAAAGTTCCCACCTTCCAGATGTGTGCTAGGACACAGCAGTTCCAGCACTGTAGTCCAGTTTTATATCAGCAAGGTTTTGTTTTGGTGCTGCCTCCTTTCCTACAATCTCAACTTGAGAAAGAAACTCTGTTTGTGATGATGTCCTTGACATTGTAAGGAATGTACTACCTTCACATTTAGCACCTCACCTCACGGCCTGACATTGTCTTTCCAAATGAAGTGTCTGAAACCAAAGGCTCCCTGTGGATCTATCAGGCACTGCCAGCCCCTTCTTTGCAGACAATCGTCTACTGTGCATGCACAAGCTGAAATAGAACTCTGACAGAGAATTTCTGATTATTTTATTTCTGAGGAGATTTAGTAGGAAACATATTTGATTAGCAGTTAAAGAGAGGTTCCTCAGCTTTTTCTCAAAGTCAGAGGTTCTGTCTTGCTGGCATCACATCCCAACATTCTCCAAATTGTCCCAGTGTTACTTTAAGGCAAGCACAGTCAGTTCTCAGTTTCCTGTATTCAACTTAGTCATAAATGCAGTGTTTGTATTGTCAGTCAATGTCTTCAGACGCACTGAAATTTTTCTGCAGACTCTCTACATTCATTCCTAAATTCCTAATATGTAGCAGCAGGGAATCATCCAGGAATTTTTAGTATCAAGGCGTCTAGAAGTTAATTCAAATCTACTTTGCATTTTGGCTGAGAGTTATTGAGCTGCAGACATCTTGGTATAAGTAGCTAAGTTTTTATTCTGAAACGAATATAATGTCATAACTAATTTAAATATTATTGGTAACATCACAGAAAGCTGGAGGATGTGGTAATTCCCATTTACCCATATTTTGAAATTCTGAGGTACTCAAGCAGGCACAATTTTTTGTTTTTTTCACCATGTCTATTGACTTTCTTTCATGCTGTGGATACCATCACTGCTCAGAAATTATCATAAATCTGTGGAAGTTCATAACATTAGGATTCAGACAGCGGTAGTCTGGAAAACTTTCCTGAAAGACAGAAATGGTTATACTTTGAAGAAATGTCAGCAAAGTATTATTCACTGATTTTAAATATTATTTCTAATTCCAGAAATTAACTGGAATAATTTGCCCTCCAAACTAAAGAAACAATAGTTTTTTCCAAAACAAAATTATTTATGGTGAACAATGAAAATTAAAATTAAAAAATCATCTATTTGCAGAAACTCAGAGAGAATTTCCCAAAGGAAAATGAGATCTAGAAATCAAGTTTGTTTTTAAATCTTTTCTGTTTCACAGAGAAATGTACAAGAATGATAAAAGATTTGCATTTCAATCCGGAACTTAATGTATATGATAAACCAAGGTTAACATATGTTTGGAGTTCTTTTTAACTTAAAGCTACAAAATTTCATTGAAGTCTGAATTGGAGAAAAGTTATTTTATTTTACTAGCCTTGAATTAAAGAATTGTTTTCATGCTGCATATGTTTCTAAAGAACAGAGAAACTGCCACCTGATCAACCACGGTGAAACACAACTGGAACACTTGCAGAGAACTTTTGTGTGCCAGGCAACTCTTGTGACTATAACAGCATAAATTTAAAAAAAAAAAAAAAAAAAGTTAAAAATATTTTGAAAGGAAAATAAAAGGTTGCAAGAGGAATTTTAGATATGTTTTCAGATGGCCCAAAAAGGCAAAAATAGTTCAGCTGCTTAAACTAACCGTAATTATTTATATTATTGGAATTATTAAGCTGATCCATATCAAGTAGAATACGCTGGGAATGAACAGACTTCCAACAGGACAGAACCTGCTTCAGGAGCACTTTAGGATACATAAGGCAACTGCAAATATTGTGATTAGTGAGCATCAGAGCATCATTTCAATACAAAAAGTTTTCCCTTTTAGTCTTACAAGAAGACTGTAAAGACTTCACTCCTCTGATAACCAGGAATCTTCTGAACTCTGTCTGAAACTGTTAACTTCTAATGTGCTGTATGTCATGGGGGTATTCAGTCATGGTGTGTTTTCCCCTTTAATTTGCTAAGGCAGATAACCCAAACTCATTGAATTTTGTCTCATAAGGTGAAGTTCCCCATACTCCCCTTTTGGCTTTTTCCTCCATTCACTCCAGTTTGTTCTTTCTGAACAAGCCTGAGCATAGGTACAGATAGCATTTTGCGTGGATTTTCCTGGGTGGCTTGCACAATGCCCCTGTTTCCTACTGAAAATATTTTGCTGTGTGTATTCCAGGATCATAACTTTTCCTAGTGGTCTTGCTATACCAAAGACAGTTCTCTTGACATCAGCTCTTCTAGTATTTCCTCCTAATGAGTTCCCAGTTTACAGAAGGATTTATTAAACACAAAGTAAATGACTTTGCATCTCAAATTGTGAACTTTCTGATTTTCTATTAATCCTCAATGTCATCCAGACCCATCCAGACTTTACTAAGAATACTTCTTAATATTATTTTATTAGCAGATGTCTTGATTGGGTGGAACAGCAATTCAGGGAAGTCCTTAATATTATTAGAAAAAATTAACCCTTGAGCTCTGTGAAAATCGTTCTGTTAACCACCTTGTTATATTCCACCGTTCTTATGCTCTTTCACTAGCCTACATTTTATAATTCTACCTGTAGTATCCTTAACATAAATAAACACCACACATTTTACTTAAGTTATATGACAGAAAAGCCACAAACTAACAGTAGATAGAGGCATAACAAGGCATGCTGAGAATCACTTCAGGAAACATGATGTTTGCTTGCAAAATGGTTCAGGGAGTGTTCAGAGTATTTTACTGTTACATATATGAACTAGGTTTATTTCTTTCTTTCTTTGTTAAAGAATAGTTTATCTCATTTTTGACACTAATTCAAGTCCTTAAAATTATTGAAAATCATTTGATCTATGAATATATCTAGAGGGTCGGCCCAGATTTAATGTTCCGGCCTCACAGGCTTACCTTTGCTTCTGAGAATTGAACTCTCTCCAGACGAAAACTTGAGCAGACGTATTAACAGTTGTTACTGTTGGCTTTCTGCAACTTTTTCCAACCCAGCTATTAACAGTGTAGGGCACTCTTTATTTTCGTTTTCCCATAAAATGTCAGAATTTTTTGCAGAACGTATATAGGTTTTCTTAGAAAAAGCTATTTTAAAAGGAAAAAAAAAGTCAGGAAAAAAATGCTAATAGAAAATTTTCAACTCCTTCTATTGCTTGAGTCCTTTTGAATGTCCCCAGTCTCAGCTGGTCAAGAAGTGAATACCAGAAAAACTTTTTCAGCTATGTTAACACCAGCCTGGTGTCAGATTGCCTTTCTCTAAATCCACACAACTTTCCTGGCAGTCTGTGCTGCAAATTTGCAGAGGGTTCCCATGAAATTACACTGAAAGTGCTTAAAATGAAGATTCCTCTCCTTTGGTTAAGCACTAGTTCAGCTCTCTTTGGAGCAATGTTCTCAGTATGGGGTCTTCAAATCAACAAATATGCTGTAAATTGGAGAGAATTCAGAGAAAAACTGTGAAGCTGACTAGAATTGAAAAACAAGTATAGTACTGACTTGTAACAGAATGTGTTTAGCTTATGGAAGAAAAGGTTAAAGGGCTACCCAGCTGCAACCTCAAAGTGGATCCAGTACAGCAGGAAAAATATCATAGAGGTGATTTTGAAACAGCAAGCAAAACTATTGGAAGACCCAAAGATGGGAAACTGACATCATGCAAAACCTAGACTCCGAGCGAGATTACAGTCTTGATTATGAACATGTTAGGAAGAAATGCAGTAACTTCTTCGTGATTTCAGAACAAGACTTGATCTTTAAAAGAAAAAAAAAATCACAGTCTATTTAAACATAACTCATGTATTTAAAACAGAAGATAATTCTAGAAAATACTGGTTTATGCAGTGGAACTGATGAGATGACTACCCTGCTCCCATCTGTCCTTAAAATATCTGATTTTCTGAATGCATTTTCTCTAACGTAACACTGTACAGTCATAATGCAGTTATTTCAGTCTGATATTTTTTTCTTCTTTGTTCTGTTTTGTTTTGTTTGCCTTGCTGGCTTTGCTTTTTTTTTTTTGTTTGTTTCTTTTTTGTTGCATTTTTAAATTTTTTTGGGGTGGGGGTGTGTGTGTGTGTGTGTGTGTGTGTGTGTGGTTTTTTTTATTTGGTTGGCTGTTTTGTTTTGTGTTGGTTTGGTTTGGTTTGGTTTGTTTCTTTCTTTTGCTCCAGGAATTGGCCAAGGGGTTCCAGTGGTGGCCCTTATTGTGGAAGGAGGTCCCAATGTCATCTCTATTGTTCTGGAGTACCTGCGAGACACTCCTCCCGTTCCCGTTGTGATATGTGATGGCAGCGGCCGAGCATCTGACATCCTTGCCTTTGGTCACAAATATTCTGAAGAAGGAGGGTAAGTCATTTCATAGCATGTGTTCCTTCCCTATCCACGGGTTCAATTCAGCGGTAAAGTAGAGCACAGGAAATTATTAACAATGTTGTGCGAAAGCAACACCTACCTCACATGGCTTTTTCCGTCATTGATATGGGTGAAACGCCGAAGGCGTTCAGAACAAAACAAAACAAGCCTTAAAGAACGGCTGCAGAAAGTCTACAGAATAAAACAGGTGTAGGATTTGTACCATACAGTTACTTGCCATGACATGTGGCACACGGACAATTACAAGTATGGTATCTTGCATTTATGGGCCAAAGGATTCAGTCCAAGGGCAAAGGGAGTTACTTTCAGCACCTTGGAGATACTATGGCAGTGTAACGTAGAGTACTGCTGCCTTCAAGTTTCATTTAGCCCTACATGTTCACGTAAGGTAGTTTACATTTGCCCTGCCTATTGAGCCTGATCCTGCACACCTGTCTGTATTCACACGTGGTTGCTTATGCACTGCTGTGTATTTTGCTCTGTCCCTTTCTTTGCAGACTCAAGGTGAGGCAAAAATACTGTTTAGTTTTTATTACAGAAGACTCAACTGTACTTTTGTTGAATCAGGCTGCAAGCATGCTCTGTAAGTTCCAAAGTGAATATTATAACTGAATGACCAAACCCTTCGTTCTTCTCCTCTGCCCCTCCCTGCCCTCAAAGATTAATAAATAAATAAATAAATAAATAAACAAGCATAGAATCACAAAATGGCTGAGGTTGGGCAGAGCCTCTGGGCGTCCTCAGGTCCAACCCCCACTGCTCAGGCGCATAGAGCCAGTTGCCCAGGGCCATGTCCAGATGGCTTTTGAATGTCTCCAAGGTTTGAGTCTCCACAGGCTCTCTGGGTGAGCTGTGCTAGTGCTCAATTATCCACACAGTTAAAAAAGAAATAAAATAGGTATTTCCTGGTGTTCGGAAGGAACCTCACATGTTTGAGTTTGTGCACATTGCCTCTGATATTTTAACCTGACACTACTGAAAACAGTCTATGTCTTCCTTTCACCCTCCCTTTTTGTCTTTAAATATATGTATATGTATACACACACATACACACACACATATATATTTATACATAGACAATGTCATGTCTGAGCCTTCTCTACTTCAGGCTGGACAGTCCCAGCTCCTTCAGCCTTTCCTGATGTATGAGGTGATCCAGCCTTCATCATCTTAGTGGCCCTTTGCTGGACACTCTGCAGTATGTGCATCCCTCTTTTGTACTGGGGAGCCCAGAATCAGGCACAGGACTCCAGATGTGTCCCCAAAAGTGCTAAGGAGAGAGGAACACCTGCTTTGACCTGCTGGCAGCACTCCTTCTAATGCAGGCCAGGATACTATTAGCCTTTGTTGTTCCAATGGCACATTCCTGGCTCATGTTCAAGCTGGGGGATCCTTTTCTGGAAGCATCTTTCCTCTTGGGATGCCCTTAGCGTGTACTGGTACATGGGGCTGTTCCTCCTGGGGTGCAGGACTTTGCATTTCGTGCTGCTGAACTTAATGAGGTTCCTGCCAGCTCATTTCTCCAGCCTGGGAAGGCTCATCTGCCAGAGGGCAGCAGGACCCTCTGGCATATCAGCCATTCCTTCCAGTTTCACATCTTCAGAGCCTACATGCAGTCCCATCTTCCAGAGCATTAATGAGAACGTTGAGCAGCGTTGGATGCAGGACTGGTCCCTGAAATATGCCACAAGTTGCTGACCTTCAACTGATCACAAACCTCTGGGCCCAGCCATTCACCCGATTTTCAGTTCACTTCACTGACTCCTCCTCCAGCCCATACTTCATCAGCTTGTCTGTGAGGGTCTCATGGGAGACAGTGTCAAAGGCCTTAGAGAGGTCTACATGAGGAATATCCACTCCTTGCCCCTTATCTACCAATCCTGCCATCTCATCAAAGAAGCTATGGCTTCAAATCAAAGCATGGCTATCCCGATCATCTTCATCTCCTTCATATATGTGACTGGAATAAATGGTGCATCACAGCCCCACAGATCAAGGAGAAGCTGACGAGCCTGTAGTTCCCTGGATCCCCTTTCTTGCTCTTCCGTAAGACAGGAGTGACCATTGCTTTTCTCCAGTCCACAGACAATTCTTCCAATTGTCCTCATTGTTCAAAGATTATGACTTTGCAATGACATCAGTCAGCTCCCCCAGCATTTGTGAGTATGCACTGTCAGGATCCATGAACGTGTGACCTTACCATCTGCCACTTCCTTCCTCCAGACTTTCCTCCCAGTGTCTGGGGTCTGAGACTGAAGAAGACACTTAGTACTTCAGCCTTTTCCATTTCCTATGTCACCAGGTCCCCTGCCCCATTCACTGAGCTTGGAGGAGGCAATTCCTGAATATCAGCCAGCTTTCTTGCACCGTTCTTCCCTCTGGTCTTACTGTGAGACCCTTTGAAGCAGATTCGCAAAGAGGCTAAAGTCTGTTCATCTCAAGGCCAGGATCTTGGGGCTACAGCAGCTCGTGGTCACTCAGCCAAGGTTGCCTTTGACCTTCACATCCCAACAGAGCCCCTCTTTGCTGCTTTGAGGTCCAGCACAGCATCTCTCCTCATTGGCTGCTCTGTTACTTGAGTCTGGAAGTTCTTGTCAGTGCACTTCAGGAACCTCCAGGATTGCTTATGCCCTACTGTGCTGTCCCTGCAGTAGGTACCATAGTGGTTAAAATTCTCCATAAGGATGAGGGCCTGTGCACATAGGTCTGACTCATCCACTCATGTTTCTGTGGAATTAACCACGATATTGCTCTAATCGGGGAAAAACTAAGGATAGCACTCATCTTATTGGGCTATCTCCAACAACGCTCTTGTTTTCACTAAGTACATAATCCTGTGCTTGATGGTGCAGCTTGATGGTCCAAGACCATAGACCTACAGGAAAAAAGGCCATCTCTCCTGGCATCAAGAATTGAGCACTGCAGCCTATGACTTGAAGAGCTGCATCCACCACTGAAAACTCCATGTGCATCAAAGCCTCTGCTTGGACAGGGGCAGCTACTCCAGCCCTGGAGAAAACTACTCTGTAGTGTGTCACCGCTGTACCTAAGACTATTTTTGGTGGAACAAATTAAGCTGATGACCCCTTCTTTGCATCCTCTTGCAGAATCTGCTGCACAAGCTTGGCTGTACTCTTGGTCTGGTTCTTGGATAGGCTTTTCCAGGCACCAGTTAACAAGGTCTTGGCCCTGCCTCGTAAGAGATCCGTTGGAAATAAGGCTAGATCAAGGGCACCCTAGATCAAGGGCACCCTAGATCAAGCACCCTAGATCAAGGGTAGCAGTATGTCCATTAGAAAATGCTGGAGCTTTCTTGGTCCACAGCCTTGTGGCTGCCCTAACCTGATCCTTACCTGACAACCGCAAGAACCCTCAGAGGATTTCCAGGTGTTCAGCAATGATCGTGGACTTTGTCCTCTCAGAAGTTCCCAAAGCAGAACTCAGTCTGATGCCCAGAGTAGAAAATAACAAATGAAGAGAAGATTTAATAATTTTGGAACAAAACATAAAAGCAGAAGCAAAAATCCCACAGATTCTCATAACTAAGAGCTGTTTCATGCTTTTTTGTCAAAGTAGCTGCAATAATCATCAGGTCAGGATTCCCTGGGGACTCATTTTTGTATGTGTTAGAGTGTGTGGGGGTATATCTATTCACACATACTATAAGCAAATAATAAATTATAAATCTGTAAATACTGAGCTCTAGACCAAGCACAGTTATGTGTTTTAGAAATAAATGTGATCATAAACTCACTCAACCTAAAACTCCTGCTGGGAAAAAGATAGTTTTCCACAAATACTTAAATCCATTTTATATTCAGGTTCATGCTTAGTCCAGCAGTGCTTCTGTGATAGGTATGAATGTGCCAGGTTTCACTGAATCTTTGAGAAGTTGTTTCTCTGTTTTCAATTACCTCAGTGATAATGCACTTCATGTAACCTTACTCAAATATGCTTTATCCATTTATTTGCTATGTACGTCTACCTTGTCTGTGTTCTGCTGTCATCAAGAAAAAGTACAGCAAAAGAATGAATTAAAAAAAGGGGACTTATATGAAAGAATTTTTACAAGGACCTGTAGTGCCAGGACAAGGAGCAATGTTTTTAAAATGAAAGAGGGCAGCTTTAGACTGGGCATAAGGAAGATATTCTTTAATGTGAGCCAGAGGCACTGGCACAGGCTGCCCAGAGAAGTTGGGGTGCTCCATCCCTGGAATTGTTCCTGGCCATGTTGGAGTTGTGAGCAACCTGGTTCAGTTAAATGTGTCCCTGCACGTGTCAGGGATGTTGGAATTAGGTGATATTTAAAGATCCCTTCCAACCCAGACCATTCTATGGTTCTGTGATTTATGATGCTGTGATTCTATTTCATCATTACAAACTCCTGCCTGTAGAAAAGACAAGTTATAGGATCAATAGAGGCAGAACAAGCAATTTCTTACCTGAGACTCTCATATCTGGCTTTGTGAAAGGTATTACTCTCTCACTAAGGGCCTTCTTATTGTGGGGTTCCCGTTCCGGGTTGTGTCCTGCAACATTATCAACCAACAAAATTATTCATTTTTTCTGTTCACCTTGCTCTAAATAGAATGCACAAATGATGAAATTCATTAAACTAGCTAGTGGAAATCTCTGTGTGTTCATCCTGCTTCAGAAAACATCAGTCTAGCATGCAGTGATATTTTTAATAATACCAGAAGTAAAACACCAATATCATTTATATTCATAAAAATATTTATCCAAATACATTAGACTTCAGGTACAAATGGGATCCTTTTTTCCCCTCTTTAACCTATGTTTGAATAGTGCTTAGCACCACGACAATACCAAATAATTGCCATGTCAACTGAATTTGGATAGTAGCTTTTTCTTTTGGATAGAATCTAAGTAGGTTATACAAAACTGTGTCTATTAAACTCTAAATCAAGGTAATACATCTAAATTGCATGCAAAGCTTAATTCTGCAGTCCACTGTGCAATCAGACTATCAAGTCAAAAACCTATTTTAATTCTGGCTGCTGACCAGAAGCAGGATGTTCTCTGAGACACAGCCTATCTTCCAACTGCTATGGACTGGGTACCTGATTTAAATAATTCAACACTTACATCATTAATGGCAGAAAGAAACTCACTTGCATGTTTATACTATTATGCTGGTTTTACACAGTCTTAAATTCTTACTCATGGCAGCCCAACAAGGATTAATTTTCTACACATAAGAATGTGTGCATATGTCTACTAAGCACTGCTCTGAGCTCTGTGTGTTTTTAAGTCAATTTGGAAGTTTGTTTCCATGGGGAAAATAACTATGTCTGGAGATGAAGGAGAACAAATACATCTCTCTGCTTGAGTTTCAATCACTTTTGTGCCGATCCATCAATTTAAAGAAATCCTTTAGAGTGTTGAACAATTGCCTATCTGCCCAATAGGTCCTTTTGTATTGGTTTTCAAAGAATTTTGATGCGCCAGCCTTCCCTCCTTGTTGTTTATTCTTCCTAAAACATTCCACATAGCAGAAAAATGAGTGATTTCTTATATTAAGGAAGGTGCGGTACCCCTTTACAGTGCCAATGCCTGTGCATCTTTGAAAAGACAGGAGACAAGCTTCAATCTGCCTTTTTAAGGCCTAATTGTAGGCTTTCCTCATGACAAGGCAGACATTCCACTCCCCTAGGACAGTCTTTGGGTAGCCATTTTCACTGTGAGCGCTATCTCAGTGGAGGAGGCTGCCAGCGCATCCCAGAGCTGTGCCCGTGCTGCCTCGAAAGAGGTGCTGCCAGAGCTCTGTGAGGTACCACGAGCACATCAGAAGGTATGGTGAAGCACACCTCAAAGGAAAAAAGACTTTAGGGGCAAATCAGTATTGAGATCTCATTTTCTCTTCTCTCTCACTGAAGTTTTGAAGGGAAAGGCACATGTGCGCTTGTCCACTGAGCTGAGGTTTCAGCATTATGAATATCAGATATGCAGAACTAACACTGGGGGTGGGTTTAAGTTGATTAGTACTTTAATATCAGGGACTACATTTTGCCTTGGTCTGGAAAAGTCTGGAGCAAAGTTTTGAGAATGCAATAGGTGGCTACATTTCTGTGCAAGTAAATAAAATTCTCAGAAGTAATTTAGTAGAGCTGAGTAAATTCCTGGTACCTTTTACCTTTTAATGACAAACAAGCTATGTCCACAGTATAGCTTGAGTAAGAAGGCATCTTAAATGCAACATTCCCCATGTGGTAAATTGGAAGAATCATTTGGCTGCTTTTCACTATTGGCCTTGATTTAAAGGTCAGGTTTTCCAGGATCTGAAGCATGTATTTTTTATTTTACTTGCAAATACGATGAACAGCATCGAGGGGTGAGAGCGTAAGATCAATCATAAATATGTAAATTTAGTACCTACTAAGCCCTAAGTGAATATCTTCGTTGGTAGTAACTCTCCTCCACATACCGCTGGAGTATTTTGGACTGTATATTCAAGGATGGATGCCTTTTCATTTCATTGGCTTGCATAAAAGCAAAAGCTGAAAGTAAAACAACTGCAAAGTGCATCTGTATAGGAATATTTTGAAGCTTTTAATGCTCAGAGGCTTTTTTTTCCATTATTAAATACTGAATTAAAATAAGAAAACTGAAACACTAGGTTAAAATTATGTCACTTCTTAGAAAAATATTTCCTCACAGAATGAGAAATTACTTGCAGTGTTTGAATGCAGTCTCCAAGCTGAATTTATAGCTCATTAACTACTCTATCAGTTCTACTCCTGCAAGCATGAGACCCTTAAGAGTTCAATTTAATGCCATAAAAATGTACTTTTTGCCTAATGTTCACAAGGAAATATCAAACATTCTCTGTGCTGTAAATGAGCATCCTCATATGAGTATCATTACGGATTGCCTTTGGATTGATCTTTCTCTGGATTCACTGTGGCATAGTTTTTAGGCTTCATATATGAAGAATATTATTTAAATCTCTTTTTTCTAAGAGGCAAAATGCAGGAATTTTTCACTTTAAGCGAAAGGGATCATAACATAAGTGTAGTATGGTTCTTCGGCATCCCCCATCGTGTCTCCCCATCATAGGGGTTCATGGATCCAAATCACACCTGAATTAATTTGTAAAATTATTTTCACACTGCATATTTTTATATCATTACTTTTCTCTTGTAACAAAGTACTTTGCAAATCAAAACCTGGACAGAAGAAGGTCAAGTTGTTGACCTTGGGAGGGTCAATATAGTCCTTTCTCTTTTGGTGAGGGAACAACCTTTCAATAAACTGTAGTCAGGAAAAAATGATGTAGAAGAACAACTACCAGCGGAGGTCTGCAGTGAAGCTGATTCCTCATAAAAGCGCACAGAAATCACCCCTGTTTGAATACAATGAAGGAATAATTACATTTATTTTCTGTCTCCTCTCATAACAATAATATGCAAAGTGTGTAGATTTGAAAATGTGTAAGAAATTCAGCCAGTCCCACAAAGTTACACAACTGTATCTTATGTGTAATTCCAATGGAAGAAAATACAAGCAGAGACTCTGGTCATGTTTCTTACATATGGTGTGATTGTCTAGAGTGCAAATCATAATTAAAACAAAAAATCCTCTAAGCTTCCTATAAAGAAGGGCAGGGAATAGTTTTCATATCCCACTGATATTTTATGGATATATTTACTTTATCCTGGGGAAAAAATACTTCACAAATGAAAAGTTAGAAACAGATTATGCGCAATTCATTGAGTGAATTATATTATTTAAAGACGTTTCAAACCATTTTGAGAGCAATACATATTAAAAATTCTATGATGAAGTTCCTTTTTGAAAGTGGGCTAGAGCATAATCTTTGTAACTCTCTAGTACACTGTATGATTCCAGTACTAAAAATCTTTGGAGAAAAAGAAAGCTAAACAAGTTAGGTGGTGGACTATAGGCAAGATTTTTCTCCAGTGATCACTACAAAATCATATGCCATGAGTTTGAAAGATTAAGTGAAATGTCTCTTATCTCCTCAAATATTAAGCACAGCTTAAAAAAAAACATTCTTTCTGAGAAGGGAGTAGGCCAAAATCTTGTCATCTGTCTTCTGCATCAGCCAAAGCAATGAAGAAGGAAAGTTTTGCTTCAGTTTTTAATCATCCAGTATACCTTGGACAGAAACAGACTGTTGCCTTTAATACTTCGTGAATTCAGGTTTTTGAACTGGCCTCTCCTGATTGATCCTAAACAGTGAATCATAGGACCACAGAATAGTTTTGATTGGAAGGCATCTTTAGAGGTCATCTAATCCAACTCCCCTACCCTGGGCAGGTTCATCTTCAAGTAGATCAGATTGTTCAGAGCCCTCTCTGACCTGGTCGCAAACATTGCCAGGGATGGGGCACCTACCAGCTCTCTGGCACACCTCTTTCACTGTTTTATCATCCTTATTGTAAACATATTTTTCTCTATATCTAATCTAAGTCAGCACTCTTTTTAGTGTTAAAAGCATTGTTCCTTGTTCTATTGCAACAGGCCCTGCTAAAAAGTTTGTCCCCGTCTTTCTAACAGGCACCCTACAAGTGCTCAAAGGCTTCAACAAGGTTTCCTCAGAGCCTTCTTTTCTCCAGGCTGAACATCCCCAACTCTCGCAGCCTTTCCTCATAGGAGAGGTGCTCCAGTCCTCTGATTAACAACGTGGCCTCCTCTGGACCTGCTCAAGCAGGTCCATGCCCTTCCTGTGCTGAGGATCCTAGAGCTGGATGCGGCACTGCAGCTGGAGTCTCATCAGGGCAGAGCAGAGGGGCAGAATCCTCTTCCTTGCCTTGCTGCCCACGCTGCTTTGGATGCAGCCCAGGATATGATTGTTTTTCTGGGCTGTGAGTGCACAGTCGGCTCTTGTCCAGCCTTTCACATACCAGCCCCCCAAGTCCTTCTCCAAAAGGCTGTTTCTGGTCTGTTCACCCCCCAGCCTGTGTTGCTGTTGGGGGTTGCCTCAACCCAGGTGCAGGCCTTTGCACGTGGCTTTGTTGAGTTGTTGAGTACCTCAGCCTTCTCTTTGTACATTATTGCCAGTTGTCAAGCCTTGCTTTCCAGTGGGGTAAATGCTTTCTTCAACCTTCCTTTTCTCACTCCCATGTGTGTAGAAGCCCTTTCTGTTATTCTTTGTATCCCTTGCCAAGTTCAGCTCCTTCTTTGTCTTGGCTTTCCTCACCCCATCCTGCACAACTGGGCTGTGTCCCTAAACTCTGGCCAGGTTACCTGTACCTTTTTCACTGATGGTGCATTTTCTGCTTATTTTTAATTTAACCAGCAGGTCTCCACTCATCTATGATGGTCTCTTGCCTTTCTTGCCCTGTTTCTTTCACCTGGGGATGGCTCATGATTGTGCTTCATGGAAAGTGTCCTTAAAGATCTGCCAGCTCTGTTCTGCTTCTTGAAGGCAATTTCCCAGGGCAGTTCTGCTGCACAGAGAGCAGTTTCCCAGGGGGTCCTATTGAATAACTCCTTGAGTCCGTGCAAGGTTTTTTTTCTTAAAGTTCAAGATCCTGAGTTTTCTGTCATGCCATGCAGTTCAGTTCTGATAATCCGATGTGTCAAAACCAAGGTTGGCATCTTCTGAAAACAAACAAACAGGCAAACAAAACAAACCCACACACTTTTAGGAAACAATTATGAGTAAATTTTTGTTCTGAAAATAAATGTAAATGTAAATTGTTCTACTTTAGATGACAGATTTTTGACATTAGGTACCTAAATTCCATAAACAATCCAGAACCTCTGGGAAAGAAAAAAAAGCTGAATATACCTGGACTGGTAGGATAATGGGCATGTCTTACATATTTAGGCAATGAAAGAACAGTTTCAAACTACATGAGGAAGGAAAAAGAAGGTCAGGTTAAACTGTTGTTTTGTAATACATTTTGTTTAGGCAGGAGCAGTATTTTTTACATGGAAAAGTGGAATTCAGGGAATCATGCCATCAAAATGCCCTGAACAGGATTTCATTGGCATGTTGCAAAATAGTTTTAGAACCGAAGCCTACTAGAAAGATGAGAAAAATGCTGTCTTCTTCTGACACTATTCAATCTATGCTGACTTTGATGGAAGTCGTAATTGCAATGTTTCAGTCTGGTAAAGTGGGCCCATCTCTTTTTCCCTGAATCTAAAACTAGAAATCTGTGATTTTAAAAAGCGTGTATTTAAGGTGTGTGTGTAAGAAATGTGGTTGTGTCTGCAAAGAAGATAAATTATCACCCCCCCTGCACATCTCAGTTGTTTTGCTCACAGTACTCTGTGAAATTACTTGTTTTACACAAATTGGATTTGGTGTCTGCATTGTAGATTTAGCCTTTAATAGCATGGAACAGTTTGTGTTTGTCCCAGCTGGGTTATGCAACTGGGAACTTTGATTTCATACCTTCTAACATTTATAGATTCCTAAGGAATAAAGGCTGTACAGTCTTGATATGACTGATTTCAGTGCACACAAAGCTGTGGTTACTTTACTAGAAAGATTGCTATTACTGTTTCTGATTACAATCACTTCAAGGTTTTGATCTCACAAAGATATTGAACAGGCTTGATGTAGATTTGCAGACCAAGGAGACGTTAAAGAAAAACATTCAGTGAGGCTAGAAAACTGCATAAATCAAATTTTGACTACAGGAAGTTTCTGAGCAGCAGTACTTCAACAGATGTTTTATTCTGTAGTTAGGGAAGCACTTCTTGATTTTTTGGGTTTTTAAATTCTATATCTTTCACATGAAGTTTGCTTTACATGCTGCTTAAACTTATGCTACTATACAGTTTCTGAGAGCTTTAATTCAAGAAAGAAAAGTGATGGTTGCTCAGGACACAATTCAGCTTTCACTCAATGCAACTTTCTCTTGCTTTCTGTGTGTGTTAGCCTGAAAGAGAGACAGTTTCTGAAATGAAATTTCAGATTTGGATTCTACACTTTTTTTAAGGAAAATCAGATTATTATAAGAAAGCAGGATGTTTTACATTTCAGAAACTTTGGAAATTTTTTCCAAAATTTTTAATTTGAGAATCTTCCAAGTTCATGTATTTTTTTCATATGATTTTTATACTCTTTCATGTACTTCACTTTCATATATAATTTACAAAGGGAATTAGGTATTTATATGAGTCTCTTTCGCTTCTCCAGCTGATGATTTTAGGAAACTTGTTCGTTGTGAATAGCCTCTTTTTTCTTTCTTCATTTGATGGAAAATTGCATAGTTCTGAACCACTTACAAATACAGGGATAGCACTGTTTTATTTTAATTTGATTAAAGCAAATTTCCAACGTATTTTTTTCAAGAGCCTAAAATCAGAATTTATATCATATATGACCTACAAATCTGCAACTCAAAGTATATGAGTGCTTGTCAGGGTATGAGTAGTTCCAAGCTGATTCTCTTTAGCACGGAGTCCTACATCTCTACCTGTACTCTGACATCTTGTTTCATGTCCCCCTGTGCTTGCGACATCCTTGCTCCTGTACAGGAGGTCAGGTTATCTTTCTTATCATTCCCACACAGCAAGTCCTCTGCTGCCAGCTCCACTGTTATCCACCAAGAGGGCTGGAAGTTTTAACTCGTCACGTGTTGCCTTTTTGTGAGGCAGACGGGTCATGCTGCGGGGAAGGAGTGCTTGCCTAATGCGTGAGCAGTAGACGCATGGTTGCTGCCTCTCCAGTATCCCAGGGAATAGCACATCTAGGGCCAGACTGCTCCTAGATGAGAACAGGAAGTGCAGAGGTAGACTCACCATTCAAAGGGAGTCTGTGTTAAAGTAGAAGACAGCAGGAGATGCCAGGCATAGAAAAAACAGTGATCCACACGGCATGGTCTAAAACCCCATGTAAACTCATTTTAATCCAAACACATTCTCATGTGCCTTCCAGGCTTCTTTGTGAAGTCAAAGTACTATTCAACAGGAATATTTACAGCCAAAATCATATTCCGTATGCCACATCTTATATATTCTCCGGCACGCTTCTTTCCCATTCCCGTTTCTTGTCCCTTCTAACAACATAGTTTCTGTGGGTATAAGACTAGATAATGAAATCAGATTTGAAATTCAATTGTGTAATGAATATCCTGCAGTCTCATTTGTGCCTCTTCACTGCAGAGGAGTACAGGCAACTTTAACCAACAGTATGAAAAAATCAGGGATTCGGTCATGGTTCTCCCAAAGCAGCTTCCATAAGCTAACAATGGCTTTTAGATACCTGCTGCTTCTGATATTTCTCTGCAGTTGCTGCAGGAATAAATATTTTTTTATCTTCTGGCCTAAAATATGGCACATGCAGATTGTCTGATTTTCACTCCACCAGATGACTTATCCCATAAAATACTCCAACTTAGCTTATTTGAAACAGTCAGTTATAATTTTTAAGTGAGAAAACTGCTGAAGTGTAGAAACATCAAAGGATACATGTTCTAAATTAGAGCCCGCTATTTTGTAATGTTGACATTGAGAACAGAAATCTTTCACCCAGAAAAGTCCTGACGAATAGACTTTTTTTGTGAAGAGATCAGCTTCAAGTACTAGTATTTCATGTACTATTACTATTTATTTCTGCTGTTGGGCCATTTTTTGCAAGTACTGACCTTAGCACTGAGGAGGAATATGAAATGGGTTCTCTTGAATTCCTAGAAGATCAACATGACCAAAATCAAAATGTTTTCCTTGAGTGCAGTGAGGAACAGAGAAATTTGTTTGTTTTCTTACGAGGTCCTGTGTAACATCAGTAGGGTGAGTTGATACTGTTGACATTTTCAAGCTAAAATAAAAAACCACTGAAAACATAAATCTTCCCAGTTTCATAAAATTCACTATGAGTTGAATTTTCTAACTCACTGACAGAAAGGAGTCTTCAGTTCACTTAGAAGTGTTGGTCTCCCTCAAATTTAGACTGTCAGTGTGGTTCTTGTTTTTGTTAGGAAATCCCACCGAGCTGATAGTTTGAATGACCTTCTGTCATGCAATATGTGGGAACTGATATAAAAACTTTGTAGATGAGGGACCTCAGCACAATCAACATGTTTTCCTAGAACAGTGTTTTCCAATTTATCTCTGATGGTTTCAGCAATTCCTGGTCTTGAAACCTGCCCTAAACACCTTCAGTGATCTGTTGACTCTTATTTTTTCTACCTTTTTCCCTGAAAACAGTTGAAATGAAGTTAAAATGTTCCCTCATGTCTGGTTTTTTACTTAACCTTTTCTTTTTGAATTTCAGACTTATCAACGAGTCTTTGAGGGACCAGTTGCTAGTTACCATCCAGAAGACTTTCACATACACCCGAACCCAGGCACAGCACCTCTTCATTATCCTCATGGAGTGCATGAAGAAGAGGGAGCTGGTATGTTGAGTTCAATGCATGGTTTTGATCGAGTCTTTTACGTGCCTCTTGGAAGGTATCACAAATCTGATCTCTGTGATCCAGAATCTGAAATGATATCATTCTGGCCTTTGTTTGCTTTACTCAATATTTTTGCATTTAAAGTGATTAATGCAACAGATCTCTTCCCTTTTGTAAACTCCTCTACATTTCCTTTGACTGCATAGAATCCAGCTACTAGGGTATGGATATTACTATTTTTCAGTCATCCTCAGGCATATCATGATTAAAATTCTATCTCATTCAACTACAGAAAGCAGAAGGCCTAATTGTGTGTCTGTCCCTGGGATTGTATTTTAAAGATGCTGTAGAGTTGCACAAGTACCACTAGAACTATTGCCTTACTGTGGAGATATGTGACATGAAAGGAAAGCAGCTTGTCTCTGAGGCTCGTGTTCTGCAGTGGCAAGGCTATGCCATGAACACGTGCTTGTACTCTCTTGAAGAACACAAGTTCTTTCAATAATTTCTGGGAGATGAATAAGGCTGCTTTTGCAGAAATATTTTTGAAGAGAAAGCACATTGAAAAAATTTGGGATTCATTTCTGTGGGCTTTTATTTGTCACAAGTTGACTGGACAGACATGCTTCACTTTTATAACTTAATCTTTCCTCTAAGATTTGGATTTGGATCACATCACAGCTTCTGGGAAGTCCAGGCTGATGAAAGTGCCCTAAAATGAATTTGTTGTAACATTTCTGATCAGTGATTAGAAGAGAGAATTTTCTTAGGGTAACAGCATTAATTATTTTGTGGCTATTTCTGTTGTAGCAGTGGTAATTGTAGTAATAATAATAGTAGTAGTAGTAGTAGTAGTAGTAGTAGTAGTAATAGTAATAACAGCTACTTGTAGACCATTGTTCTGCATATAGACATAAAAAACATATTCATAGATAGAAGATGAAAGAAAAGAGTGAGGAAGGGAGGGAGGAAGGGAGACAGGAAGGAGTAGGGGCACAAAGGCAGGAATATAGTAGGAATGAAGGATAGAAAGCAGAGGCAGACATTGAATTATCTAGACTAGAAAAATGCATTTCTTGATTATTCCAGACATCTAAATCCAGAACAGATTGTCAGGCTTTGAACAAACCCTGCTACTGAAAAATAACTGTGAAGATTTTGTCTGCAGTATTCACATCAGGATTTTTATTCAAAGCATGATTGTGTGCTTGGTACAAGTTTCTTTGCAGATATGCAACATCCGTCACCACTGACATTCTCTACCTACTAATCTTATGAAGAGCCATTAGCCAGGAGATGGTGTGCCCAAAATTAGGTATTCTGAATTTGAATTTATAACACTAGACTTACCATATATAAAGAGAATACATTAGAACAGTGGCTTCTGTCTAGTATCTGAGTTGTACTCAGCTAATTCTAACATTGGTATGCTAGAAAGATTTCACGTCTGAGGTGTGGTTGCTAGTCTAATGGTGTCCTGCAAAACTCACAACCTTGTATATGTTCGTAAAAGAACGGTGGGGCTCGTGGTGCTTGAAGGCAGCATAACCAGAGGAAACGGGAGCCCGTGGGGTTGTGAAGTACTCCCAGGAGTGAGTGGTGGCTTCCCTGTTCCTACAAAGCCATATGTTTCATATTGCCACGGCTGTCCCAGCTCTTGTCCTTCCTCAAGCTTGACCCTCTGACTTGTTTGTACATAAGGCAAAACACTGCTTGATGAACTGACCATCATTTGTCTGATCAACCCCTCAGAAAAAAGAAGGAAGATGCAACAGATTGTCTCAGAGAGCTCAGCAGCAGCTAAATTGATCATGGCTATTTTCCCTAAGTTCATGGTCACTGTGCCTGCCTATCTGATTTTGTGGCTGCTGAATTGATAGAGAACAAAGTAGACTGTGCAGGAGAGGCTTGTCTTATTACTGTGTGCCACTAAATAATTGAGTGCAAACAGTGTACAGGCAGGAAGATGCTCGTAAAGTACATCAATACAGCTGAATCACGGATGAAGAGAAAGAAAATAAAATGCAAGTAACAAATGGAAGGAACAAAAAGCTTTCTTGGAAATAGTTGTTCCTTCTCTACCTGTTTAAAATGTGTGAAAACACTGGCATCTCTTACATAAATCTGACGCAAGTGTTGTAGCCCGGGAAAAAGCATAATCATAGCAAAGATTACCCCTTTTCTCAGAACATGAGATTTTTCAAGTTCTGACGTTTTGGATTTCACTCCTAAATAATGGTCTCTGAATTGTGTGCCCAGGAAGCATCATTATTATGTGTAATGTTCCATTTACTTGATTAAGTTTAAATTTTTTGTTCAATAAAATCTGAAGTACACAATATGAATGATAAGGTGAGGCCCTAGAAGAGGAGTGATCTAGGTCTGGTAGATTTGCAAGACAGAGCAATTTTCACTTCTCAATTCAGTGAATAATTTTTATGAACTTGTATACTTATCTGAGTTGACATTACAAGCATCAGAGTTTTGTTCAGAAGTGTATTTGGACCAAGGTGCTTAATGAGGGCTATGGTATAAAAATCTAGTTAAAATGAAGTAGGCTATACATGTCTGTGTACATATAGCTGTAGATTACAAGGGCAGGATAGTATTTTATAGATGATTTATGGAGAGTCTCTATTGTCACATTTATATAGAATTCTTTGAAAAAGTTTATGCCAAGATATTCCTAAAATAGGAGCATGAGGGCTCACCAAAGCTAAGTAGTCAGGAAGCAGGCTAGGAGACTTCACTTTCATCCCTGAAAAAACGCATTGTGTTGGGTAATAGCTCAGAAGTCTTGTTTTCAGCTTTCAAAGGAGTATTTACTTCTCTCTCAGTAAACAAATTAGTATTTTCCCTTAAAGACAGTAATTCTGGTATCTGAGTTTTTTGACAAATACAGGCTGCTCTATTCTGTTGGGAGCACTTCATTTAGCAGTTTAGACTGGCACGTTGCTGGAGTGCTTTTTTCACAAATCATGATGTGAGTTTCTCAGAAGCCAGAATGTGCTTTCCAGCAAGCAGCGTGGCTCTGTCTGCGGAGCTTCATTGGGCAGCCTCTGGGAAAGGCCACTTTGGCAAGCCAGAAAGGTCTGTGTCCCTGAAAACAACCACACTTGTGGCAGTGAGAGGCATTTGTCATAAAACTAATTAGTGGTTTGAGAGTGAATACACCTAATCTTTTATCCATTTAATAGAAAATGGAAATTGCTGTGAATCAGGATAGGTCTCATCTAAACACCTTAGTAATACAAATGGCACATTAACTTCAGCAGTAAAGTGTGTACCACCTGCTGGTTAAGTTAGTTTTCTTATTACTACCATGACCATTTTCTGCTAAATTTGTTTCCTTGAATATTTGAAGTTTCAGTGACTACATTAAGCAATCTGATAGTGTCATTGCCTACTACTGCATTACAAGAAGGAATTGCAGAACGAAGAGAGCATGGTTGGTGGGCACGAGTTTGTGTGCATCCATTCATTCCTGGAACACATTTCCACACAGAGGCAAGAGATAAAATTTGATTAGTTTCCTGCTAAAAGAAAAATGGTAAAATCCCATCTCCAGCTCATGGCAGCAAGTAATAGGTATTTTCTTCTTGCCTCTACTGTTCGCTGTTATTCCTGTACCACAGTGTATGGTTGCTGTGGCAATCATGATGGCTGCTCAGGGACAGTGTTAAACCTTACTTCAGCTTTGTGCTGCTGACGTGTATGGAAGTAGGTAGTTCCAGATGACTTAACGTGTAACTTGCAGCTCCGGCGCTGTCAGATTGAAACAAAGCAGGTGTCATGGTGTAGTAAATTAGTGCATTGAGCTGAGATCAAGACAACCTGCATCGTGCAGGTGCTTGCTATTCATTGTGCTTTTATTTCAAACACAGATGGATCCCAATTTTCTTAAAATACAGAGTGCATGAGAAGGCTGCCTTGCAAGGCTAGTATTTAAATCCCAATATTGCCATACAAATGTAGGGCCTTGACTCTTCTTGGGAAGCTGTTAAGTCATTGTTATGCCCTGGTCCACTTGGGAAAGGTTGTTTGATTTACTCTGAGCAGTGCATGGGAAAAAAGATCAAAATTCTTGGGAGGTTCAATATCAAACTTCCACTTGCAAATTTTAGAACATTAAGGTAGAACAAGGTACTTGGCAAATTTTAAAATGTAGCAGTTTTGGTTAGAAGTGCAGCAGTATAAAAGCATTAAAATTAACACTTAAGAAAATATATAAGGGAAAGAAAGTGAAAGAGAGGATAAGATTAGAAAGACGTATATTCACCACCTGTGGATCCAGAGACGAGACTTGATTGTTGCAATTTCTGTGTCTGTTGGTTGAAGCAATGGTTGCAGTCTTGATCCGTTGGGGCTGGGGGAAGCCCATGAAGCACAAAGTCCAGTGAGTTAGTGCTACTCTCAGGCTCAGTGGGAATGCCCAGGTTCCTCCGCTGGAGCGGGCAGTTTTACGTAGATGGTATACAACTGTGGATCATGGGACACAGCGTTACAGCTGCCTCTTAATTCAGTGTAGTTGAGCCAATTATCAGAAGGGATGAATGCCTTCAGGCTACATGGGAAGCTGAGCTACTTGTGGCATGATGAAAAGCACTCTCCCACCTCACAGGGTTTGCCTCCTTTCAGCCTCTTCCCTCATCTTGTTCAACACCCAGCTGTAGTGTCCACAGCTGGGTGTGCACCCCCTCTGCACCTGGGTGGTTACTTGGAGCATCATCAGCAAAGCATCCTCTGCTTTTGCAAATGGTCAATTGTTTGAGTCATTAACCTTTAACATGCCAGTATCTCACAGTGTTTTAGCAGTTTCTTTTCTACATGGACTGTAAATAAGGCGTATTGATCTTTGACGACTTCACTTCTGTGAAGGCTACTTTAGCAAACCTCTCCATGTTTCCGGAAGAGTTTATACAGGGAAGAGGTTGACTTGATCATATACTGTAAAAAATCGTTGTGCTTTTCAGCTGGGTGTGCAAGCTCAGTGAATTTTTATGCTAATTAAATACTGGCTGCAACTTTTTATTAGCATACACTTTGATCTGAATTAAATAATAGCTAAATCAGATGGACTTTTAAGAATTTATCAGCATATTGTCACTTGATTTCTTTGGCCCTTCCCAAAGGTTAGCAGTCCATTTAGGTCTGTTTTTTTCAAGAATTTTTTTCAAAAACAATAAAGTAATTTCAATTAATGTTTTTTAATGCTGATGTAATTTTTTCTCTCAGAGAGGAGGCTGAAGAGGGCTTGATGACTTCTCAAATAGTAAAAGTCAACTGCAGTTCTTGCAGGAGCATAGTTGCTGTGAACAGCATATAATTTGGCAGCAGGCATTTGGAGCAGGAAAGCATCATGTAACTGCCGGCCTGCTGGTTGCTGAAGCAGCTCTTGTTTCTCCCATGGAAACATTCTGTGAGATTTCCAGCATGAAGTGTACTAAAGATAATTCGTCCTCTGTGTCCAAACTGATGCGCCAATCCACTTCACGATTCAGTGTGCAACTCTAGTAATTTTGGTGAAGGTTAAACCTCCTTTCCAGCCCAAACGAATCAATAGGATTAGTCTAGTACTTAAGTTCTACCTCTGTAAGTGTTAAGATAATGAGTAGTGGTTTTTAATCCTGCAAACCACATCTGATTGCTTTTTTGCTAAAGAACTAAGACCATGTTTTGTGTTTTCAGCTGCCAAGAAGCCAGATGAAGTTAGCTGGAGTTAGTCATTGACTCCACAGAGAAAAAAACTAATCGCAGGAGTATTTTTTTTCATTTCAGTAATTCAGTGAACAACTTTCACTAGAAAAAGAGCTATATACAAAAAAAAAAAAAAAAAAAAAAAAAAAA
>VZTI01004805.1:1178007-1210322 GCA_013397865.1 Struthidea cinerea
AAAAAAAAAAGAAAGAAAAAACACCAAACCAAAAAACCCAAAGACAGCTGCTGTATTGCACTGAACCCTGGAAAAGCTTGTGATCATGCCATCTGCTTTTCAACTACCCTCAGATGAGGTAGGGCCTCTGCTAATAGAAAGTACAAAAATGTCAGACCTATCACTGAAGCGGGAGTATGTGCAATTTAGTCACTTATTGGGTCCATCCCGAACTTCTGCTGGGCCATCTTTACATCTGGAACATGTCTGCAAAGACCAATATTCCTTTTGCTGCTTACACTCAGTAAGCAGACATTTTCTGTTTTATTTGGTGCATACGGCAAAGTCATCTGGTAGATACTAGTGCAACTTACTACCAATCTTTTCACTTCCTATCTTCCTACATATTTGTGGTTAAAATTGCAGCTACAGAAATAAAATTTAGACCATTACTTTTCCCTCTAAGAGCATAAGCTTGTGAAAATATCCATTACCCCATTTACACTATTAACAGGTAATACTGGGAAATGCACACTGAATTGTTATATATCTCTGTAAGGAAGTTGAAGGCAAAGCAGTACTTGGTGACACAGCAAATTCCACATTAGATAATATAAACCAATTTTTGCAGTCAGGGAATTGGAAGGTTTCAATGCAGTTTGTATACTCCATGATACTGTTCAGAAACCTTTCTTACTGCCAGGCTCTATTGTGTCTGGGAAGTCATAATTTCTTTCGTCTTTCTTAGAAAATGAAATTATCCTTTCTGTGGCTTCATATGGGGCACAGAGACCCATTTATTACAGCTATGATATCTCAGTCACAGACAAGGAGCTCACTGTATGAGATGCAGGGTTTCTGTAGATAAAGCAGGAACTGCAAATTTACTGTCGTACAGGAGTATCTCACACTAAGTGATCTGCCTTTCCCAAGTATTGCCTATTTAGTCTCTCCAGGAAACCAGCTAAGAAACTAATGGTTTGTGGCTATTTTTGCCGCTTGGTCTCTGTGTGTTGCAATGACACTGTCAACATTAATACAGAATAGGCACACGTCTGCATCATCTATAGTAAAGCACCCATATCCTGTCAGACTGTTTGAAAACTGTTGCAAAGGAAAACTAGAAATTGAAGTTTAACGTGGCAACAGTCCCCAGCATTAATACTGTTGCCACCCAATCAACTCACAATACTTCCTTCTAAGGTCAGCGTTTTCAGTTCAGATTAGAAGACGTATGTGTGCATGTAAGACTTGCAAGCAGGATTTTTTAGGGCCATGACTTGCATTACAGTTTTAGGGCCATTGTGCATTACAGAATTTTTCAGGATAAACAGCAATGGGAATGACCAAACTGAATTCTTATTTTCTTAGAGTAACAGAATATCCATCTCTGTGATGAACTTCCTCCGTAACTTGTGACTTTTATGTTTCAGAAGAATATCTATTATGTCAGTGTCTTGCCAATACCTCCAAGAACTCTCTCTATAGTAGAAGCGTTGCAGAAAGTGAACTACATCACACTTCCTCCACATTTCTTGTCTGAATCAGGGTAATGGAAGACCTTGGATTACACCAATGTTTGAATGAAATTGTCTATCTCAACAGTTAAAACCATTTCTCTCCTTTTGGCCAATCTTAACAAGTTTCTACACTGCAAGTCTGCATGAAATCCCATCTCTGCGTAACTTCACAGTCTGTGATGTGCACAGCCCAGTGATTTAAAGGGCAGTGTCTGACTCGTATTGCCCCGTGTATACATTTTGTGACCTACAATTTCTATTTACTCATACATTGACAACGTTAAAATCAGGGACTGGTAATTCAGGCAGTGAAATGTCCTAATGTACCAGTATGAAACCTGTTGTGTAGGGGACAAGAAATGGGTTTACTACCAAAACATTTTTGGTCATAAATTCCACTGGAAAATATGCACATTTTATTCCAAAATGTTGGTAGTACTGTAGGACTTAAACAGTATGTGCACATCATAAAATATAAAATTTTTTAATCTGGAAAAAAAAGGTACCAAATACAGGGGAAGCCAAACATTTACAGTAACTTCTGACAATTGATGGCTCCTCTATTGCAGAATTGCTGCCTTTCTTATAAGCACTGATTGTTTTGCTTGTTCCCTGCTTTTTCTAGACATTGAGTCTATGAAAAATCAAATTAAAACATGAAATGTTGCAGTGCTGGCACAATGAAGAAGGAGCTGTAGAATTTTAAAATTTTGCAACCAACATTCAGACTTCTTCCCTCATATCTGCACCTTCATATTTCCTCATTTGGAATTCTCTTTTGTACCCCTCAAAACAGCAAACTACTTAAACACTACTTACTTTTCCCTAACCACAATTCTCTCTTATCTTTCTATTCCTGAATTTCCTCTTACTTGGCCATCCCCCTTCTTCTGCAGTATGACCCAATGACTGACCTGCTCATTTAGACCTTTGTTATGCCCGCACATCAAGCAGTGTTTCCCCTGTGTTGTATAGTATTATTCCTTCCAAGAAAAAGGGAAATGCTTTCCCCACTTATCTGAACCATTTTGACACTTTGCATAACGGACCTCATTTAATGTTTTGTTTTATCAAACTCTCATCAAAATTGTCATTTTCAGGGTAATTTTCCTCTGAAACATTTAAGTAGGCCTAGCTAAATTATGAATGTCAACATGTAGTCTGGAAGCAATTGCCTATTTTGTTGGACCAGCCTGTGTTCTAAAACAGGGGACTTTCAGGTTGCACTCACAATTGCATCTGCATTTTTTTAGAAAAGGAGAGGTTTTATTCTGACTCCTGTAACTGAGATGCATAAGAAAATTTTATGTGTCAGAGGTGAAATTTAATGACACTAAAAGATTTTCTGGAGGTAGCTAAAAAAAATCGCTTCAAATACGTTTTAAAGCACCATATAGTTTCTCCTGATGTCATAATGAAATGATGATGAGTTAAAATTACACCTCTAAAAGAATGAATTATTTGCAGCATTCTTAGAATGCTAAGTTTGTAAAGCAAGCACACTTGATGCTTTCTTTGCTCTCATGACTACTGTCCTGTTTTTTTCCTTATTCTTCAGCTATCCATTGTCTAGTCAGCAGACACAGTCAACTTGAGGTTTAAAGAATTATTATTCTTCTTCATCTCTTCTTCTTCATGACAGAGGGTAAAACATCTTTCTGTTCAGATGTGCATGTCACTCTCCCTCTGGTTTTGGTGGTTTTTCCCTTTCCAAACAAATACATGCTAAAAATCTGAGCATATTTCAGATCACTCTTCATGCTCTGAAGTGGTTGAGGTTAATCATACTGTAAAAAAATAAATGTTCACATGTTGTAGAATAAATACCAAGTAGAGCCTTGTGCTGCATAGCTATTCAAATTTAATCCTGGCCCCTTGCGATGACTTCAAACGGAATAAACTCTACTGTCTCTGTGGAGTTTTCAGAATAAATGCTAGAGGGAAAAAAAGTGCTCTGTTAGGAGGGAAATACTCACATTTTGGCTAGTAAAGGCATAAAAAGAGGAACTCCAGTTGATGATTTTTTTCTATTGCTCTTGCTTCTCATTCTAGGGGTAAAATCAACTTTGCCCATGCGCAGTGCAAACTTGTACATACTGTCCAGTGCACAGCAGCTCATACTGATGAAAGTTAATCATCTGTATATCCAGCTAGGCCTGAATATGGCAAACCGTGACACAGTTATGATGGCTTAGGAAGCATCTATAAAGCAAAACACACTTTTGTGTCGTATGACTTGCTAATCTGGACACTAGCACTGCTTCTGTCTGTCTTCTGCACGAGTTCTGTTTTCTTCACACATGATAGGTCTACTTCACCCAGACGAGAAAGGCACAGAAGTGAACATTTATTGAGGGTAGGAGAACTAGTTCAAAGAATTCAGAAAATTTTGATTTAGGACCCATTACAACCTACTACAACCAAAACCTTGTCCTCTAAAGTGTCTCAGTGCTCCTGCCTTTTCAGGGATTGTCTCACCTATGACCACATTTTCCTTCTGTTTCACAACATCTTCCCTCCTCAGCATTTTTTTGAGGTATCCCTGTCTTAGCTGGTCCTTTAATTGGTAGGTGCCACTATGGACTATATATGGACAGCTGTAAATTATATGTCTAGGGTAACCCTGCATGTACATTCATAGAGAACTGGGAAAATCTCACATGGCAGTGTACTATCCCTGTCAGTTGGAATGATTTCTGAAGGTCTGTTTGGTATTCACTGCTCTCAGGTAAAATAATGTTGCCTGACTTTGCCTCTAGGAGCTCAATGCGATACCAGCATGAAGGCAGAAAAACAAAAGAATGAATGAAACACATAAGGCTAAACTGACCCTGCTGAGCCAGAAACTGTGAACAAAAAAAGGAAAGAAAAACTAATCTGTCAAACAAGGATGGAACAGATTATAAACAGAGAGCAATGCAGTTTTAAAATAGGTGCTTTTGGTAGAGTCGAAGGTCAGATAATACTTTCCTTCTGCTTCCTCTCCCGCCTCCTCTCACTTTGCTTTCTATCCTGCTGCTCTTCTTTACTCCATGTTCTTGGTTTTTACTTGTTTTCTACCTGCTCTACCTGAAAATTAGGTTTCTGCCCTGCTGGACTGTAATTATTGCTGGCAGCTATCACAGCGTGCTGTAATCCTGCTTGCAGAGAAGGTCTGTTTTGGCTCAGTGATTTCCTAACACATTTTCCTAGGCAGAATGAGGATGCACTTAGTTTATTTTCCTGGAAGTTAATCCTGTTCGCATTAAGATACTTCACTGAAATCTGCAAGGAGGTAGAGGGCAGACCTTCCCAGGTTTTTGTTGCTGGGTTTGTTTGTTTGTGGTTTGTTGTCTGGGGAGGGAGGCTTAGTGAGGGGCAGGGGAGCACGTGTTTCTTCCTTCTTTTAAGGGCAAATCTCATGCATTTTACTCAGGAAGGTGTTGTGGAGGAAAATGAGAGGTAGACTGTGATAACAAAACTTTGACTGCTGGGTTCCAAGCACCTCCACCTGAAAGGAGTCCAGCTGCCCCCAGCTTTGAAAATATCTGCTACTGTACTTTGCAAGTAGATCACTATGGGCACACCAAAAGAAATCAAGACATTTAGCAAGAATCCAGTTGCCTGTCAACCGCTTTGCAGCTTGTTGGGCAACCTCTACTGATGATTCATTTGCCTGTTTCAGGTATGTCTGTCTGAAGATCTATCTCTTCAGTGCAGTGCAATACAATTTTGTGTTTGTAAGGAATGCTAACACCAGCTTCTATTATATTTGTAAAGAAGAAAAGAAAAATATTTTTTCTTAAATGGTTTCTGTTGGAAGTCACAGTTGCTCACTGAGATGACTGAGAAAATTACCTGAAAAAGTCATTTCAAGCCTGTAAATTGTGTGAACGCTGAGGAAAGAAAGGAGGAAAGCAGAAAAAGACCATCCCCAAAATACGCAATGGGGTGGCAGAGGAACAGAAAAAACAGTTGTTTTAAAATAATTTTGATTAACACCAACAACTGAAAATACCAGCTACAGAGGTAATAATGTGGCCCAAATCCCTACAGGAAAAAAAGGAGTACTTGATTTTGTGGTTTTCTTCTTTGCATGTAAATTGGGTTTTGGCTCAAAAGAAATAGCTGAGTAGGCTAAATGGTAATTTTACTCTCTAACACAATGCTCCTGTGAAAAATAGGAAACATTTTCATAGCTACAACGTGAAACAGAGCAGCATAGAGAAGATTTCTTTTTAAACTAATCTTCCCTTTTTCACAGCAATACAGAAAAATGTCTAGTGGTAGTTTGACTAAAACTGCAACTCTTACCCCCCTTGTTTCCTTTTGGCATGTAAGCAAGTCCTTAGTATATACTACTTTTTAACAGAAGAGTCTTGGGATTTATTATTTTCTAATGAAATGTCCTGGATTCCATGTGCACACCTTACTAGGTTGTTCTTCCTTCTGTATGTCTTTTCCACTGAAGCTGTCCAGAGGGTGCAACTCGGCAACAGGCTTAAAGGGTCTACAGTAGGTAGGTGGAAAGCTCTTGGGCACTTTCTCTTCACTGAAAGAAGAAAGGCTTTTACTTTTTCTTAGCAATGAGTTATTAAATGGGTTTCTAAGTCTTTAATTTTCTGTTATTTTTGCATCTACCGAGATGGAAGACATTCGTCCAGAAAGAGGTAGCTGGGAGTAGAGCTTACTGACCCAGATATTTTCCTTTAGCACAGCGTGTTTTTTAGTGCAGTAGCTTCTGTATCCCATTCTAGCAGGGCTCCAGCCAATGTTCTCTTATAACAGCACCAGTGTGTTGCTTATCAGTTCTCTGCAGAGATTCACCCACCAATGTACTTGTGAAGAGCACTGGCAGGTTGTGAGATACATTAATGACTCCTGGAGCTGGGTGACCTCATTGCAAACATAAAATTCTTACCTGTTAACTCAGGGGAAGGAAAACACCGGAACAAGAGGTCTCCAGCAAAACAGACAGGCTTTTTAAGACCTAAAGATACTGGACATTTCTAAGTATAAATTCTGCATAAATACTTCAGGACGTGTCTGCATTTCTTCATGCCCCTGACTACAGAAATTAAGGTTGCTATATGTATTTTAAACCTTGCATGCTTGCAGAAAAATGTCTTTTATCAGCCAGTCAATACCTGGTGCAAGGTAAAAAATCTCTCAGTGTCAGGGAATAACCATGGGACGCATCTGTGCTGGAGGAGAGATGGCCACCCAGCCAGCTGCTATGGGTGCAGGTCTGTGGATGCAACGGCCCTGTGTCTGCAGATATATATAGTGTAAAGTGGTTAATTCACACTCAGATTTTCTGCTGTGTTCTGCTTTTCAGCCCAGACTGTTTTTTTGGGGTCGGTGCTGTGTTCTCACTGATAGCCTCACACGATAGGATTAGCTTTGGTCACTCCTGCTTGCTGAGTATCTGCCTGGACAAACATTCAGTTGCCTCAAACACGAGGAGTGCATATGCCAAAGAGAGAAAGCAGCTGTGGACAGTGACAGTAAATCTAAACCATAAGAAGAGGCTGGACATATCTGTTTACTGCCCATAAGGTTCTGTGTATTCAGAAAAGACAGAAGTCCACAGTGCCAGCTGAGTCTTTGAGGTCCTAAACTCAGAGCATTTTGAAATCAAGTTAGCATTTGGTTGAGAGCCAGCTGAACATGAGCCAGCAGGGTGCCCAGGTGGCCAAGAAGGCCAATGGCATCCTGGCTCGTACCAGCAACAGTGTGGCCAGCAGGACTAGGGCAGTGACCATCCCCTGTGCTCAGCACTGGTGAGGCCACACTTGAGTCCTGTGATCACTTTTGGGCCTGAAGTTGTGTCAGGGGAGGTTTAGGTTGGATACTAGGAGAAGGTTCTTCCCTGAGAGGGCGGTTGGGCACTGGAACAGGCTCTGCAGGGCAGTGGTCACAGCACCAAACCTGACAGAGCTCAAGGAGCATTTGGATAATGCCCTTAGGCACGTGGTGTGACTCTTACAGATGTCCTGTGCAGGGCCAGTAGCTGGACTCCATGGTCCTTGTGGGTCCCTTCCTAGTCAGCATATTCTGTGATTCTGTGAGGTGCTGAGGCATGTCCAGAGAAGGACAGCAGAGCTGGGGAAGGGTCTGGAGCATAAATCTGATGAGGATCAGGTGGGGAAGCTGGAGGTGTTTAGCCTGGAGCAAAGGAGGCTCAGGGGAGACCTTATCACTCTCTAGAACTACCTGAAAGAAGATTGTGGTGAGGCAGGGATCAGTCTCTTCTCCTGGGTAAGAGGTGACAGGGGAGGAGGAAACAACCTGAGGTTGCTCCAGATGCAGGCTTGGATTGGATATTAGGAAACAATTCTTCACTGAAAGGCTTGTCAAATACTGGAACAGGCTGTCCAGGGAAGTGGTTGAGTCACCATTACTGGAGGTATTTAAAAGATAAGTTGATGTGCCACGTGGTTTAGTGGTGGAGTTGGCAGTGCTGTGTTAATAGTTGAACTGCATGATCTTAGAGGTCTTTTCCAAACTAAAAACTTCTGTGATTATGTGATTGTATGAAGTATCATATTTTTCCTTGGTTCTGTCTGAAATTCTAGTTCAATCTCAGACATGATCCAAAAATTACAATTCTAGTATGAGTCTGAGCACTCCTTCAATTTCCATCTTTTTTTCCCAATTATTTGTCTTCTTTATTTTACTACTTTAATTATCTAGGCCTCTTAAAAATAATAATAAAGCGAGAGTTGATTGGAAAGACAGCCTTTTTATTCTAATGTAACTAATTTATATAGTTCCATTTTATTTTTAATACAGCAACACTTTGTTCTGCTGAAGTCGGTTTATTTTTCTGATGCATGCAGAGAGGAGGGTTGAAAAAGAAATTGGAAGTTTAACGTTATATGTGGTCCAATATATGAAAAGTACTTTCTTTCATTTTCCTGTGGTGATAAGCTGTTCAGTGCTTGCAATTTATGTGATTACTTTTTATTAAGCTGGGAGTTCACTGATCATGTGTTTAGTTTGAGATGCTGTTTGTTCCACCTCCAAACTCCATTGTCCAGTGTGTTCAGTCCCCAGTGTGCAGACTGCCTCACCTGAGGCCTTAAAGACAGAGGAGGACGTTTCGCCATTTCATGCTACCCCCAAGGTTGTCTTCTGTGGCATGGGAAGCTCATCATGACCATGTACAGCAGAAGGTCTGATCTCATCAGCTCACATACTTGATTGTGTTTTGAGATGAGGCATACATAGAAATGTGCATTTCTACTCACGTTACCTGTGGGCAGACTGCCTGCACTGCAGGGAGAGCTTCACTGCCAGTCATTGAGGGAATAGAAAAAAAATTAGGAAAATTATCATGCAACATTTCTTTACAAGACAGTGATCAAACCCTGGAACAGGCTCCTAGAGAGGAGCTTGATGCTCCATGCTTATCAGTGTTTAAGAGGCATTTGGACAATGCCCTTAATACTGTGCTTTAACTTTTGGTCAGCCCTGAAATGGTCAGGCAGTTGGACTAGATGATTGTTGAGGGTCTCTTTCAACTGAAGTAATCTATTCTGTTACTATTCTATTCCTATTCTAATTCTGTTCTATTCTATGACATTCTAAATTCGTGGTATGGGGATAGACATCAAGTAGTTTGCCAGAAATATCTGTAAATTTCAGAGAGAGAGAAAACACTTCATTAAAGTATCATTTATGCTTTGTATCAAGAACACTTTGAAGGGTCAAACTAAGTCTAACTTGGAAACAGTGTACTTTAACTGGGGAGGTTGCCTAATATAAGTAATTTCTTACATTAATTGTTTTAGACATCACCTAACTCAATTGACTAATTGAGCTAAGCCAGTTTCCTATTACTTTATCCAGCTTGCTTTTTAGCCTCTAAGATGCTGTGCTACTTTCACTGATGCCAAAGCCTCTGAAACTCCTGGAGCTCTAGGATCAAATGAAGGTAGAATAGGTGCTAAAGGAGGGCTGCACTGGATTTCCTGGGATACACTCTGCAGCACTATTCAGCTGCCAAACTGAAGCTTATCACTGAAGTTGTGCTGTGCCCTTCAGACTTTGTATATCTCCTTCTGTGATGGTAGACAGCTCTTTGTACCCTGATGTTTGCTCTATATCAGATGCTGCTGCAGTTCAGTGCTGTGTGAGTAGGAACCTAGGAGCATGGAAACAACATATGTTGCTTAATATGGATTTAAAATATGTTTATTCAATTCCTAATTAAAGGTATCACTTATTCTAAAAAAATAGGAACTGAGGCAGTTTATACTGACAAAAGAAAAAACAGATAACAAGTATTCAGATCAAAATGATGACATAGTTTTCATGAGTAAAGGAATGGCACTAGTAAAAAGCTGCAATCCCTGTTGCCTCATAAGAAGCAGAGGTTCAAAAACAGCTATTGCTATGGCAACAGAAGGAGCAAGGGGATTTACACTTCTGTATGTTTCAGTGCGGTCTTAACCAAGAGTGAATCTGGCTAGAAAGAGCAGCTGCACTATATTCATTCTTATTATTTATGAATGGTGTGTCTCACCGCCTCAGGGCCTTTAACTTAGAGTGATAGGTCATTGACCACACATGGCTGAAGACATTCCTGGACTTGTTAGAAGCATAATTCTTAGATTATTTATCTAACTGTCCTCTATATAGAGTCAAAAGGTTGAATAGGTTTCTAATATCACTTGAAAATATTTATTCTATGCCATATGCCATCAGTTAGGGCCACACCCACAATACACCTAAATCTTCCTCGTAATCTGTTTGGAACACTTAAGTCTAGTGTCACTCTAATACAAGAACATTCCTTCATCTCCAGTTTCACCCTGTAAGTGTCACAGAACACCTTTTTTCCATATGATCATTAATACAACTTCTATCTTATCAAATTTTATGTCACAAAAAATACTGTATGTTATTCCTATTTAATAAACTTCTCATAAAGTGAATAAAGTAAGATTATCTCACAGCCTTCAGAACATTTTAAGATTCAAGTCACGCTGCCCTGATTTAAGTTTTTTTAACTTACCCTGGTTTTAATAATGGTATTGTCTTTTAACACTGCAGATCACAGTTTTTCGTATGGGATCCGAAGGACACCAAGATATTGATTTAGCTATCCTGACAGCACTACTAAAAGGTAACAAAGTTAAACTCCACAGTGAGTCTATATCAATCCAGTTTGTACCTCTGATGTACTGAAACCTGCATTTATTGACAGAATCTATCAAGGTGGTAAACCTATACTGTGAAACTGAAGTACGCATCTTTCTCTGACTGCTTTATAAAAATCCAGCTCTTTCTTTAATGTTTAAATAGCTACTGTTTTTCCTTTCTGAATTTTTGTTTTCCACCCACAATCACTAATGTGTCACAAGAAACATCAGTCGTGACCCCCACACCAGTTACTTGAGAAGATTAGTATTCACAAGAAGACAGCCAAAGAACTTCTCAGACTTAGATTATTGGTAGCTAGAACTTCCATTTAGATAAAGCTGGCTCTATTGCCAAAGTAAAATGTTATCTGCAGTCATTCCTAGGAAAGTCTGGAAGTAGTGCGAGGTTCCTTTCAGCCTCCACTTGTAGAGTTAAGAACTCAGCTATTGGGATGGTTGGACTTTTGATCTTAAACTTAGCTGGTTGCTACATCTTTCTAAGCCATTGCATGTGGCACTTATGCTCTTAAAAGGTTGTCTTAAAATAAATTTGCTGTTGCTGCAGTTCGTTATAGACCCTGGTCTTGTGGCATGCCATTTAGCTTAGCTTCCTTCAAAATATTATGTTATCTAGTAATTTACTATCTGCTTACAAATACAGAAACAAGTGAGATTTTAAAGGCTCTGAAGCACATTGAACTTTCCAAATGAAGCATTACTCGACTAAACAAGAACTGGGAGGTTCTAGCCCTCAATTTGAACAGTATTCCCCAAAAAGGGATTTTCAAAAACTGCATTTATCAATCACCATGGTCATGCTTGTTTCTGTGTGGACTGGTTTGTGCTATGTAATACAGACTATGCTGATTTAAAAAACAGAGAATAAGACATACCAAACAAATTTAAAGTGCAACCGGAGAAACATAATGGAATGGACTTCCAAAGGTGACTGGGAAAAGTTATGCTTCATGAGGCTCTTTGATAGTTAGCTGTCAGCATGGTATTGCCACCCCCATACCTGAATAAGACAGTACAGGTGTGGCAGACCTGAATTTGAGTCACAGCAGAAAATGTAATAGATTTACTGGAAATTCAAAAGGTAGTGGGACTTACTCCTGCATGTTTCAGGGATTAGTTTTCTTCTCAATTTCTTCCTGTTCAAGCTCACAAAAGCTGTGTGAAGAGAGAAGGCCTGAGTAACTTTCACCTAGCCATGCAAAATAGCATTTTACCTTCTGCGTGATTTTTAATCCCATTGTAAAGGTTTCACTTCAAACATTAAAAACAAAAGTATGAAGAAGAAAAGTAAACAAGCCCTGGCCACTTCAAAAGTATGATTGAAAGCTGATAGCTATCAACAAAGGAAATGAGCTAGAGTTACTTTGCTCCAGTAGTTTTTATTCCTTTAGGTTTCTGTAGTATTGCTTTCTCCACTTCTTTAGATCATTTCAATCAAGATACCAGTTGTTTGTCCTGGAGGTAACACAACTGTTTTGCTGATAGTAGCTTGAGGTGGGTTTTAACTACCTACGTAATTAAATCTCATGGCATTTCAAACATGTTCACACAGAAAAAATATAAATTAAGGTGACGAAAGAAAAAATAAATTAATTCAAAACAAGGACCAGGAATTGCACCCATCACCAAATTTCTCTTTTTTGTCCCTTGGAAATAATATAATTGCAGGTTTCATTTTTATCTTAAATATAACTGAATCCTTTATTGTCCTCAGTGTGAAGTTATTCTCTTCACATTTGTTCTTAAGACAATCCCTGAAAGTACTGCTCTTGTTTTCTATTAATAAGGCAAATTAGAGTTGTGATTCCACTTTTTCTAGATATATTTTCAAGGTCTGTATCCCAGCATAGGTCCCTGGAGTCTTCTGAAAACTGACTCTTGGAAGCTGAAGAAAATAAATCACAGGCCTGCGAGGGATTGTTTTCTATTTGAAGTGTTCTTTTGCAGTATTTACATGAGCGACTGTTTTGAGGTTGCAGTCTCAGTATATGAGTAGTCATCCTCCCTGATCTGGAATATCCATTTTGCAAGTGCCTAATTGATGCTGTTGGCCCCTTAGTAAAATAAAATTACCTTTCCTCTTCATGTTAAGGATGCAAGTCATGATAAGGAACTCTTGTTAGCTCAGGAGGTGCCTGGATCTGTGTAAGTACTTTTGACATCTCCTTTCATGCTTGTCTGAGAATCTTGATTTGAAAATCTGCTGATGGCAGCAGCGCTTGTTTCTGGCTCGAGAAAGAGCCAGACGAACTAAGACTTATACCTCATCTTCCCTGCTCCTCAGGACTTTCTGATTATGAAGGTATTCAGTGAAGATCAGATTCATCAGGTGCCTCTGGTCCATATAAGCCTCCTGATCACAAGGCATTTAATGAATATATGCAAAGATGAGATCTGTTGTCTCGGCCAAGTCAGTTGTCCTTAATCACACCATGTCTGTGTACAAGTGTTCTGGCCCACCTTGAAAGAAATACTGACTTTCTGTAAATATACCTCATTAGCCTGATGGATACGTGGGTTTTTCATCAAAGTCTAAGGTAGCAATGCTAAATCACTTGTCTATTTATTTTTAATAAATAATTTATTTGTAATAAGTAAAAGAAATTGAAATATTTTTTTTTTGCTGTTGGAATTTTCATGGCATTGGAATTTTCATGCTGCCGGAAACTTACTTCCCACAGTTGCCTGTCTCTAAAATTAAAGAAAAAAAATAATTTTAATAAGTAAAATCAGTAAGGAGATTTGAAGACTGGGTCTGAGTTAAGTTGAAATTCATAAATTTAAATTTTAGAATTAAAGTCTTCCTACTCTTCAGCACTGTGTGAAAAAAGGGGCAGAGCAATGTGTGAAACTGGTGAGTGATTACCAGTAACTTTTTCTGTCTTCCTGATGAGGAATTTGCAGCTCTTGATAGTGCAAGAGGAGCATATCAGCTAATGACCCATCCCACCCTGGTGTGAGTGATTTGGTCAGGGTGGAGGGGGACAAGGGTTTGGAAACATAAAGTATCGTTTCCTATTTGCTGTGTAGAAGTTGTAATGAGCTAATCTCTTTTTAAACCCACACCAGACCCACTGCCAATTCAGGAGCTCTCCTGGACAGCATATTCCACAAGCCCCAAACTCAGCACCACATATTATTTCCTTGTTTGTTTTCACAAGTCACTTGTTTAATCTTGTCAGCAAGATCTATCTTTCTTGGAAGTGGTCTTCAATAAACTACAGAATGGCATCCAAACTGGTTATCAATTTACATTGCATGGATGTCACAACAGCATATGGTTTGCAAATGCTTTTTTTTTTTTTTTCCAATGTTGAAAGACACGAATGTGGGAAGTAAGTTTCCAAAGGCATGAGTTACAGCAGGCAAGTTTATCAATACAGTTTAACTGTTTGTGCTCTCTTAACTTTAACAGTTGGAACTCACATCGTAATGGATTTTGTCCTTTTGCAGCTGCTAGCGAAGCAGAAGGCATATGACAGGGAAGTTAGAGACAGCATATGGAGATGTTCTAAAAAAATACTTGTTTTGAAGTGGCATCAAAGATCCTAGTTCACGAAGCTGTTCCAATGTCTGGAACAGACTAGCACCAGCCATGGTTCAGATGGTGCTCCAGAAGCCTCCCCAGTGCAATTGCCAGCACTGGGAAAGAGGTGCTGTGTGGTGTGTGCTTGTAGTGATATTACTGCCATGTAACCCTCTGAGATGAGCCACGTTAGGCTAAAGCAGAGCTGATGTCTCTGCATACTTTCCAGCCTGTGAGTAAATCATGATTCATGCTCGCTGAACAGCTGTCATGTAGTATCAGATGGTCTGGGACAGTCTGCCAGCCATGAAATCACAGACACAAAAAGGTTTCAGAGTTAGGTCAGATATCTGGTTAGTGCACCTATAGCTGTTTTTGCTGTCTGCTTTTATATTATCAATTGGCTTCTTAAATGCCAGGATGATTCTTGTAGCAAATGCTGGGGAAACACAGCCTTTGCACCAAAGAGCTGCTGAAACAGAAGACAGCATCAGACCTGCTGAGACACAGAGCAAGAAGTTAATTAGGATTGCTATTTTCCTAATCTACTTCTTTTCTTCAGATGATGATTCAAAGAGGACGCTGACATGCTTAGGTGCACTGTGGAAATGAGTGTCCCACAACAATTTCTGTCTAGGTAGATCAGTTTTGTGTCATTTCAGCTTTCCAGATTCCTGAGCACTAAGATCACAGGCTATTCCAGAAGAGTCCTTTAGGGGTTTACGTTGGTCACAGTAAGCTTTAGCCAGTCTATAAAAGCCTGTAGTAATAAGTGTATAAAAGCTCTTCAGTAATCCTACAAGTGCACAACACTCATTGTCTGATGACATCCCTGGCTCACCAAGGATACAGCGCTGAGTTTATGGTCCCAGGCTTTATCACCAAGGAGTATTGCGTTTTTGGTCCAAGATATTAAGTAGAGATTGTGCCTTTTTACCAGAAGAGTCTGTGCAAGACATCCAAGCAGTCCTGGGTGGCAGCCTAAAAACATAAAATTAACATCTGCATGAACTAACATCTGCATGAACTAACCTCTGTCCCAGCAGTCTGTCTATATCCAGCGATATCTATGCCAAGATAAAATACTGCCAAAACTACGAATTGCATCTCAAATGCAACATTTCTTCTAGGAGCAGAAGAAAGGAAGGGTCGCAATGCAGATGCTGTCGTAGTCTTAAAACATTCTTCTGAAAAACATATCCTACAATGAGCCAGACACCAGAATACTGAGTAAATATTACAGAGACATTGGTCATATTACCTAAAACATTATTTAATGCCATAAGTATGATATGGTAATTAAAATAATACACTGCAATAGGTGATTTACTCTACCTTGTTTCTTTATTTCCCAAATATCCTTTGGCTTTGATTTGGTGGCGCTCATGAGTGAGATGCATCCCCAGAAAGATCACTTTATGGATTCTTCCTACTGACTCAAATCCATGCTCTATGGCACTGAATGCAGTCAAGGAAATGATTGAAAGGAGACAGTATCTTAAGAAGGCCTTCTCATGTTTTTTCTGGGAATTTTTTCATATATGAGTGGAATCATTCATACTTCTTAATACTGGGTAAAATTCCACCTAAAAGAGACTGAATACTTCCTTTTTCGTGTGAGACAAAGGCCATCAGTTCTATCCTAGAATAAAATGAAGTAAGAGGCATCCACAGCCCATATGCTGCTCTGTACAAACATTTATAGCTTTGATTTTCCTTCTCCTCTTAAGTAACATCAGTGTTACCCACATTCACCTGAAAACACCTCAGGGAAGACAGGAAAGAGGAGAAGGAAGCAAGGACTTTCCAGCAAGAAACTTTACTCTGGAAGCACCCATCCCACCAAATGCACCAGAGCCCCAGAATGTACACCTGTACTTCCCAGTCTACACCCTTGCTGACAGACTGGTTCAGACCTGGAGTACAACATCCCCTTGAGAAACCACACATGCCCTTTGAGTGCCAGATACCTGCAGTGCTCTGTGAGACAAAGAAATCAAACATTATGGCAACAAGCACTGAGAAGAGCTTCAACTGTGGGACTGCACAGGCACCCACAGGAAAACCTGGCGACTGCTGGCAGCCTTAAGCACAGTGAAGGGAGATGGGAAGGACACAGACTGGACCATGGCTTGCCTTCCCCTCTGCTCAGTATTTGCAACGATGTGCATGCTCAAAGAAAACAATTTTTGATGAACAGATGAGCAGGCACCACCTCATGCCCCTTGCCAGCTGCTCTTTCCTGTGATCAAATGCACCAGAAGACCCTCTGTTCATCTGCCAGCTGACTCTTTCCTAAAGCATGAAAAGGCCCGGGATTGCTAGGGTCAGTTGACACCAACTGGAGAACATTCCCTGCTAGGGCTCAGAAGTTTTTCACCTGACCCTCAGTGATTTGGCTTGACCTCTGTCTGAAGTGGGGGCGGTGTAAGTAGCCCACTTCCCTCCCCAAGTCCATCTGATCCACTCTTGATCCAAATTTATTTCTAACTAGACGGCCCCCCTGGCTACCCAGACTGTTGGCTGTAGTAGGAAAATCAGGAACTGGAGCTCCCTCATCACTTGTGCAAAATGTTGTCAGGCTGCGGGATCACCATCCCTGCTCCCCGGTTTTAGAGTTCACCCGTGTGCTTCCTCCATGGCTCACCAAAAACCTTACCTGAGCACCTGCTAAAGCTCTCACTTCTCCTACAGGCACATGGCTGGGAAGGAGGAGATCTGATGAGAGGATCTCTTGTTTGCATCAGAAGTGGGGAGAACGTTATTTGCTCTCTGTGTTTAACTTACACTATCATACTCACTGCAGGTATTTTTTTTTCTGTTTTTATAAATAAATCTTGGGATGTTGAAATGTAGAGACATTTTTGCCTTTCCCAAAGGTAAATATTTTCTGTTCTTGGATGCTGTGTGTTGCTTGTGTAAGAAACTCCAAAAGTTTCAGATGTTGTTGGCATCCCCCCTGAGGTCTCTTGTGAGAGCTTTTGTCTGTGTTGTAGCACATAGCAATAAGAAGTTGCGTCTTATGCAAAGGGGCATTCCTGATACTTCTTAGCCACAGAAGTCACAGAAATATTTTCACTTTTTTCTTCCTTCTTCATTTGTTTCGATTCTGTTATGTTCCTGCATTGTGCATCTTTTTATCAGAGCTCATTTCTGTATGAATGTGATTTGGATGATTCACAATCCACTATCTCCCAAACAATTACTGTAGGTATTGACAAGTATTTGGCAATGTCAGCAGTGAACTGACTTCGAAGTTGAGAGTTATGAAATTAAACTATAGGCTAAGCTTCATGAAGGTTTTCATTAAGGTCTTCACAGAGAATTTCAGCAGCCAGCTTTACGTTTTCCTTGCCTCCAATTTCAGAGTCCACTTTCAACTGGAACAGTACGTGGGTTTGAATAGTACAGAAATGGGGACAGAAATGCTTTGAAGTAATGAAAAGCTGTTATTTATCCTCACTCCATGATATCAGTATAAGAATTAATAAAGACACAATAACAGTAGAGGTATGAGTTCTTTAAAAAATAAGCCTTTATACAATCACCTCACCACTGTAAGCAGCTATGTAGTTAAAAGTCAAAGGGCCCTTTATTTATTTGGTTGATCAGTTCATCCAGGCCAGCTCTCCCTGTGACACTGAAGCACAAATGCTGTTTTATTATTGCAAATCAGCTGAGAACTGTGAAATATTAAAAAAGCACAGCGGGACAGGAATGTCCCACAGTGTCCATTAAAACTGCAGGGAAAAACATACCCTCTCTTCCAAAAACAAACAGCTCCAAATCCATCTTATCATCCGCATTGTTTCTGATTTGATTTGGATGTATTCTGCCTTGACACCAGCTTTACAGAATGCTTTCTTACTTGGATTGTGGGAAACAGAGAAGCGCCAACAAAATAACAGTGGTGACATTGGATATTTCATATGTGAAGGGAAATTTGTCCCACCAAGACCCCTCAGTACAAACAGGGGAGAAAATCCTATGCTTCTAACCAAGCTGGAATGCATAAGATGCCAAAAAATGCACAACTACTGAAATGAGGGGTGTCTGTATGAGTTGAATCTACTTGTAATTGCTAGAGGCACGTGTGTGTGTGTGAGTGTGTGCTCATGTGATATGTGTGGGGGTGTGTGTATTCCTGCAGCTCCATCTGTATCCTGGCCTGTTCTCTTGCTTCCTATCCAACAGGAGGGAAACCAGTTTAGTCCACCACGAATTCTCTTCTGATATCACCTGTATCTGCTGTATTTTGAAGGGGAATATGAGGAAATAATTAATGTTTAGAAGACAATCTGAGAACCACAGATCCAGATTTGAGAACTAATGTTTTTTTACAGGTGCAATGGAAGGTTTGGTTTTGTTTTAATATGAGATCAGTTGCAGAAATGATATGGACATCTGTAAGACTTTTCACAAAGAGGAATTACCATGGAATAATGAGCCTAATGTCTTGTTTCTTTTTTCTCCCTGCACCCCTGTCTGTATACACAGGAGCTAACGCATCTGCTCCCGACCAGCTGAGCCTAGCACTAGCCTGGAACAGAGTAGACATTGCCCGCAGTCAGATCTTTATTTATGGGCAACAGTGGCCGGTACAGTATATATATATGTATATATGTGTGTATATACACAGCATCTTCTATTGAAAACGCTTTGAACCCTACAGAGTATTAAATCCGTTCTGTCGGCAATGGTGGCTTTAGTGCGGCTTAAAACACACTGGGTCCTGCCAAACGCATGGTTCCCAATCACAACTGCCGAAGGCGGGCACAGTTGCAGAGCTGTTAACGTGTTCTGTTGTCCAAGGAAATGGTGACATCTAGCGATGCCTTAAGAGTAGGAAACCATACCTCTGAAAAAATGGGAAGTACCAGATTTATACTACCAAGCATGATTCTGCAAGCTGAGAAAAACAAGTGTACAGCTGTATTTTAGTGCTAGACTATAAATTCAAGGAGAGCTAAAACGTGATTTCTCTTCAAGCAGCATGCTTTGTATGCAAATGCTGAATTTAAGGTGATGATTTGACATAAAAATATGCCACACAGATGTTGGAGGTCAGGTAGACTGCAGGAGCTGATCAGCAGTGTCACCGCGGATGGGCTGTGGCTCCGGACCTCAGGTGGTGTTAAGTTTGTGCCCACTGCTGCTCTGCCTCTATCTGCCTGCTCTACATCTGCCCCATTCTGTGCTCCAGTTGCTCCCCGGCTAACACCATTCCCAGGGAGCACCAGGAGCATAGATTCCCTGCAGGAGTGGTAGGGCTGTAAATAGAGGGGCTATTAAATTCCGTGTCAGGCAGAGGAGGAGGAGTCAACTCCCAGATTGTGCTGCAGCTTTTACAGGGACAGAAGTCACCAAAAAAAAAAAAAAAAAAAAAAACAAACCAGAAAGCCTCGATCCCTACCTTTATCTCCTTAAAGCCCAACTTATCTTCACTCAGAAGTTTCAATTGGACCACAATAGTCACTACTATGACACTCGTTTCATCACTGTCATTAAAATTTCACATGCTGCCATTACATGAGCATTTACAATTCACCATGGAAAAATTATAACAATGGGAAAAGCTTCTGTTTAAGTATCCTTGCTTTAAATGTAGCTTTCTGCAGCTTGTCGCCCCTAAAAGCTAGTACAAAAATCCTCGCCTTTTCAGTTATGGAGTGAACAGGACTACTTATTTTGTCTTTGATATAGTGCATAAGTACACGTCAAAACATAGGAGGGTTTTTAATGGCACTAAACTGGCCTTATTGTTATCTCTTCATCACCACATCATAGCAAAAATTTGCATAAATTCTGCAAACTGCTATCATTTTGCAAGCTAAAAGCTGGAAGGGTGAGATAATTTCTCATCATTCTAACTCCACTTGACCTACAAGAGATAAGAAGAGGTTTTGTGTGAGAAGACCTCTTGCATTTGGGCCTTCAAAGGAATGCAAATTGTGAAGCTGTTTCTGTTTCCTGGGTGTTCAAATTTCCCTGAGTTTCCACACCACAAACAAAAGAAAACTCTAGAAAAAAACAGAACTAAAGTGATTTTGTGTGCACATAACAAATATATCCAGTACAAATAAAATGTTTGACAGGAAAAGAAATAACCATAATAATGACATGGTGAATAGGGTGGAGATGTTGTCACCAGTTTTCTGGGTTCCAGTTCCTATGTCCTAATCTGTTTTTCCTGGAGTATTTTAACTAGCACTCTGATATTCATTTTTGAAATGCAGCCCTGAGTCAGAAAAAGCTGTTACAGATTAAAACCGTGATTATCCCGTTTCAAACATAGAAGAGCAACCCTCAGAATTTTGCCAGGATTCCCTGCTTGTGCTAGTGACTGAACCAGCTGGATGCAGCCTGCCACGCCCAGGAACAGCTTCAATTAATCACTTGCTTTGCAGGTGGGCTCCCTTGAGCAAGCAATGCTGGATGCACTGGTGTTGGACAGAGTGGATTTTGTGAAATTACTCATAGAAAATGGAGTAAGCATGCATCGTTTTCTCACCATCTCCCGGCTAGAGGAATTGTACAATACGGTAGGGCCAGCCTAAGGCAAATTTTCTGTCTCTATATTCACTGTTCTAGCTTCCACTTGTATTGTAATGACATGATGATGATGCATAAGGCAGTCAACACCTGCTGCAGAAATTTTTCATCAGTCCATATTGTCTCTCTTGCTTGTCCCTCACGTAACATAACATGTTGTGTCTTGCCCACATAATCTGCTTTATGGATTTTGTAAGACATGAACTAAGCCCCACACAGTACCAGCTAATGGCTTGTCATTGTCATTCCAATGACAAACCTAAGATTTAGGCAAGTGGCACTGGCTAGAAGACAGTAACTGGCAAGTTGGGACCCATAGAATGGTGTTATATGACTCCTGACAATATGGTTTCAGAAAAATCTTCCAACTCTTAATCAATCTCTGTTATAGTGAAGGACTTCCCCATGCCCTCACTGAGTGTTCCAAAAATTATACCTTCGACTTTTAAAAACCTGTTTGGAAGTTTTTAATCCTTGCCATTAAAATGAATATAAAACTGCACAAGTTCAGGTTGCTTCTGAATTCTCAAATGCAAAACACATTCCAGCATTCATCCTACTTAGGTAGTAGTTCAGAAAGTTCAAACTTCTTATGTGTTATGAAAAAATATTAAAGCACTGTCTAGTTGTTAGAATTCCCAGTTTTGTGTGTTGGAGAAAGGCTGTGATACGAGCATATCTCTTTTCAAAAAGTTTTTCTTCTGCCAAGTTTTTCAAAGCCCTTGCTGTCGTAAGCTGCCACACTGGGCTGTCATCCAGAGGTGTTGCACACTGATGGTGACCAGAAGTCAGTCTTGCAAAAATATAAAATATCAGAAGTTTTCATTAAATTTGGGCAAAATGTAGAGAAACAGGTATCCATGTCACCCTAGAGACAAATTCCCATCTGATCTTTGATCAGCTTACACTTTGCCTATCGACTAGCACCCATGTATTAAGGGCAGAATGCCTATGAGCTTTCTTGCGACAGGGATAAGCATTGTAGTTATTGTACTAAAGCCAGTTTTTTCAGGCAATAATTTTGAGGGAAGTTTTCTGTTCTACAGCTACAAAATTGAACAAAGTTATTGCTATAGAAATCAGCATAAATTTTTTCATGCATAAATTCCAAAAGACCCAGGCTGTGAAATGCCTAAACTACCAATTATAATATATGACCAAATGTATCCATATTAGCCTTAGCACCAGAAAAATCACAAGGCCAGTTAAAAAATACTGTATTTCAGCATGAGACCTAGGAGTGACCTGTGAAGCTACAAACCAGTGAATCTTACCTCTGCCATGGCAAATTTGTAAAAATAAGATAAATTATAGAACTCACAGACAAGGGAATTAATTTTATGTCAACAAAGAGTTTTACCCAGCTTCTGTAGGAAAATTTTAAGCGTTAGAAATCTATTACCATTTCTGCAATCAACATGCAGGAGAATAAGGATGTTGCACTTGGTCCTTTTTTTTTTTTTTGCAAAACTGTTTGACAGTATTTTAAAGCTTCAAAGGTAACTAAAGAAGTGTAGCCATGGCATAGAAGATCAGGGACACTTTTGGTTTAAAAACTACTTGAATGTTAGAAAACAGAGAGAAGGAATACGTGGTCTGTTTTTGCCACAAAAGGACATTATGACCAGGGTCATTGAAGACCCTGTTCTGGAACCACAGCTGTTTAGGTTGGTTATATAAGATCTGAAAAATGGCACCTACAGAAGAAACAATAATGTTTGCAGATGATTTAGAATCACTCAGGGTAGGAAAATCTGAAGCAGCATATGAAGAATCACAGGTAAGTCTCATCATGCTCAGAGATGGGGTTGTGTAAAATTAACTGTTGGGAAGTGCAGAGCAATGCACGTATGGAAACATTGACTCTACACACATGCAGTGGTCTCATCCATCACCAGCTATGACCAAGACGACCTCTCAAAAAAGTCTCTTAAAATATCAGCAATGGTCAAAAACAAAGCAGAAAATAAATTAAGATATAACAAAAACAATAATAATAATAATAATAATAGTAATAAATTGAAATTGCGGTATTCCTCTGCAGAATATTTTTGCAATGCCAGCTGGAGTCAAAAGAAGTTTGGACAAATTACAGACTGTGCATGCTGCATTCACATGCATGTCCATTCACAAACAGTGGCTTTCAGATGAGACAGCCTCGATGCAAGGCCAGGCTCAGAGTCTCTCTAAGCCGTCAGCGGTGGAAGTGGAGGTCCTGAGTGCAGGAAGGCTGAGACTGAAGCAGCTAGTTTTGCATCCAGTCTTTCCCAGAGGTTGTGCATGTTGTGCTGTGCTCCTGGCTCTTCCAAGCCAGGAGCCTAACCTGGTACACAGGACTTCAGTTTTCATCCAATATGGCAGTTCTTGGGGTTTTCTTACCCCCAGGAGGAGTTTTCTACAAAAGAGAATTCAGGTGAAATAATGCTCTTGTAATTGTTTTGTGGTTTTTTAATTGATAACACTGTACAATTGAAGTTCTCTCAGCTGCCTGATTTCTAACCTACTAGGGTGAGAAAGTTCTCCTAACATTTATATTCTGTGCAAACTATTTTTTTTCTTCTTCATTTGTCCTTTGCAGAGACACGGACCATCCAACACTCTGCATCATCTAGTCAGGGATGTCAAAAAGGTAAGAGTCCAACAGACGGTAGGTTGAAAATAATGCCGCTGCTTTTTTGTAGCTAGATACAGTCTCGGTTTTGCATGAGCTTTCAGTCAGAGCCTTCTCCTTCCTGCCAGTACAGAATGTCCTGTTTGTGTGCTCCAAATATGAACTTTTTGAATACTAAGCACAATTAGCAAGTTTTTTGGCTTGCTTTCTCTGTGGTTTTAGATGCTTGAGTAATAGTGTGTCTGCTGCTATAATTGTAGGCTCTTACATACTGTGTGGATTTATGCTGTTACTTGTATTTTCCATACCTGCAACTGTTATCAAAGCTACTTTCTGTGCTGTTAGTTTACTTCCAAGCCTGTAAAATAGCTGTTACCCGTGTGCTGGATCCTCCCTTGTTGAAACAGTTCCTCATTCTGTATTGTGTGGTACATTGTAGCCATCTTCCTCAGCAGAAATGTAAAAAATGAGTAGGACAGAAACACTGAAAGGTATAGTGGCAGGAAGGAAATACCAAATATCTTTACCAATGTGCTCAGGATTAAGAACGTTACAGCAGCTGCAATGAATAGAAATCCCTTATCCCTTAAATATATGGATCAAGTAAGGAGATTGAGTCTGAAAATTACCTCATCAGCTTGAATATTCTCCCAAAGCATGTGCAGAGTACAACCTTGGACATTATATAAGTCAGACCTCAAGGGCACCATACTTGAGGAGGGATATTTCTGTACATGGGACTAGATAGAAAATTGGAAAAGGAGAGGACATTTTTTCTAAGAGCACAGGTTTTAGTGTTTCTTCTGTCAGTGACAGCTGAACAGAACTGAAGTCAGCTAAGGGAGGAGAGTGCCAATGTGTCATGTAGCATCTTTTTATTAAGTAATTCTACAGAATAGTCAGTAGCATGTTCAGGAAGGTTCTGGTGGTATTCTTTGGTTAGTGTGTTAAATCATTGTCCAGTTATATATAGTGTATTAAGTGACCATTGAAAAGTGTGACACGTACGAAAGAAGCTATGCACAAATCCCCTTGGAATGGGCAGAGTAAAACTAGAATGTATTTAGAATGGATACTGCTCTTGAAGTGCAAGCTTCCAGAATATTTTTTTAATAAATACGCAGTTATTTATGCAACTATAAGAATTTGAAAGAAGCATCATCTTTCTTCTAATTTAAAGTTTATACCTTTCCAAACTCCTTCTCTCCCCCGGAATCACCTTTCCAAGTCCTTTTTCAAAGGCATAGCAAATTGTATGTTGAATAACTAAATAGTATCAATCTCTTTTCTCTGAGCCTTTAACCAAATATGTATTTTTAAAGAAACTCTTGGAAAAAGAAGGCTTTGAAGTAGTCAAAGATTAGCTGTACTCACAGATGTATATTGATAGACATTAAATAAATTTACACTATATTTGATGACATTATTTTTTCCACAATCACTTCTAAATATAAGGTGATGGTTATCTTTCCTTAAATTTATCTTTCTTTCCTCTGTCCACATCTAAAATCTTCAGTAATTCCAACTACATTGAATCAGTCTTATGAACACAGGTGAGGACTTTAAAAACAGACAGCCTTGTGCAGCTCTTTAGCACCTTCAGGAAAAAAACTGCACCTCTGGGGCTGTATTTCTCATTTTGTCAGTGATGAGGCACAGCCATGGTTCACAGGGAGAGGTGACAGCTCACTATAGCCCTGCCAGCCGAGCAGATCCCTTACCAGTCAACCAAGCCATAAATCAGTCAGCAGATCTGACAACAGTTTAAATGAAGACAATTCCTTGGAAATAACTTCTTAATGGACACACCATTTGACAGTTAGATGGCCCAGCATGCATAAGAGACAGACCGTGCTGCTGATGGTGGTTTTTTGAGTTTATGTGTATTTTGATGCCAGATACCTAACCTCTTGGATTTAATTACAGCATCACAGAATACAAAAGTATGTCATACGTCACCTTGAGGCAACACCTAATCAATACAAAATACACAATATGAGAAGCACACTGTGCTTTTACACGTACATCTCAATTTTAAAACCTGCACTATTTAAAAAGGGTGTGTGCTAAAAGAAATTATTCGCATCTGGATCGTTGTGTATTCTCAGATAGAAAATGGATGTTTAAAAATCGTAGAAGCAGTAATTTACTCCTATTGTACTATACAGCTGTATAAATCAGTAGGATGGTGTTTTGTTTTGTTTGGTTTGGTTTGGTTTGGTTTTGTTTTGTTTTGTTTTGTTTTTTTGAAAGACAATCTTGCCTGCTTAATAAAGCAAATAATTAGAACAACAGAAGTCACATTATCACATTCTGTTTGTGGTAGCCTGTAGACACATGTGTGCACTCACACACATGCACACAAACATATAATACAACAATATCTTTTCCCTTTGGATTTCTAAATACTGCTGTGAAGACTGATAGCCTAGGCAGCATATTGTAAAGGCCTGGAGGCACAATCTTAAAGAATTTACAGTAATCAAAATGTGCATATATTTTGCATGTATTAGCAAGACAAATTATGTCATAATGACTCTGCCTCATATCACCTTTCACTCCTCTCAATTCCATAAGTACATAGTGGGACCAAACTGCCTGCATTTTTTGCCTCATGGCCGTTTTGACATCTCCTGTCAAGGGTCCAGAATTTAACATGTTAAGTTTGGCTTCCTTCCATAGACCGTACACACCGATGTTCCCAGGCTAAGCAGAAAGAATCAGGCAGTGGCTGTGCTGGACACCCTATCTGCAAGTGGAGGTTGCCCTCTACAAATTAAAAAAAACTAAAAATCCCTCCCTGCCTCAACTAGCTGATGAAGATCAGTAGAAATTAACAGATGGATTTTTTTTCTTTTATACAAAAAATTGTATGTAACTAATAGATCTCAATTCCACTTTAGGATTATTTACATTTCTAGAGTTGGGAGTTTTTTGAACTGCTGCTGTATGTCTGCATTTCCAGAGAACAAACTAGCAATATACAGAATTTTGACAGTAATATCTAATAAGGAAAACAGTACTATGTTTTCCTCAGCATGCAAACTCAGAGGTTCGATACATGGTGACACGAAAAATGCACTTGAAGTGAAAAAAGTACTACAACTGACTAGCTACAGTTTAAACCTGAAGTTTCTTGAGGAGAAGTTATCGTTGAAGAGTTTGCCCCAACATTAGAAGATCAGATGATTATTAACCAGGACACCTATCTTACCTCAAAATCAAAGTTTCTCCTCTGTCATTCTTGACCACTTACACTGCAGTAGAATTAGCTCAACCAAATTCTTGTTCTTGGGGTGGTTCTGTCCCGCTTGCACCACCGTGCTTCATTTGCAAGCATTCTTAGCACTGGCAGGGTAGTTCAAGCTGTCTGCTGATAGAGCAAATGCTTTGGCATGTGTGTAACTCCTCTCACAAGGATGGTCCAGTTTTCTTTACTAGGGCTTCGCACTTTTGAAAAGTAATGTTTATGAAATGTGTATTTTTGCTGTGGATTTGGAAGTTTTCTTTAGTGAAGTGTTTCAGTATTATCTGCGAGGTTTAAATGCATATTTTATCAAAGTTACTCTACTGGAAATTTTTTATCTAAATTTTTTATGAAAAATTAGAAATCAGAACTATATCAAGGAACTCACGCTTTGTAACGCATGTAGCACCCTGATGCCTCTTGTTCTTTCTTAACTGCTCAAATATTTTTTGCCATTTAATAATATTAAAGCATTCAATTTGAGTGAAGGCCCTAAGATAGAAGGAGTCTGTTGAATTACAATCCTGCCTTGAAGCTGCAACTCCCATTTCTGCTAATGCTTTCATCCTTGTTCTAGTAGAATTATCACTTTACAGATTCTGGAGAGAGAAGAACATTTTTGGCAGAAAAACCAACCAAACAAACCTAGCAGAATTTAATTTTTTGATTTAATTTTTAGGTTTATTTTTCTTTTTTTTTTTTTTTTAGCTGTTATTTTTCTTTAAACTGTTCAGCATGAGTGTTACCATGTCTAAATTATCTAAGCTAATACACATTCCTGCAAACCACAGTAATTCCCCCACCCATCAAATTAGACAAGATTAGGAAGGTTGCGAAAGGATGTGCTAGGGGACGTTACTTAAAAATGATTGGCAGCTCAATTTTTTCCACTGAATTTGCTTGATTTTCTGTCCCTTTGAATGCCAGCCGATTGCTGAGCATGGTACACCAGAGCACCACCTCCCTCTCTCCCTCCACAGCCTTTTCAGCATGCTGCTTGTAGCAGGAGGGAAACCAGCCTTGCTCTTCATGGCTGAGATAGAAAAGGAAGGAGGATCTTTGCATCCATTTTTACTCTTCTGCAGAACCAGTTGCCATCTGCTCGCCGTTAGTGTTTCTCTGCTCTAATCTAATAAGCACATCTCCAGAGAAGCCAGACAGATATCTCCAGACATGCAGATATTTCCAGCAAGACATGACAGTCATAAAATTGCTCCATGTGAATTACTGACCTTCTTCTAATGAACACATAAAAAGAGCTACAGGCTCACTGTAATCTGTGCTGTATATCATTATAGAAAATTAGATCATTTTATTACAGTGCACTGAAAACTTTTGAAGCTAAGAGTTACAATTTTCTGGTCTTTCTACAGTGTTGACTATATAAGATAACTTTTTATTAGAGTAATATTCCTTTTTTTCTAGGCTACCATTCACAGTACACAGAAGGATAATTCATCTCTTTTTCCACCTTTATTTTGTAGTCATATATTTTGCACAGTGATGTACAGAACAGAGACTGTTCTATAAATCTGAAGGGTTTCTTAGCGAGATCTGTAGAGCCAGGTGATCTATTCACAATTTGCTGAATCATGCCTTCTTTTCTGGTAGGGAATGCTTACTGAAACATGAACTGCCATCCAATCAACTCAGAAGCAGTGAGTTAGAGAAGAAAGCAAACTTTCATTTGGGTTCATTCCCTTCCCATTAGTCCTTTCCTCCTGTAAAGGGATCAGAGTGTTCCTTGTGGAGTTCCACTGGAGGGAATAGAAGAGCAGGGGTGCCCACGCTGGGATTTTGTTCCTCCATTGCCAGAGACTGCAAGAGACTTGACCGGCACATCTGTGAGTGCAGCCCAGCCTGAAATTGTTCTGGCCTATGAGATGTCCCATTGGGTTTACTGCAATGGGAGAATAGAAATGCCCCATTAACTCAGAGCAAATTCATGTGCAGTGAGAGACAATCTGTTACTGAAATCTTTTTTCACAGTTTTGCAAGCCAGAAGTACTGGAGAACTCATAACCTTAGTGATGCCATTTTCAGACTTGACAATGAAGAGAAGGAGGATGTGTGCAAGGGAGTTCACCTTAAGAGGACAGTAAGATGTGGATATATTTGTCATTCTTCTTCCTTTCAGGTTAAAAGGTACATGCTGAATACATCCTATACATATACATATGCATATACATATACATATGCGTATACATAGATATATAAAAATATCTGACAGAGGATAAGAAAGGAAAATAAATGGAAGGACAAGTATTTATGCGTCTTTTCCAGGATCCTGCTAATGACCCTTGCCACAAACTCAGTTCATTTCTTGTGAGACAATATCCATGGCTCTGCTGGAAATTACATAATTAGATTGTGTGTTTAAAGGGGCTTTTAGTAATATATGTCAGGAGCTCAAGTAGGAAATATCTAGAAAAATTGCTAGGCCTATAGTTTTCTTCACAGACAAACCCCGAAATAATTAGCCACAGATATTTTGTTTATTACAGCTTCCATACATACAGATGCTTTCCTCGTTCTTGGTGTGAAACTTACACAAAGGTGTGTATTCTTTGAACATAACTCCAAGACTGAATGCTGATAGACTCTCCTAGCCCCCAGCAACTAGCAATCATAGTAGCTCATGTGCCTGTGTATGTCCTCTAGAGTTGTAACAGCACTCTTGCCTCCTGCACTTCCTTTCCTGGAACATGGGAAGGAAACACTGCAGGATGGGAAGGAGCTGGTCCCATGTGCACAAGAGATTCTGCACGATGCCACTTCACCATGCCTTGACAGTTCAGATGAGGCAGTCCAGAGAGATGCCAGCAAAGATGTGAGATGCCAGGATGAGTTTTGGGTGACAGGTGGTGCAGAAAAAGTGCTATCTTGGAGAACTAGGGTCCAGCAACTGTGCCTGACTTTTCAAGTGTGTCGATCCTCATGCTTTTGTTTCTGCAGTCATGTTCCTTGTTTCCCCAGCTGAAGAATATGAGTACTGTGTACTGACGTTATCTTCTGTTACTTCCAACAAGTTCTTCACCTTATTTAACTTATGTCTTCTTTCCAAGCGAGAATATCCAGGTTTCGGTTGGATCTATTTTAAGGTGAATTAATTAACCAGCATAATAATAAATTCCTGCTTTTACCAATTTAATTTGTTTTATTCTAACACCATTATAAAGTACATTTAACAATGCCAGTAATAAGCATTTTTTCTCCCACCATCCCTATTTTCCTTGCAGGGAAACTTACCTCCTGATTATCGGATAAGTCTGATTGATATTGGCTTGGTGATAGAGTACCTGATGGGAGGAGCATATCGCTGCAATTACACCCGAAAGCGGTTCAGAACACTGTACCACAACTTGTTCGGGCCCAAGAGGGTAAGAAACAAGTTATTTGCCATCCTCATGACTGCACCAACTGGCAGGGATTACCATAGCTTCTTCCATGCTTCCAGACCGGTGGGGTCCAATGTACACACTATTCATTCTACACATTCATTTCCATTATGTGCGTTGCAGTTATCTCATCATGGTGCATCACAAGCCAGACCCTGATACAAGCTATGGTTTTTATTAATTTAATGACAAAAATTGTTGCATTCTGCTGCCAATCTGAAACCAGCACATAAAACAGTCTCCTCTTGAAACAGTCTCCTCTGACTCTAAAACCTGTAATTATGAGTGTTCACAGCTTTTAAAAGACAAGTCTTTGACCTGCACAAATGATACTATAATTCTAACTCCTGAGTTAGACTTGAAGAACTTGAGCATTGTTAGATGCGTTTCCTATCTTATGGCTCATCTCCTGATTATGATGGGAAGATTTCAGGGCAAAGAAACCCATACCTCAAAACTTGTTTTATTTTTTTGGATGTGGCTCCAGCAGTCATTGGGCTCATGGCAAAACCACTGTTAAGTATTTTTGTGGGTTCCACATTTGCTAAATTATAACACTGTGAATACAAAGTAAGGCCTTTCTAAAACACAAAAGCTGTTTATTGGCATCCTTATTACCGCTGACCCAATCTAGCCTGAACAGAAGTCTGTTCAGCTCCTCCCAGTAAGATTTGTAGCTCCTCCTTTGTCTATTTTTGCCTCACATTTCAGATTTTAGCAATACACAGCACTGAATGTAGTAATAAGTGGCTATCAATAGCAACAGCTCTATGAAATGCTTGTAGACAGCTACCTGAAATGGGTTTATTTGTTTCCTTTTGCTTTGGTTCTTCATATTTGAAAGGGAAGTGATTGTAGCTGCTGGGAGAGACTTCCTTCCCGTAGACACTCCATTGAGAAAAGCATTTGAGTAGTGATTTCACCAATACTGAAACAACACTCAGAGCAGCACCACAACAGCCAATAAAAATGTTCCAGGGCAGTGGCCAAAACACTGAGGTACTCCAGAGAAATCCATTCATGCCTTATCAGTGGTCCCTATCACTTTCATGCTAGAACAGCTCCTAACCAGATGTAATTTGTACCTGAATCCGAATGTCTGTCTTCTGTTGTGGTTTTGGTGAAATAGTGTCAAACTCAAGTTTGAAATAACTACATATATGTAATTATTTGGTTGGGGGGGGATGTGGGGGCTGTTGGGGACATGTATATACATATATATATGTATATATATATATAACATTACATTATATCACATTACATATGTATTACCTATATTATATTGTATATTCTTCGTCACTATTCTGTGAGAAACAACATATTTCTAACTTTTTTCTGTACAGCCTAAAGCCCTGAAGCTGTTGGGAATGGAGGTAGGCAACCTGTGACAAGTCTTGATGTCTTTTCCTTCTTTGACAAATATAAACAATGTCCAAATAAATTTTAAATTCACTGAAATGAAAGCATGAATTGTCTTTTTTTATCCAGATAACATGGGATAGCAAGGAACAGATTAAGAAACATTTCTTAATAAAAGTCCAGGAGATAGATAAGGAAAAAGAGAGCTCTGGCCCAGCTATGGATCTTTTTTTTTTTTTTCATGTGGATTAAACAAAATGTTTCAGTCTGGCAGGACAAGCAGAATTTCAGTCAGATAGCATCTAACTTTAAAGTGTGTTCACAGAATTAAACACTTGCGGAGAATGAGGCAGAAATCTTTATGTAGGCCAAAGTTATCTCAGTTTTACTGGCACTTTTGGCTACCCCAATACTTGAAGGGGACAGTAGTATTTTGTTTATTTTATACAACAACTTTCATTTTGCTATCCATAGGCATGGGACAGAATAGGTCAGCTCATCTGATACAAGCAAAAGGCTAAAATGGGAAAGAAACTGAAGGCAATAGAAACAACAAAGGGATGGAGAAAGAAGGAATAAACATGCAGAATAGGAGTAAAGGGAGATTTCTACCTTTGTAAGGAGGTAAAGGGAAAAACCACAAGAATAAGCATAGAGGGAGTCTTCAGCAGATCAGAGCATTCCCTGGATGTGTACTTTCTGGAGGTGGAAAGAGGCAGATGCATTACAGCAGATGTTACATTTGCAGTGAACTCTTAGCTTTATTTTAGTGGTAGCTTTTCCAAAATGTTTCTGGATATTGTGTGTTATATATGATTAAGGTGTTGGCCTTTGCATGTTCAAATTGCCCAAGTTATAAGTTATTAAGTTATGAAGTTACTACCATAATTAACTAATCAAAAGATGTTTTGCATAGTTCCTGGTTTAAAATCCTTGTTGTTCAGGTATCCGCATGTTTGTTTCTCTATTTCCCCCTT
>VZTI01004806.1:0-16031 GCA_013397865.1 Struthidea cinerea
TCCGGTAATGTAAAAAAAAAACAGTTATGCAAGCTTTTTGCTTATGTGAAGTAAAGGTCACAAGACGGTTACAAGGGGAAGACTAAGAGCCTTCATCCCAGCGACCACCAAGAGGCAGAAAAAGACCCCCTAGCAACAGGCTGCGCAGACACAGAGCACAACACTACACCAGAAATACGGGACTATAAAGCTGCGGCTCTAAGATGGGGGGGGCGAGCCAATTTTGGCTGCCCAGCACTGCTTTTGCTTGTTAATAGCCTTGCCAATAAATTGATATATTATTTTACTTAATTGGCTCACTGATTCTGTCCAAGCAATCTATAACAGGGACACAGAGACGAAGCAGGCAGGGCATTGTTCAGGGATGCAGGGAGGCAGCACAGGCACGAGGGCGAGTAAGAGCCAATGAGGGCGAGTAAGAGCCAACGAGGGCGGGAGAGCCAAAAGGCAGGCTGGGGCCAGGGCAAAGGAGGGAACGAGAGAGACAACAAACAGCAGAAAGCAGCAGCGAGCCCCAGCGAGTAGCAAAAAGCAGAGGCTCAAAAGCCCCCAGCCAAAAAGCAAGTCTCAAAAAAAAAACTTCCAGCCAAAAAGCCTCCACAGCTTGTGATGCAGTTACTTTTTATACCTCTTGGCTCCTCCTGAAGTCTGCCTGCTGGCAGGAGACCATTGGTGCAGTCCAATGTCCCACAGCAGTCCATTGGTGGAGACTTTTCGCCATCTGATTGGAGAAGCCCCTCTGGGGAATTTAATGTCTCCTGCTGACTGTCCCATGGGAGCTGTTGCCAGGTGAAGTCATCCCAGAGACAAGGCTTCTTCTAGCTGCCTCCTGCAGGTGGCCCATATACAACCCCTCCTCCACATGCTTCTGACAACCATTGTTGAGGCAAATCAAAACCAAATTGGCTCCTCACACAGGCCCGTGCAGGAGAGAGGGTCAGAGATGGGCACACCGACAGCACCACTCAGGCAGGGACTGAAAGCCCCCCTGGGCCTTTGGCAGGAAACAGAGGGGATGGGGGTCCCAGGCGAGGCCAGTCCCAGCCATTAAGCACCCCCAGGACCCTGACAGAAGTAATCTTGCACTGCTCACATGCTGTCCTTCAGACACTGATGGTTGGACACTTTTGAAGACAGTATTGGGCCAGATGGACCTTCGCTGTGACAGAGTACTGTTCTCAAGCTCTTTCTGTTTACCTGCTTTTTCTAAGGGAAAACATTTCTAAACATAACATTTCTAAACATAAGTAAAACAGGAAAAAAATCCATGGGGAAATGAACATGTATTGCTCACCTCCAAATGATTTGCAACCACTAAGTTCAAGAGTAAATCCTGCATCAGACTTACGGCTTGATCTTTAAGCCTTGCTAGTATGGAGTTTTGCGGTCCTGGGAAAGCCCAAGGAAACTGAATGAACATAGAAGAATTTTAAAAATCTCACTTCACATTTGCTTTTTGCAAATCTATTCAGATGGTCAAATCTTGAGACAATCCACAGCTCTTGCCCCCATCAGAAGGTACATATCTCCTTTCCACAAAGTGACAGAGCCAATGACTAAGTTGGGACATGGTAATTCATCTAATCCCACCTGCTAATTCAGGGCTGAGAAGATGTGTCACCAGAGATTTCCTCATCATGTGCTGGTAGGGAAAGAAGGAGGTAAAAATGAATAAGAGTAAGAATAAGAGTAAGAATAAGGATAAGGATAAGGATAAGAATAAGGATAAGGATAAGAATAAGAATAAGAATAAGAATAAGAATAAGAATAAGAATAAGGATAAGAATAAGAATAAGAATAAGATGGTTGAGTTAGAAGGGATCTACAATGATCATTGAGTCCAACTGCCTGACCACTTCATGGCTGACCAATAGTTAAAGTATGTTTTTATGGGCATTTTCCAAATGCCTCTTTAACACTGACAGGCTTGGGGCATTGACCACCTCTCCAGGAAGTCTGTTTCAGTGTTCGATGACCCTTTCAATAAAGAAATGTTTTCTCATGTCAAGTGTGAACCTTTCCTGATGGACACATCTTTGAGCCATTCCCGTGTGTCCTGGCACTGGGTATGAGGGAGAAAGGATTAGCACCTGCCTCTCCACTTCCTCTCCTCAGGAAGCTGCAGGGAGCAGTGAAATCATCCTCCCTTTTCTTCTCATAGGACATTCCTTCCAGCTCCTTCCCCAGTTTTGTGACTTCCTTGTGACACATTCAATTACCTTACCATTCTTTTGAAATGCTTGGGCCCAGAACTGCACACATTACTGCAGGTAAGGCTGCACTAAATACAGCATGATAATCACCCCTTTTTACCAGTTGGTAATGCTGTGTTTGATGCATCCCAAGACATGGTTTGCTCTTGGCTGCCAGGGCACACTGACTCCTATCAAGTCTATGCCGACCAGCAACCCAGGTCCCTTTTTGCAGGAATGCTCTCCAGCTACTCCTCTCCCAATTTAGACTTGTGTCCAGCGTTACTCCATGTTAGGTGCAAAATCCGGCATTTGGTCTTGTTTAGTTTTTAGCTATTTTAATAATTTCCCACTTCTCCAGTCTATCTAGATCCCTCTTCAAAGCCCCTTGTCTGTTTGGTATCATCAGCAAACTTGCTAATGGTGCATTCAATTCCTATATCCAGATCACTGAGAAACATTTTGAACAAAACTGGCCCCTAGAGTTGATCCCTGAGGAACACCGATGGTGACTGGTCACCAGACAGATGTAGCCCTGTCCGCTACAGCCCTTTGAGCCCTACTTTTCAGTCAGTTTTTCACTCAGCACACAGCGAACCTGCTTATCTCACAGGTGAACAACTTGTCCAAGAGGATGCTGTGAGGATTCTTGTTGAATCCAAGCTCCAAGCTAGAAACAATTTAATTCTGTATTACTTACACCCATTCACATCATTAGAAGAGCAGGTTGTATGTATTCTTGAAATAAAATCTGCCTAACTCAGGACTAAACACAGTTAAAATTTCACCTTATATCTCTAGTGACTATCTTCTAAAATAAACATAAATCTTTGTAGAATTGTAAAAAAAAAAAAATCACAATATTTCAGAATCCTATATTAGAAAATCTAAAGAAAAAATGCTTGACATTATCTTAATTTGAAGTTCTTACAGAAGTACCTTTTTTTAAAATTATGGTTTGAATGTTACTATAAAAGATGTCTTGACATATAGTTAAGTAACATCTGACATGAACTGTTTCATGCAATTTTTTTCAGAACAATAGATTTTACCTCACAGAATATAACTTAGTTCAAGCAGCATATTTGGCACATGTTTGATATTGGTGGCTGTATCCTTGCCAATATTTAGCATCTTCTCAAAACAAGACATGCTTTGAAACAGCTTATTCTAGCAACCTTTTAAATAACCAGCTGTGTTTGAAACAAGCAAATGAAGTATGCAAATATTTAAGGATTCAAGAAGCATTCATTCTGTGGTCATTCATGTGTGTAACAGTAGTGACTGCCAGCTTATAGCAGTTAAGCAAATAAGAACTGGTGACATAAAAGATAAGCCAGACTGCCTGTTTTTACATGAAGGAAAACAAGATGCAAGGAAAGGTTCTCACTGGCAGCTCATATAGTATTCAGACAGAGAATGTCCACTGTTACGCCAAGGATTTTCTCCAGACACTGCTAAAATAGTAGAAATTATAACAAAGAGTGAAAGTCACAGCAGAAATAGTCCCAGGATGTTCAGACAGTCTTTTTAGGCAATTCCGTTTATCCAGATTTTCTCCTCTTTCTCCAGTTCCTGAAAATTCTTTGACATTACACTAATTTTTCTTTTTTTTTTCTCTTTTTCTTTTTCTTTTTTTCCTTTTTTTTTTTTGTTTTTTTTTTCTTTTTCTCTTTCTCTCTTTCTCTTTCTTTTTCTTTGTCTCTTTTTTTCCTTTTTCTTTTCTTGTCTAAGGGCTGTCTTTATCACAGGTGTTCTCCAAAAAGCCATAGATTCTTCTAAAATTCTTGAGAAATCTTCAGTTGATTTCCCAGCAATATCTTCTTTTGTTTTGTCTAACAGAAAGTGCTAACTTACCACATTCGTAGTGAGGAAAATTGACGTTAAGATGAAGCTGAAAATCATAACTGAGTAGCTACTGCTTTCTGAAAGGAGTATGTGAGCATAAGGTGGCTTTGACTTTCCAACTCCTTAGCATGGATAAGTGTTGGGGTTTTGGGAATTCACCTTCTGGGAATTTTTTTTTCTCCCATGCATGTTACCACAGCAACAAATTGCTGGGTCCTTGGGAGAAACAAAGGACTGGCCACAGTGGGAGGGGTCCGGGGAGCCACCCTCTTTCACCTGGGCTGGCGGGCAGTTCGTGCTCTCGGCGTTCGTTCGGAGGGAGAGAGGCAGTCGTCCGTCCCGCTGCTGCAGGTTTTCCAGCTGCCTTTCTTCTACCGGAGAAAACCCGGGATTCCCAAACCCGCCTTTCCCTGCCCTGTCTGGAGCCGGGCTGCAGCCGCGGAGCCTTCGCTACATTGTAGCTCCGCACGCCCTGCCTGCCGAGACTCCCGGGGTTCCTGCTGCACTCCGGAGTTTGATACATCTCGTCTGCCACCCGGGATCTGCTCATCTCTGCTGTTCCAGCCTGCTGTTCCCGAGGATCCGGCCGGGCACCGGGATCAGCTGCCCAGGGGGTTTGNGCCACGTGCTCCGGAGCGCCCCCTGCAGCCGCGGGGGAACCATCGCACCTGCCCCGCTCACCGGGAGCCGCCAGCGCCCCTGCCGGCTGTGACCAGAACTGCACCCATGGGGAAAGGGCCTGACAGCTGGGAGAGGCTGGCACTGGGTTTGTGGTTCTGTTTGCTGTTACTGCCATAGTTATAGTTGTTCTTTTGTCTTGTTATACATATATATATATTAGTAAAGAACTGTTATTCCTACACCTCATATCTTTGCCTGAAAGTCCCTTAATTCAAAAATTACAATAATTCGGAGGGAAGGGGGTTACATTTTCCATTTCAGGGGAGGCTCCTGCCTTCCTTCACAGACACCTGTCTTTCAAACCAAGACAATAAGTTATCAGGAAACTAGCTTACCTGGTTATGTATCCTGACTCATGACTACTCAGTGACACAGGGATTTCCCTGGAAATCTAGTGAAATGGATGCTTCTTGAGTCTACTTCACTACTTGACAAAAGCAGATTTATCCGATAGGCACTTCTAAAACCATTGCTTGATTTCAGTACACTATATTCTCCTCCCTCTTGACAAAAGTAAGACTTTTTTTGTGACTGTGTGTGAGCCTTGTAAAACTGTCAGACAAAATTTGCAAACCTTTTAATTAGATCCCAAAAAGAAACACCAAGGTGGATCTAATTTCTCGATAAGTTTCTGTTCAAAGTATTACAATGTTAACATTCTTCTTAGAAGGCAGAAGGATTACTCACTTGCTTCATTTTGACCACTCAGTACCAGGACTGGTGTTCATAGTCCTGAAAAGTACCCTAGAAGCTCAGTCAATCCAGTGGTTTAAAATTGCATACTCTTAAGAATTTTCTAATATGGACCTTGATACACTGAACTTAAACCTGCTAGTATTGAAGTTCCTGTTGGCATGCTCTGTTTTCCTGTGGACAAAGGCCCAAAACTGAACACCATAATCTAATACATGTCTTGCCCCTTTCTAATTCAAAAAGTATAATTGTGATGCTTGGTGTAAACAATGTTAACATTAGTTTTATGTATCACATGGAAACTTCACACTACCTCACACTACCTTAAATATTATATAATACAAACACTGACTCAGACATTGACTATCTCACACATGATATGTCATATAACTGCTTTTTTAAAATAGTGTAACACTACATCAGAAATTCTGTGTCAAATCGGAGGATTCCTGCTTTATATAGAGTTTCTCTTCAGACAAAATCTGCTTTTTATCTGTGTTTGGAAGTCAGTAATTAATGCATCATGCAAGGAACACAAAATTACCACTGCCTTACCAGCAGCAGCAGTTTTCCGAGTGAACTAAAACCCTCTTTGTAAACCACATTCACACTTCTAACCGAAACAATGCACAAAACTTCTACGACGAAATATATGATTGAAGCATACGGCACTATAAAAGGTTCAAATGTTATGTATAAACTACAATGCATTCTGCTAACATGATTTTTTTTTTAAACACAGAGTAGAATTTGAAGGGGGAACAGCTTTCAAAACATGACATGACATGAACTCAGTTAAACCAGTTATTTTTCCACTTTACAATGTGTGCAATGCATTAGATGGCAACTGGAAAGGATTACCCAGAAAAACACAGTCAAATGCATTAACCTAATTCTTGTGGGACAGACACAGTGTTTAAATATTAATCTGAGTCAACAGGAAAGATGAAACTTGCAAAATTCTGGAAAGGACCATAAAATAGGTATCAACAAATCCCACAGTCCACCTGCTTCTGCACTCTAGGCTTTGAAAAATAGATTGCATAAATCTTAGAGGATAAATAAAAATTCATTTGCATCAGGTTTGAGCACAGCAAGACAACTAATTATCATGACTTCCCTATCTGCTGATCTAGCCCACAAATCTTTTTGACTTGGCATTGTCCCAGGCAGTAAGAAGGAAAATGAGACTATCATGTGTATGTTCAGTTTTTGCTTAGTCAGGAGGTAGGGGTAAAGCCCACTATGCATTTACAAAAATCTTATATATGCCACTGCCTCACAGAAGGCAGAAAATATTTCTTCTAAGAAGTCCCAATAGAAACTGTGGCAAGTCAACACAGAAGCTTTTTTGTCTTATTAAACCTGCAGTAACACAAAAGAGTAATTCTTCCAGCTTGTTTTCAGTCACACTCTTGCAGTTCAGCTTCTGCAGGAAAAACATTGCCAGCTCTTACATACTGTTTCTTATCACCATTCTGACAATGATATACAGTATCTCATGATACAGACGCTGTTTATGATCTGCAAGGTATGTTTAAAAATGACAAAGTTCTGGTTACACTTCCATGTGTTTTGTGGGAAGCCGAAGCAGCATAGCAAGGTGTCATTCAACTAACTAGCTCAGCTCTCTAAACAGTAATAGTTTCACTTTCGTTGATCAGAAAACCAACAGAAAGATTAGGAGACAGGTGCTAGAAACTGTTACATAAATATGTGTTTGAAATTATGTCTGAATTTTGTTCATCATTTCAACATACATGCAAGACCTGAGCTAAGAAAAATACATGAGTAAGGGAAAAGGCCTTTCCTAATTTTTTAAAAAGAAAATGTTGCATCTATAACTATTTATAAACCAGGTCCTACCATCCGCATAAGCACATCTGTCCTCATTTGTTTTATCCTTATATACCACAAGAAGTAGGAAAATTGTGTTTATACCAATGTTACTTGGTTACTTTCATTACAAACCACTCAGCAAAAGTCTTCACAGACTGTTATAAATGAATTTTGGGATGTGGTTTTCGCATTCAATAAAGAATAATCAGTGGGAGGGAAAGAGTGGATTATAATTAGGATGGTTTGTTTAAAGTTATTAGTGGACTTGGTCGTTATAGTTGATCTTAATTGTTTGCTCATAAATAAGTTCAGGGATTGAATTAGTTTTATTATTAAAATGAGTTGCTGAGTTTACCTCATAGGATTGAATGTAGAACTTTCCAGAACCCAATGAAGTAATGTAAGGGGCAGGCGTTCAATGAGGAATTAACATAAAGGGATAAGACAAGGAGCAGCATTGGATGGACAGTGGACCAACAGGAAGACCCTAGACAACGATCCAACAGAAAGGAGCCAATCAAGATACCCAAGACATCAACAAGCCAATCCCAAGAGACTTTGGTGGGAGGAGGAATGAGTGGTCTAAGGACAGGGTTTTGGGGGTATAAAATGTATCGCCCACAGGCTGTGGGTGTGCCTCTGGCCACATCTGATCACGGCTACACACCCAACACTGTGCTTTGTTTTGTGCCTGGCAGACTGCTGCAGTGGTTTCCAATCATCTATGTTTTAGTTAATTGGTTCAGTATTTAATAAATTCTTTAAATTATCAAGATTGTGACCGTGTTTTTCAGAATCTTTTGGGAACTCGTCCAGGATAGTGAGCTTCGTCTCAACAGCCTTGAAGAGGCTCGGGAGAGGAGTACACACCTGCTGGATTTTCAGTGGCCCAACTGAGCCTCTTTGGCATCGCTGACACTTGTGGAGACCCTGGAGAGACAAGAAGAAACCTGCACAAAATAAACAGAAAGGATGGTACCAGTGGCTCCCTCAGGCTTTGGGATTGCCCACAACATTGTGCACAAGCCCGTAGGTGAACAGGGGACTGTAAGTAACCTGCGGGGGGGTGGTTGAGGGTGAAGTGAGTGTGTGTGAGTGAGACGTGGACGGAGCAGCCTGGATCGGCGAAGCGAGTGTGGACCCTGGGGTTCCGGACTCCCGTGAGGGGGCTGGCCAGCGAAGGGGGGAAGCGGTAGTGAAGAAGACTGAGTGAGCCCTCGGGATTTTTCCTGTCAGTCGGGTTGAGGGTGGGCTTTCATCCAAGAAACCTGAGGCAATTCTCGTCAGTCAGGTTGAGGGTTGCTTTATCTAAGAAACCTGAGGCAGTTCCCGTCAGTCAGGTTGAGAGGAGGATTTTCGGTTCTGTTGAGGGGAGGGCTTAAGGGGAGTCCTTATCCGAGAAACCTGGGGGGTCCTCATCTAAGAAACCTGGGGTGGTTTCCTCTGACAGACTGGGTATTCTGGGCTCCAGATCAGAGCATCTGAGGGGAACAGGGAGGGAGCCGGTTTCCTAGGTCAGTCCGCTAGAGAAACCATTAGTCGGGTTTTCCAGAATCTGTCCTGAGGCAGGAGATTCTGAGATGTTGCGCCAGCTTATATGGGGTGGGAGTGTGAGGGAAGTGCAGGGTCTAGGATTTGTTGCTTGTTTGTCAAGTTGGTGGTTTCAAGTGGTGTGTTGGGTTGTGTTTTGAGTGGCCTCCTTTGATCTTGGTTCTTATACTGTGTTTAGGTTAAGAGTTGGGTGGTGTTTCAAGTGTACAGTTAAGTTGTGCTCGTCCTGTGCGTCCTTGAGGCAGGAAGGCCACCATCTTGCATGCTTGTTCTTCGTGTCCTAGAGGCAGGAAGGGTTGCCATTTTGTAATTTTTGGAGGGAAGGGCTGCCATCTTGTAATTTTTGGTGGGAAGGGCCACCGTCTTGTAATTTTCATGGGAAAGCAGCCATCTTGTATTTTCCAATGGGAGAGCAGCCATTCTGTAATTTCCCATGGGAAGGGAGCAGGTTTATTGAAGGTAAAATATAAGTGGAGACATAATAAGAGAAACAGTATTTAGAAGAAATGGGACAGGAAAGCAGTGTAATGTTCTGTGGGGAAAAGAAAAAGGTTAGGAGAAATATTGCGGATATCCCTCCAGACAGCCCTTTAGGGGTGAAATTGAGTTATTGGGATAAAGATCCTTTAATTCGAGATAAAGATAAGAGGAAGATGATACAATTCTGTGTATTTGAGTGGACGAAAGAGGAGATCAGAGGTGATAAAGTGATATGGCCTAGATACGGATCTGAGGAGCAGTGGATATGTCAAGCACTGTATGCTCATGTTAACATGAAAGATCCGGTAGACCTGGGCAAATATGCAGCTTGTTGGGTGGATGGGCCTAGAGCCTCGAGGATGAAGGTTTTTAAGGTATCAGAAGTGGATGGGGAACAGCCTGAAAGGGAAAAAAAGGAAAATCAGTGGGATGCGCTGGGTATTATAGCTCCGCCATATGCCCCTCCCCAAAATCCCCCTCCCCAGAATCCAATAAACGCCTTGGGAATTCTGGCCTCCTCAGCTGTGGGTTCACCCTCTCCACAATCTACACCGACTATTCCCGCAGAGCCTGGTCATACTCATGATGATAACTTGGAGACTTCTGAGCCTGTGTGGGAACATCCTCGCATTCCAAAGACCGAAGATAAAGCTGAAGGGCCTTATTTCGACACCCGCAATAAAAGTGCTCTGAACCAGGGGAAGGCCCCAAAGGATAAACCTTTACCAGAGGCCGGTCTTTTCCCCTTAAGGGAGGTACCTATAGGAGGAGGTCTGGAGGGAATAGGTTATATGAGCGCCCCCTTAATGTCATGGGAAGTGAGGGGCTTCAAGAAAGGTATGAAAGGGCTATTGGAACACCCCGTGGGATTAGCAGAGCAATTTGATCAATTTTTAGGCCCTAATACCAATACTTGGGATGAGCTTGATTTGATCTTGAAAAGCCTCTTCTCTCAACAGGAAAGGCAAATGATCAGGACTGCAGAAATACGAATATGGGAGAGGGAGAACCAGAAGGGACCTGCGGGAGAGAACAAAATGCCCATGACCTCTCTGAATTGGGATCCTAATGAGGAGCAGGGGAGGAGTGAAGTGAAGGATTACCAGAATTTAATTATAAAAGGCATAAGGGAGGCGGCACCACGGAATAACAGCGTGAAAAAGGCCATTTCTGGTCAACAGGGGAAGGACCAGAACCCCACAGATTGGCTGGAGCACTTGAGGAGGGACATGCAACAGTATTCAGGGATAGACCTCAAGAGTGTGGCAGGCCAAACTTTACTGAAAGTGCACTTTGTTACTAACATGTGGCTGGATATTCGCCGCAAACTAGAAAAGTTGGAGGATTGGCAGAGAAGGGAGTTGGATGGTTTGTTAAGGGAAGCACAGAAGGTTTACGTAAGGAGGGGTGAAGAGAAAATGAAAGCAAAAGCTAAGATTATGAGGGCCGACAGCCATCCAGCCAAAAGGGAGCCATCCGAGGAAAGAAGAAAAGGAGGGGAAAGGGCTGGGGGATCAGGACAAGAGCACAGGATTGTGTCTGGGGCTTGTTATTATTGTAATTGGGGGGAGCATTACAAACGGGACTGCCCACAATGGATTATAGATCGGAAAACATTCAAGGTTATACACCCTGAGGGGCCAGAGGATAAGGGGTGTCAGGGGCTCTACCTCCTGGGGCACAATTTCCATCAGGAGCCCTTGATAACCCTCCAAGTAGGTCCCCAGGAAGAGGAATATGAATTTCTTGTCGACACAGGGGCAGAGAGAACCTGTGTGGACAAGGTACCGACAGGCTGTGGGTGTAGTAGGGATAAAATGAGTGTGGTAGGGGCAAAAGGGGAGCAATTTGCAGTGCCAGTTATTAGGCAGGTGTTGATCAAGGGCAACGGCAGGGAGGCAAAAGACTATGTTCTCTTGGTGCCTGGGGTGGGGTGTAATCTTTTGGGAAGGGATTTTCAGGTTATATTGAAATTGGGGGTGGTCCCAAGTGGAGGGAGAATGGTAGTTAGGGTGTTGCATTTAAGGTCAGAGGATGAGAGGGAGATAGATGAGCAGGTATGGGTGGGAATAGGTAATCGGGGAAAAATGGACATAGTACCTATCCGGTTAACCCTTACAAATGAGACTCCACCAATCCGTATGCGACAATATCCTATTTCAGTGGAAGGGAAGAGGGGTTTAAGACCCATTATAACGGATCTCCTGAAGGGTGGTATATTGGAAGCTTGCCAGTCTCCCCATAACAGCCTTATGGCTTAACTTCCTGTTAAAAAGTCAGATGGGAGTTATTGGTTAGTTCAGGATCTTAGAGAGGTGAACAAGAGAGTGCAAGCCAGATACCCCTTGGTATCAAATCTGTACACGTGGTTAAGCAGGGTACCACCGCAGCATTGTTGGTTTAGTGTGGTGGATTTAAAGGACGCATTCTGGGCCTGCCTCCTGGCAGACCAGAGTCGGAACATCTTTGCGTTCACCTGGGAAGATCCTGACACGGGATACAAGCAACAGTTAAAATGGACTAGGCTGCCCCAGGGATACACGGAATCCCCCACACTATTCGGGCAGGCCCTTGAAGAATTATTACAGACCTTTCCCACTACATCGGGAACACAAATCGTACAGTATGTTGATGATCTTTTGATATCGGGAGAGCAGGAAGACACTGTCAGAAAAGGGACTATTGGCTTGCTGAACTTTCTGGGCAAGAATGGACTGCGGGTCTCAAAGAATAAGTTGCAATTTGTGGAAAGGGAGGTCTGGTATTTAGGGCACTTAATAGGGCAGGGAAGCCGCTGACTAACCCCAGAGCGAGTGGCTGGCATCCTGTCTATACCCACTCTGAAAACCGAACGGGAAGTGAGAAAGCTACTGGGAATGATGGGATACTGTCAGATTTGAATAGAGGGGTTACTAATTTACTCAGTTAGTAAAATTCTTGCATGAGAAACTGGTAGAAGAAGAGCCCCTAAGCTGGACAGAAAAGGATGGATTAAAACTAGAGGAATTAAAGTCAAAGTTAATTCGGCCCCGACTTTAGGCTTACCATCCTTAGACAAACCCTTCTATTTATATACCAACGCGGAAGGTAGCATAGCATATGATGTGTTAGCTCAGGATTGCGGAGGGATAAGAAAGCCAGTAGCTTTTTTATCTAAATGCTTGACCCATTCACTAGCGGATGGCTGACGTGTATCCAGGCCATAGCAGCTACAGTGGTACTTAGAGAGGAAAGTCAAAAGTTGACCATTGGTGGGAGACTGATAGTCCATACTCCCCATACAGTGAAAAGTTTGTTACAGCAGAAAGTGAGTCAATGGTTGACAGATCCTCGAATGCTAAGGTATGAGGCAGTATTGGTCAGCAGTGATAATTTGGACCTAGTACCTGACAAGAGCTGTAACCTGGCCCAGTTCCTTTATGGAACAGTCCAGGAAGAGTTGTCCCATGATTGCTTAGAAATTGTGAATTTCCAAACCAAGGCAAGGGAAGACCTAGTGGACCAACCCCTCCCAGATGGCGAGAGAATATTTATAGATGGCTCTGCAAGATGCGTCCAAGGGAAAAGATGCTCGGGGTGTGCGGTGATAGATGGGAACACCGTGAAGGTAGTTGTGAACGAAAAGCTGCCCGCCCACTGGTCAGCCCAATGTTGCGAACTGTATGCCCTTAAAAGGGGATGGGAACATTTGGCCCAGAAGAAAGGGACGATTTATACAGACTTCAAATATGCTTATGGAGTGGCCCATACATTTGGTAAGATTTGGGAAGAGAGGGGCCTGTTAAATTTGAAAGGAAAGGAATTGATTCATGCAAGCCTAATTTTGGACGTATTAGAGGCTCTGAAATTACCTGAAGAAATTGCAATAGTACGTGTTAAGGGCCATCAGAGAGGACTGACTTTGGAAATTAGAGGCAATAATTTGGCTGACCTGGAGGCTAAGGATGCGGCAGAGAATGAGGAGGAAAGAATTGTGTTAATTAAGACCAGGGAGGAAGTGGGGACTGAGCTGGAGATGCCATCCTTTAATGAAGCTGAGGAGGAGGGGTTGAGAAAGGTGGGAGGTATCAAGGAAGAATCAGGGAAGTGGAAACTTCCAGACGGAAGACAAATCCTAAATAAGCCCCTCACTAGGAAGATTTTTGAAACCATATATATGAAGACCCACTGGGGAACTCAGGCCCTATGTGATCAGTTTCTGCGGTCTTATGGATACGTAGGGATATATGAGCTGGCCAAAAGGGTGACGGAGGGGTGCGTGATCTGCTAGAGGGTCAACCAGAAAGTCATGAGGAAACATGTGGGCGGTGGCATGGGTTTGGCTATGAGGCCTTTCTAATGCATACAAGTTGATTTCACAGAGTTTCCCCAGGTGCAGAGGTGGAGGTACTTATTAGTAATAGTGGATCACCTCACACACTGGGTGGAAGCGGTACCCACCACCAAACCTACCGCAAACGTGGCGGCTAAGGTCATCTTAGAACAGATTGTACCCAGATATGGTATGGTGAATAGAATCGATTCTGACTGTGGAACCCATTTTACATCTCAGGTTCCGAACAGGTGACCAGAAGCATAGGAATCGAATGGAGACTGCATACCCCATGGCATCCTGAAAGCTCGGGTAGAGTGGAGAGGATGAACCAATCCTTGAAAAGTACCATCACTAAACTGATGTTAGAGACCAACTTATCTTGGGTCAAGTGCCTACTGCTGGCACTATTGAGGATTCGGACCCAACCGAGATCAGATTTGGGAGCCTCCCCATACAAGATGATGTTTGGGCTGCCATTCCTAATATCTCAGCACGAAGTGGCCACGTATGAGGGAGGGGATGCCGGGGTTAATAAATATGTACAAATCATCTCAAAGAATTTAGGGGAGCTGAGGTCGCGGGGGTTGTTAGCCCAAACCACGCTCCTAGATTTTTATGATTCCATCATATAAACCCTGGGGACTGGGTACTTGTTAAAACCTGGAAGGAGAAATCACTAACACCCAAATGGGATGGTCCATTTCAGGCTCTACTTACGACTGAGGCCGCAGTTAACATCAAGTAGAAGGGATGGACGCACACCAGTCAGATCAAGGGACCCGTAAAGCCACCTGAGATGTGGCCGTGACCTCAATGCCTGGCGACACCAAGATTGTTATCAAGCGAGGAACTGAAAACAGCTGAGATACGCTTCCAGAGACTTTGGGGGTCAGGGGTAAAATTTGGACTGAAAGGATAAGTTGTAGGTGGTTGTTAATGTGTTTATGGGAAAAGTTGTAAGTGGCGAGATCATAATAGTTCTGTTAACATTTCCCTCTACCAGCTTTGTAGGGTTCACCTTGCTGATACCGTCCATTCCTGACGACCACTAGCTTCTCGACCCTCACCGCAATACACAAAAGGGAAAAGCCAAAACCTTCAGAACAACAAAGTGGGGCAGGGAGATATAAGATCTGGCGAGAGCCAGAGAGGTAAGGAGGACTGAAAGAGTGGCGGTTGCTCCTGCCTCATAAAATCCCCTCTGTAGGCGGCAACCCTACAGGCATGGTGGGAGGAGGTGCACCCCAGCTCCAGTCTATCTGGCATGTCCTCAGCTTCCTGCTGGTTATACTACTCGGAGTGAGTGCTGGCACTTGAGATAAGTGTTATCAGACTATATATACCGATCATGGAGCAGATTCCATTCTCTGCACCCACACACATCTGGATAGTGCCTGTTTTGATCAGGCCAAAATAGGAATCTGTACAGAGCAGGGAAGGTCATATTGGCTTGCAGAAAATTTGGGTACTTTCCAACAGAGGAGCAGCAGTGAGTGCCCAGAAGGGGAACAGTGGATATGCTTTGAATATAACCCTGGCTACCTAGATCATAAATCCAATCACCAGGATATGGTAAGGGAACAGATGGTAGTCACTGAGAAACCCCAGGAAAACATCAACCTAGAAGGGGATTGTGATAAATAACTCTGCCCAATTCAAGAATTAACAAGTATAAATTTATTTCGTGTCCGAGAGTTCGTACACGCAATGCCACGATCGAAAAGAGAGACAGTGCCAAGCCCGGGATTGGAACTGGGTGAACCTAGGTCTGACCTCTATCGCATCAGACCTCCCTCTGTTCACGCCAGCTGCTTCCAGCAGCCTGCTTATATACAGTTTTTCCAGACAGTCCAGATCTTGGGTATTATTTTTGCCACTCAGCATATTCATGGAGCTTGCCATTCATGAAACTGAGGTGGACAAAGCGCATCCTGCTCTTGATTAATCTCCCATCACCAGAGGATGTTATCTGATGGTTGGTGATGTTCCATATCTCGGTTCTCGATCCGGTCGTTAACGCCTGAGCAGGGAGGAGATTTTCGGAGATGGGAGATCAGCTCTGCCGGGAAGTCCTCCTTGGAAATGCAGATTTCGGGAGCCAGTCCTGATGGGCCATCAGCCCTCTGTGGCTCTGTTTTTGGGATGTAAATCTGTTCCCGGCCGAGGTTACGTTTTCCCCTGGGCATGGCTCTGGTTGTCTCTTTTTAAACTGGTCATAACTTAACTTTAACATATTTCAATATATTACATATTTGGGCACGAATTCCTTCTTTTATTTATAACAGGATGGTTTGAACGCATGGCTAACCACTGGGAAGAATCTCTTCATGGAGCTGGGGGAGGCTATAAGTTAAATGCTGAATGTAACCAGTCGCTGGGTATGTGGTGGAATCCTTACAGTGGAGCGACGGCCATGGAGGGGCAGTAGCTTG
>VZTI01004807.1:1854-30425 GCA_013397865.1 Struthidea cinerea
CCCTCCCCCAAGCACTGCACCCCCCTGCACTGTCCCCCTACTTCTGCACCCCTTCCCCAACACACCCCACATCCCGCTGGTCCCTTTTGGCAGGTGGGCTTTCACAGAGCATGGGGCTGGATGGGGTCAGCTACCTGCACCCCTCTGCTGCCGGATCATGGCTGGGGTCACCCCAACCCCGCCAGGGCTGGAGGAGCATTTGGGTGCTGGGGTGAGGCAAGGACAACCTGGGGAAAGGGTGTGGCAGGAGGGCTGGGAGCCGAAAGGATGTCCCTGGGTACCTGGGACAGGCATAGTGCTGGCAGCCAGCCTGGAGGTGCCAGGGGAGCACCCCGAGGCTGCCCCAGAGCCCCGTCTGGCCTGGCAGGGGGATCCGCGTGGGGTACACCCCCGACGTGCTGACCGACGCCACCGCAGAGCTGTCTGTGGCCTTGCTGCTGTCCGTGTGCCGCCGGCTGCCAGAGGCAGCAGAGCAGGTGAAGAGGTGAGTGCCCACTGTGGGTGGCCCCAGAGCTGTGCCCCATGGGCTGGTGACAAGGGGCCGAGGCCAGGGCTTTATGCAGCTCACACCGAGCACCTGGGCTGGGCTCTGAACAGCTTTCCATGACACCTGTTCCTGTCCCACTCTCTCTGCCAGTGGCGGCTGGACAACGTGGAAGCCCCTATGGATGTGTGGATATGGCCTGTCCGACAGCACAGTGGGCATCATCGGGCTGGGCAGGATAGGTAAGTGCAGTTCAGAGAGCGGGTTTCTGTGTCTCCAGCGGTGGCAGGGTGGGTTTGCAGCGTCACCTTCAACCAGGGCTAGTGGAAGGTGCCCCTGCTGGAGGTGGGAGGGTTGGAATGAGACGGTCTTTGCAGTCTTTTCCAACCCAGACTGTTCTGGGACTCTGTGGCTCAGCCACGGTGGTGTCCTGGTGCTCACCTGGTTAAACCCCATGAGCACAGCGAGGGGAGCTGTGCAGAGCCTCTGCCAGCAGCTGTACTGGTGCCTCAGCCTTAAAGCCTCAAGTGCTCATGTGCTTCCACCACCTCCAATCCTGCAGCAACCTGTACCTCCTGCGGGCCTGCAGTTAAACAAATGCAGTGGCAAAGTCCACGCGACACTCGGCACCATCCAGCTGTGGACTTTGCCAGCAGGCAGCCGTTCCTGTCCTTGCTCCCCAGTTTGCTCCCAACGGCAGTCACGGGTTCAGTGTCCGTGGGCCTCTTTCCCAAGCACAACATCTCCACCCCCACCACACAGTCTGGGCTGGGAGCAGCCAGGAAGGAGTGATCCCACTGCAGCAGCCCTTCGGGTGCCGGTCCCGCCACGTGCCGTCCCAACACCCTTCTCCCTCACTCCTAGGACAGGCAGTTGCCCGGCGCCTGAAGCCATTTGGGGTCAGGAAGTTTCTGTACACTGGCAGTGGCCCAAAACCAGAGAGTGCTGCGGAGTTTGGGGCTGAGTTTGGTAAGGATGGCACCGGGGCAGGGGCGGTGTCGGTCGTCAGTCATGGAGCACCATGGCTGGGATGGCTCCAGGGAGGTGTCGCTCTCAGGGTTGTCACCTGCGGGGTGGCCAGTGGAGGGACGGCACAAGCTGGGGGATCTGGGGGGCTCCTGGGCCTACCCGGTGTGAGGGGGCAGCAAGGGAGGGAATGCCGTGTCCCAGACATGCCCCACAAGGCAGTGGGGGGTGACAGGGAGGATCCTGCCTCCTCCGAGCCAGGCAAGGGCTGGACGTGCAGGGGTTCATCAGATCACTGTGAGAACTGTAGGCTGCAATTGATCCTGCCACGGTTCCCCTTCCCTGTGTCCATGCATTGGTGATTTTCTGTCAGTTTCATTTCCACAAGGAAGTGAACAAGGGCAAAATGTGACAGCTGCTCCTAGGAGGAGGGGAGGGTCTTGTGGACTGTCCCCACGGGATGAATACCAAGGTGTCCTGCTGGGAGGACAGGAGGGACTGCAGCTGCCCCTGGAGTTTTGCTGAGGGAAGGTATTGGCTGCAGTGGGATGTTTCTGTTTCTTCTCTCAGTCCCACTCACCAGGCTGGCCGAGGAGTCAGACTTTGTGGTGGTGACTTGTGCCCTGACACCAGCCACCCAGGGGATGTGCAACAAGGACTTCTTCAGCAGGATGAAGAAGACTTCTGTGTTTGTTAACACAAGCAGGTACTGGCAGCCCAGTCCCGTGCCTGGGAGAGCAGCTGTCGCCCTTCCAGGCTGTGAGTGTCGGGGGATCTGCTGGGCTGTGAGTCCAGACAGCACATACAGCCTTCATGGCTGCAGCTGCTGGGAACATTTGCCCAAGGTCCCTTGGGATGGAGCCAAAGGCAAGATAAATTTTTCAGGGAGCACCCAGCACCCACCGTGGGCAGCTGGAGCAGGAGCAGCTCACTGTGCTGGGAGGTTCCGGCACATCCAGAGAGGGTCTGACCTCTGCTTAGGCAGCCCTGGGGACCCCGTGCCTCTGTGCCCCTGGGAGCCTGCAGGACCCCCAGTAGTGACTCCAGCCTGTCACCCCTCACGTTTGCCAGGGGGGCTGTGGTGAACCAGGAGGACCTGTACGATGCCTTGGCCAATGGCCAGATCGCAGCCGCCGGCCTGGACGTCACGACACCCGAGCCGCTGCCTACTGACCACCCCCTGCTGTCCCTCAAGAACTGCGGTAAGTGTCCGGGTGCTGGTCAGACCCCTCCTCCAGCAGGTGCTGCCTCGGGGGCAGGTGTGACAGGGACCCCTGGTCCCCATTAGTGCGCTGGTGCCAGTGGGCACCAGAGAACAGAAGGACAGGTCGGTCGGGTGTGTTTAGGTGGGCTGCTGTACAATGCAGGGAGCTGCTGTGGGCTAAACACTCGTCACCGTGATGTCAAACAAGTGTGGGAGCTGTTTTAATTTTCCATTGAGAAAGCCATTGAGATAAGCTCAGTTTTAGTACCTTTGTGATGGATCTTCATTGGATGTGTGAAATTCACAGAGGATCCAATATCAGCAGGTGCGTGGATGAGAAACCAATTCCCAGTTCAGGCCCTGTCCAGCTCCGGTATTCTGTGGGCTCCTGGGCACATACTGTGCTAGAAGAGTTTCCCACTGGCTAAAAGTGGGCTGCTGAGTTTGCCTGGAGGAGTCTTGGTCTTGAGAGCGCTGCTGGGCTGGCAGCCTGTTACCTGGACAGTTCCAGGCTGTGGGAAGGTGGGACATTGGGCAGGTGGGGAGGTGCAGGTCCAGGATTGAGACTTGTCTTCTCTGGGGGAGGATGGTGCAGGTCAGGAAGGATGGCTAGGAAGGAGGTTGCTTGGCTGATATCTTGCAGGATGTGCTCCCTCCAGGGAGTGGGGGTTTCTGGAGTAGGAAAAGTATGTTCCACAAAGAAACCTTAGGGACATCCATGAAAATTTGGAATTGCCCATGACTGTCTGTTTCTGAAATACAAACCTGTAGCTGTTCTTTTATCTTTTTGCTAAAAGTCACTTCTTATTTGTTTGCATTGGCTCTCAAAGTAAACAGTGTGAGGAGTGATAAAAGTAGGGACTTTCTGGAAATGTTTGCAGGACTTGGAGACTTGGGAGCTCTAAAGCAAGACCTGGCAGGACATAATTCATACGCGTGTATTTATTAAATACATTACTTAGTCATATTACATATTTATTAATACACAAATAACATCTGCACAGATACTGTACCTCCGACAGCCCTGAAAGGGGCTGCTGGGGGTGCGAGAGGCGAGCAGTGTCCCTCCCTGTCCCTGCAGTGATCCTGCCGCACATCGGGAGCGCCACGTACGCCACGAGGAGCACCATGGCAGTGCTGGCAGCCAACAACCTGCTGGCCGGGCTGCGAGGGGAGCCCATGCCCCACGAGCTGAAGCTGTGATGGCCAGACTCTGCTCCAGCACCGCCGTGGGACGGACGCCGCGTCGAGGGCCAGCCTGTGCGCCCTCCCCTCTGCCTGGGCAGGAGGAGCCATTAAAGAGCAGCAGCGAATGTGTCTGCTCATGTTATTTGAGAACGGGGCGTGTGGTGAGCACACTGCGGGTGCCAGCAGGCCGTGGAGAGGGGTTGGCCCTGGTTTGGGGAGTGCTTGCCGTGCTGGGACCACCGTAAAGGAGCTGCTGCAGCAGCATCTGTCCTCAAAACCTGGCTCCTGGGCACAGTGAGAGGCCAGGAGTGCCTTACCTGGGCTTGTAGCCAGCTTTGTCCTTGCAGGCTGCTGCTGCCACAGGAGCTGCTGCCAGCCCACACATTAAATGGTCCTATGGAATCGGTGCCACTGCATGATCCTCTGCTTGAGGTGTCTAAAGAAAAGCACAAAACAGGCTTGTGCAGCTCCCCAGGAACCTCCAGCTCTGCCTTTTGTGTCCATAAGCTATTCCAGGCACGGCTCCAAAGCGGATGGCAAGCTGGATTTCACTGGAAGGTTCTGCTCCCCCTTCGTAGGTTGTGGCTGCAGCTGCCCTTGTTTTCCTCAGATGGCAGTGACCTGTGTGGGTGCAGAGGAGAGCCTGAGCGGGGCCCAAGCCTCCAGGTGCCAGGAGAGGCCTGATGGGCACATCTCTAGGGCTTTGGGGACTTACGGATCCTGCAGCTACCGTCCCACTTCCATAGATGGGGGCTGGAGCCTGGAGCCCGTCTCTCTGTGCCATTGATCATGGGATGGGTTGGGTTGGGTTGGAAGGGACCTTAAGGATCATCCCATTCCACCCCACGTGCCAGGGACACCTTCCACTCTCCCAGGTTGCTCCAAGTCCCATCCAACCTGGCCTTGGACACTTCCAGGGCTTGGGCAGCCACAGCTTTGACGAGCCTGGGGTCCAGCTGGCCCATCCTGCGAGACATGGGTGGATCTGCCCCCAGCAGTGCGCACTGGCCTTGCCACGGCCCCTCCCCATGTGCCCTCCCACCATCTGTGACTGTGTGGCAGGCAGGACGGCCCTGTCACAGACCAGTCTCAGCCACGCAGTGCCACCCACCCCAGCCACCCCACAGGTGTCCCCACAGTGTGATGGGGAAGTCGCTCTCACCAGTCTTAAACCAGCCTCCCTCCAGCTCCGAGTGCTCCCAGGCCTCATGCCAGGGAACAGGCTGAAGAGCATACCGGGACTCAGGTTCCTTTTGAGCAGTGGCTCTCCGCTGACCATCCTCCTCCTCCTTCCTCTTCCTCCCAGTCCCGTCACACCGCTCCCTGGTGTCTGGGCCCACACAGGGGGACACAGGAGCCCCTCTGGCATGTCCAGGTTGAACAGTGGTGCCAGTGACTGATCCACCCCACCGAGGTGGGTTTGTACAGGTTTTCCCATCCCTTTGCCCCAGGACAAGCCCCATTGCCCCACAGCCACCCGTGCCTTCTCCCCGTGCCTTCACCCTGGCAGGGGGCAGACAGGGAACCGGAGCTTTTTGGGGACAGCCGCACAAGGGAAGGAGCAAGGAGGTTGCAATGGGCAGGAAGGAAGTGTCCCAGGGTGAGCAGCTGGCAGCACCACAATCCTGGTGTGGGGAGGGAGCCGGAACACAGCACGAAGCCTGTGACGGGAGTTACAGCTCATCCAGCACACTCTGTGTGCCTCTTCTGTCCCACAGCAAGTGTCCCTTGTGCTGGGATCTGCTGGAATCTCTTGGATTCTAAATGAAGCACTCTCTGATAGCAGCAATGGCTGTTGGAAGTTGCCCTGCATCACGCCTGGGTGGGATTCTGACACATTTATCAGTAAGTTCTGATTCAGGAGCATGGCTGATCGCCTTGTGCTGACCTGTCAGAAATGGTTCTGGAGATTTGTAACCTGGACCGAGCAGGAAAGACTTGTGGCCGTGGTGGTGGGGAGGAAGGGAGTGTGCTCTGGGCATCCCAACTGGCTGGGGAGTTTCTGAACGACCCAGTGGAAATCAGGATTGACTTTGCTGTGAACACCCAGGGCATGAGTCCAGTGGGGGAGCTCACTGGTCTCCAAGACTCCTTAGTGTTGACACTGAAGATTCTGATGTTGGTGAAGCTCCTGTGATGCTGAGGGATGATGACCGAGCATCCAAGAGGTTCCTGTGATCCCTGATGGCGACAGTGACTGAGAACAACCTGGTGTCTGAGCAGCTGTGTCAGATTCCCCAGGCACCTCAGGAAATAGACACGAGCTGGTGAACCAGCTGCCGCAGGGACTGGAGCACTGGACTCAGGTGTCCATCTCAGAACTCCTTCAAGACAAGCACCTCCAGCACCTGCGACATCCTCCCACGAGGAATTCAGAGAGCAGCACTGACCATGGATCATGAATGCTACAGGTGCTGTGTAGATATTATTTCATTAACAAAAGTAAGTTCTCACAAAGAACATAATTATTACCAAGGTCAGGTTTTTATGACCACTTTGGCAATCACAAGTATTTCGGTACAGGCTGGTGTGAAGAGCAGCAAACAGTCAAGCCAGGCAGACACAGCAACACAAAAACGTAGGGTTTATTTCCAGGTGTTTCGGAACAGACACCCCAACACCTCCATGCAAGATCCCACCTGTAAAGTTCAATTCTGAGCGGAATTCAGTGGCACAAGCTCTCCAGGCTGTGGGGTGAGACACCCTTCACGCAGAGCGGGCAGCTCAGGTCCCAGATACGTCTTTACGCTATTCCCAGGAATTTATTGCTTCATTCAGGAAGACTCGGAAAGCCACGAGGCAGCTGCAGGCTCCGGGCCTGCAACTGCCCCTCTGCACATCAACTGCTAATGGAATTTAAAGCTGCTGCTTCCAAAAGTGCTCCAAACTTTTGCTCACTGAAAGAATACAGAAGTCCTCCTGCACTCATATTCCACATTAAAATTTTTATAAAAACAGTTCAAAAGTCCAGTTTAGTGTTTATATGCCCATATTAGTTGCTAATTAGTCTCCTTGCTCAAAGAGATGCTTTATTCCCAAACTTGTAACAATTCAACAAATTTGGATGTGCTACAGGAAACAGAAAATGAAAAAAACCCCAAGCCTTGTTTTTAAAAAGCAAAACACTAGAAATGCAATGAAGATGAAACAGTGTTACTTAATAAAGCAACACAAGAAAATATTAAAGTACAAAATACTGCATTTTATTGATGTTTGGGAGAGTGTTTATGCAGCTCAATGCTGTTAGTCCCCAATACTGAAATTATTTCAAACACAATACAGCATATCCCACTGCTTTAGAAAAAACACGTTATTTTAATGCTTAAAAAAAAATAAAAGAGCCAGAAGTATGATCATTAAGTAAACCCTATAACAAAATATTAACATTTTAAAGGAAATAATCCAACCATCTCCTGTGTTTCTGCATTCCTCAGATGGTCAAGGTGCAAATGACACGCCGACAGGGCAGGTGCAGGGAATCCTCTGCCTCACCTGAGCAGGACACGCTGCAGCCCTGACCCAGCCCCTGCTTGGCTGAGCAGCATTCATCATCAGCAGAAGTGCTCTGAAATTTTATTTTAAAACCTAAGAATGCTGAGCACCAGGTCATGTGCACCTTTGACAAGGACGAAAGGAGACTGCAGGCAGTGTTAACTTACAGTGGCATTAAAGAAGAGGAAATGAAAGAGATTTACATGACTCACACGGAGAACGTCAAATTTCTGCTACACATGTACAGTGCCATTTTTTAAAATTAAATTTATGTTACCTGTTTTTTAAATGTAAGGGGGAAAGTACTTTTATGACACTAGTTTAGGTGGAAGGCCTGGATTTGACGACGACATTTTACAGAGTATGAGCCAGCAGCGACCTGGCAGCCAGGAGGGCCCATCATGTCACCAGCTGGGTGAGAGAGGGGATTGTCCCGCTCTGCTCTGCACTGGGGCGGCCTCACCTCAAGAGCTGGGAGCCATCATGTAAAAGACATTAAAGCTGTTAGAGAATGTCCAAAGGAGGCCATGAGGATGGTGAGGGGTCTGGAGAGGAAGCCTTACAAGGAGCAGCTGAGGGCACTTGGTTTGCTCAGCCTGCAGATGAGGAGAATGAGGTCAGACCTCACTGGGGTCTTCAGCATCCTCCTGAGGAGCAGCAGAAGGGCAGGTACACATCTCTTCACTCTGGTGACCAGTGACAGGACTTGAGAAAACGGCTGGAGCTGAGTCAGGGGAAGTTTAGGCTGGCTATCAGGAAAAGGTTTTTCACCCGGAGGGTGGTCTGGCACTGAACAAGCTTCCCAGGGACGGGGTCCACAACCCCCAGCCTGCCTGAGGTAAAGAAGTGTTTGCACATCGCTCTCAGGCACAGGATGGGATTGTTGGGGTATCCTCTGCAAGGCCAGGAGCTGGACACAATGATCCTCATGGCTCCTTTCTAACTCAGCATACTCTATGACTCTGTGAAATATGGCAAACAAGGATTGCTCCTGACTGAGGAGTGATTTGATCCAAGGACAGATCCACAGCTGCGAAGGGAAGTCACTAAGTGCGCCGGGCAGGAAAGTAAAGCCTGCAGATCAGAGAAAAAGACAACATGCTCACACCATAACAGGGAGCAGATGGACTGTGGGCAACTGGGAACAGCAAGATACTGTCTTACATGGCAAAAAAAGCCATCACAAATTACCTCTCCCTCAAAACAACAAAGAGAAGCTCTGTTCAAACTTCTGCGTATATAGAATTGTAACACAGGAGATACAAACTGGTTAAAATACTGCTAGGAATAGCACAAACAAGAGACAGTACTTCACTTACCACTTAATACTTGTTTCTACAGAAAAAAAACCAGCCAAACATCCAGATCTTGCTGTATTAAAAGTTATATGTACACCTGGCAGTTCAAAAGTTACTTGTCTGGGATTTAATTTAAGCACCTTGATTACACAGTGTCCTTTACTACAAAACAGCCAAACATACATTCATAATCCTAGAACTATTGTTATAAGTAGCGTATTTTAAAGCATTATGTCAGACAGGTGCAGCCAAAGCTGTTTTTCTCTTTTAAAGGTAAGTGGTCTGCACCACTGTCCTCACATAATGCAGCAACTCATGTTACAGTAATTGTTTAAATGCTTTCACTGTTACAAAATGCTTTAGAGGAAAAAAAAAAAGAAATTTGCACGTCAGTTTCTTGTTCTCAAAACGTGCTATTTCAGGAGACCCCCATGCTGTCACCCCTCTGCCCTGCAAAGGGGCTGCTTCGCTGTGGGGGTCACATCCCCATCCCCGCCGCGCGGCTCCCGGCGGCGACACCCTGCGAGGTAGGTACCGGATATCCCCAATGGCAGAGCCAAGACTTTGTGTGTGGCACCCTGGCACGCCGGTGTCCGCCAGCCCGCCGGCAGCGAGGCTCCTCCAGGCCCGGGGCAGCAGGTTACAGCAAACTGCTGGGCAGGTTGCTGCTCTGCCACCTAAGGCAGGTGGTCTTAGAGTGTTTGTAGAGGTGGCTGGACTGGCTGAAGCGCTTGCCGCACTTGAGGCAGGCGTAGGGCTTCTCCCCCGTGTGCACACGGATGTGCTTCTTGCAGTCCGTGAGCGTCAGGAAGGTCTTGCAGCAGATCTTGCAGGCGTACTTGCGCGCGCCCTCCACCACCAGCACGTTGTGCTCCGACAGAGCCTTCTTGCACTTGGACAGGACATCCGCGGACGCCCTGGTCAGCTGCGGCGGGCCAGGCTGCGACAGGTGCCCGCTCTCGAAGGAAGTGCTCCCGTTCATCATCAGCTGGGACCCGGACGAGCTCTCCTGCAGCTGCGAGCCCCGCACAGAGGTCACCACGGGCATTTTGGGGGCAATGCGGCGGTAGCCAGGAAAGCCACCAGCTCCACCTCTCACTGAGCCCATCATGGCCCGAGACAGCGAGTGCAAGCCCAGGCCTGAGCGTGGGAAATCCATGCCGAACTGCTCCGCTGCTCGGTACCCGGAGGTCTGCACGCATGGCAGACCCATCACATCCTGCATGGGCCTCACAAAGTGGGAGTCCGTGGGCTCACTGAACGGGTTCTCGACGTGGGAGACGGCAGCAGATGAGTGGCCACCGGCGGGTCCCGACTCTGGGCTCATCAGGTAAGAGGCATCACTGTCCATCCTGCAGTCGCTGGTGGTGTTGGGAATGTTGTCATCGTTGTTTTGGCTGGCACCAAAACCACCTCCTCTGCTTTTATTCAAAAAATTTGAAATGCTGAAAGAAGACTTGTGTTCCAGGTTGTTGGACACCTCCATAATGTGGATGTCTCCCACCCTGTCGGTGCTGGACTGAGGGTCGGAGAAGCTGCGGTCGCTGCTCTCGGGACTCAGCTCTATCTTCTCTGCGCTCACCACTCCTCCTTCCACCTCCACAGACTCGCTGCCCTCCGCCTGGGAGGTGACATCGCTCACCTCATCCTGAGGCTCTGGGGAGCTCAGGGGCTCAGACTTCACCACGACCCTCATGTGCTCCTTCTCATTCAGGCTGACCTCTGGATTTTCACATGGGAAGTTGCTCTTCTCAGCAGCAGCCTCCTGGTCAAAGCTGGTTTCCACCTGTGTGGCCTGGGATGCCATGGACATCTGGGAAATGTTTCCCCCGCCGTTGTCTGACTGGCTGGGCACTTGAGCATCCTCCTGAGCACCAAAGGACTGGTCAAACATGATCGTGTTGTCCTCCTGGTTATCAGCCACCGTGTCAGCCTTGGAGTTGTCCACAATCTTCAGCGAGTCCGGAGAGAAGAAATCTTCACGCGAGTGGACGACGGGCTGCCCGCTCTCCGCGGCCACGTCCGACACGGGCTCGTCCATGGCGGGCCGGATGCGCTGGCGGGCGCGGTCCTCGGAGGACTGCTTCCGCTTGTGGAGGCGGCGGATGGGGAAGGCGGCGCGCTGCTCCAGGCTGCTGCGCATGGAGGAGCCCATGGCGCCGGGCGGCTCCTCGGCGCCCTGCGAGGAGCCCAGCGCCGAGCTGACGATGCTGAGCCCCAGCTGCTGCAGCATGAAGGAGCGCTGCAGGCGCGCGCTCTGCTCCTGCGCGCGCTCGCTCGGCGGCGACAGCGGCAGCGTCCGCGTCGTCAGGTAGTGCTTGCAGGCCTTCACCACGGAGTTGAGGTGCAGGTGGGACGCGGCCAGCAGCACGTCCATCACGTTGCTCTCCCCCAGCATGAGCGTGGATGTGTACATCATGTCTATGAGCGCGGCGAAGGCCTCCGCCGTCACCACCTCGCTGTCCAGCTGGATCATGTTCATGGTCTGGTCCCCCTCGGCCACGGTGAAGAGCGCTCGGAAGTGCGTGCTGCAGGCGGCCAGCACGGAGCGGTGCGCTTTGAAGTGCCTGTTTCCCACCACGATGACGCAGTCGCACAGCTGCCCATGGAGCCTCTGGTAGTTGAGCTGCTGGAAGACTTGTTCAAAGTGTCCTGGAAAATCCATGATCCTGCAAAACAGAAGAAACCACGATATGGGCCACCAAGTTCATCAGAGGGATGGAGCAACTCTGCTGCCAGGAAGGTGTGACTGAATTGGGATTGCTCAGCCCGGAGAAGAGAAGGCTTCAGGGTGACCTAACTGTGGCCTTCCAGTCCTGAAGGGGTCTACAGTAAAGGTGGGGCAAGACTGTTTATGAGAGTCTGCAGTGAAGGAGAAGGGGGAGTGGGTTCAAACTGAAAGAGGCCAGCAGAAGATGGGACACTAGCAAAAAATTCTTCCCTGTGAGGGTGGTGAGGCCCCGGCGCAGGGCGCCCAGAGAAGCTGTGGCTGCCCTGGAAGTGTCCAAGGCCAGGCTGGACGAGGCTTGGAGCAGCCTGGGATAGTGGAAGGTGTCCCTGCCCATGGCAGGGGTGGAACAAGACAAGCTGCCCTTCCGACCCAAATGTCTGTGTGATGCTAGGGCTGAAGTCCTAGTCGGGCTGCAGCGAAGCTGGCTGTGAGGAGGAGAGGTGACAGCTGGAAGAGAGACAAACAGTAACACATGGGCACAGGATCAAAGCCAGCAGTCTGGAGGACAGGGAAAAGGAGTAAAAATCCAGGTTCTCTCACAGAGCTGACCTCAGCACCAGCCATCTCACAGGCAGCTGTGCTGGACACTGGGTAACGTGGGTCACCGCACATCCGCTAGTAAAACACTTTGTCCTGGTTTGTGAAAAAATCTGATTGTAATGACCTGCTGCCCCCTTTGATACACTGCTCACACAACTGGGAAACCTTCCACAGAAACATCGGGGCTGTTGACAAAACGACGCACTGCTCAACAAGACAAGTAGACAAGAGCCAGGGGTGGTTCCTTCTTAAATTTTCATTAACAGAGCATGACTCAAATCTTAGTCGATTCATTTCAAGGCTACATGGGCGACCTTCAGCGATATCTCGACTGTTCCTCATGAAAAAAAGCAACAAAGTGTAAGATTTGCTGAGCAGAAAGGCTGCGTGTCCAAGGCACACACACGTAAGTTCCTGGGCTCAGTTTATTTTCCAACAGCAACACGACAGCATCAGTGGACACAAGATCAAAAAGCAGCTGAAATAAAAGGTCACATGGCCAGAATTGTACTTTTGAGGAGGATCAAATGTAAGTCTGCTAATTCAGAAAGTTCCTCCTCAAACATGGACGTGTTTGCTGCTTTTTCTTTTCTAATCATCACTGTCTTTGCTGGCCAGCTCGTCACCCTGCACAGGATATCCCAAGATATCCTGTTAGAGACCACCGTGTGTCCTTGGATGGAGTCAAGACAGGGAGATCATTCACCGGTCGTCACCTGAAATACTCAGCACGGAGAAAATTACGTAATTTAAAGCCTTTGAAAACTCCAGAACATTAACTGACTGTCGGATAACTAGGGGTCTCCTGCTGGAAGGTGCTCTTCTCAAGACAGTGCCTTTTTTCCCCCGTTTTTTCTTCCTTTACGCATCACCTGGAGCACCCAAGATCTGTGCCCCTCCCAGAGAAGCACCTGCATCCCAGCGCTGCGCCAGCACCGGCAAAGACACGCCCGGAGACTCCGTTTTGTGCCGCGCACGGGACATAAAGGGGAGTCCGGAGAACCCTGGTCCCGCCCCGACGCCGGGGTCACTGGCCTCTGCCTGACGGCCGCCCCCCCGCCCCGCTCACCTGCGGTGTCCGTGCGGGAAGGGCCGTGCGAGGATCAGGATGGGGACAGGGACTGGGACTGGGATCGGGNNCCCGCCCCCGCCCCCCCCCCCGCCGCTCCGGCCCCGCCCGCCCCGCCCCGGCGCGCCGCGCGAGCACGTCACTTCCGGCCGCTGGAGGCGCGGGCCCGGCTAACAGCCAATCGGCGCCCTCGTTAGTTTCACGCGGCGGCAGAGTCTCACCTCGCCCAATCGGGGCTGAGCTTATTGAGACGGCCGGAGGCGGTGGCGGAAGAGGCGGAGGAGCGGGAGCAGCGGGAGCGGCGTCCGCATTGGAACACGCACCGCAACCCCGACCCCAACCCCGACCCCGACCCCGACCCCAACCGCTCCCCTCGCTCAGCCCCTCGCAATGGCCGCTGCCGCCACCTGGCGCTACCGCGGGGACCCCGAGGCGGAGCGGCCGGCGGTGCTCGGTGAGCGGGACTGGGCCGGGGGCGTGGGGCGGGTCACGGTCCCCCCTCGGGGATCGCGGCCGGTCCCGGATCTCACGGGCTTCCTCTCCCGCAGTGCGGTTCGCCAACGGGAAGCTGCGGTGCCCCGACTCCCTGCGCTTCACCGTGTACCGGAACCGGGACACGGCGCATCCCCGGAAGAGGCACCGCAGGATCGTGGTAAGGGCCCGCCCTGAGGCGGGCGGGGGCGGCTTCCGATCGTCAGATCGCAGCAATATTAAGACATTATGATAATGGTACACAATGAAGTAATAGCCAGATAATGGTCACAGTCGGATAAAAGTCACAGACGTTGTTAATTAACCCCATGGGCTGCGGGGTCCGTTAGGGACCACGGCGGGAGCGGCAGCCGGGCCCCAGCCCAGGGAATTCCCATGTGTAATTCCCACCGCGAGCAATTCCTGCTGCGGGCTGTGGAGGGTTTTGACCCTGTTTTGCCCTCAGGGCTGTGGCTTCAGCAGCTCCCGCCGGTTGGAGCAAGAAACTCTGAGGGTGGGCAGGCCCTGGCACAGGGTGCCCAGAGCAGCTGTGGCTGCCCCTGGATCCCTGGCAGTGCCCAAGGCCAGGTTGGACATTGGGGCTGGGAGCAGCCTGGGACAGTGGGAGGTGTCCCTGCCATGGCAGGGGTGGCACTGGATGGGCTTTGAGGTCTCTTCTGATCCAAACCAGTCTGGAATTCTGTGAAAATCTGTGCTGAGCTTTGTAGCAGATTTTTTAAAAAACAATCAAAAGTTTAGCCCAGCATGTTCCACAGAGATGTGTTCCAAGTGCCAGCATGTCTCTGGGTTTCAGAGGAGGTTCTGGCACTGACGTGGCTGACTGCAGGGTGGAGGTGGCAGAACAGGGACAAGATGAACCATCAGGGAGTTGCTTCCCAACTAGTCGGGTGCATTTGATCATGAAATCCATTGTGTTCTGTTCACACTGGGAAATCTTCGCCAAAGCTGTCTTTGTTTGGCTAAGTTACATCAAAGGAGATGAACTTCCCTCAGTGAAGAGGGAACTGAGGGTACAATCAGAATGTGCTTTCTGCTGCTGTTATTAATCTTTACAGCTGCTCCACTCAAGGAATAAACGACTTTTCAGCCCAAATCCTTGAGGGAAATTCTCTGCAGCAGAGCAGAAAAACCAACACATTCTCATAACGCATTGAAAATATGTTTGGGTGGCTGAGACACTCCTGGTGGTGCTGGCTCTGGCTGGTGAATTGGAGGCACTGGACGATACTGGAACTTAAATGAATCATTGGAAACCACATTTTAAACTGAAGTGTTGAGGGGTGATCGCTGTGGGGCATTGTGCAAGTTTGCTTTGGTGATACACTCCGCATTTAAATCATGATGCCTGGGAGTGCAGAGCTTGGTGGCACCGGGGGAAGCAGAGCAGAGGCAGTGCAGGTCACTCACAGCCCTCTGTTCAGTAACTCTCCATGGTTTCCCAGGTCTCGGAGACAGAGCGGCTCTGCTACGTGGGGCACAACTTTGGCAGCGAGGTCATGAAGTGCAACTCCCTGTGCAGGTATGGAAAAAGGAGCTAGGAGCACAGGGGCTGCTCAGACACAGAGCTCCTGGTCCCTTCCATGGGCCTGTCCCAGAGGTTCCCACGGGGCCCGTGGTGGGACTCGGAGGATTTGGACAGGAAGCTCCGGCTGTTTGTGCTCATCTTGTGGAAGCTGTGACGTGTAAATCACAGAGCAGTTTGAAAACGTTTTGCGAGGTCTGGGGGATGATATGGGTTAGTGTAGCAGCAGGATGGAGTAACAGCTTTGTTACTAAGAAATTGCCTTTATCAGCAGCTGGTCAGCACTGAAGGGGTCGGGCAGCTGGTCTGGGTGATCGTTGTGGGGCCCTTCTAGCTGAGATGTTCTGTAATTCTGTACAAGGAACTGGCTTCACTTCTGCAGAGTCTGTCAAAACACGCCAGTACCAACCTCTGTTCTGTCTGAGCAGTGAAACCGGGAGAGCTGGATCCTCAGACAGAGCAGTGTCCAGTTTCAGATGCTGCAGCTGAAAAAGGAGCACCAAGGGGTTGTTTGTTCCTGAGTTTGGAGAGATAAATGCAGTTTAACAAATGTGTATGGTACAGGTGTTAATTCCGTATTGTTTGTGGGCAGATTTAAGTGCTCTTACCTCTGAACACTGGTGAAGAGGTGGTTCCGGGGGCTCAGCTGGTGCTTGCCTGCACCTCTGGAGGTCCTGAGCTGTGGGAGCTACAAGGAAATTTGGCTCTTGTTCAAGTCCTGGCACAGCAAAAAAAGGCAAAGGACAATAGCAGAACTCTGACACCTACACTTCACCTAATTGTGTTGTTTTAAGACTTCTGCATTTACTCAGAGCAGCAAGTCTTTCTGTTTTTATACGTACACATGCCTTGGAGGTAACTTGGTTTATCGTAGCACTGTATGTGCAAGGCAGGAGAGCTGCCAGGATGTGAGAAGACCAAGTAATTTAAATCATTTCCACTGCTCTGCCTCTGACTAATCAACTGCCCCTGTTCTCCCCAGGTACTTTGTTGGCGTGTTAGACAAGAACTCTGGGCAGATGGAGGTCTACAATGCCGAAATATTCAACATGCAGCCCCTGCTCTCAGGTGGGAGGTGCTGGGGGTCACAGCTGCTCAGTTGCTTTGTGCTTCTCATTCCTGCCTTGTTCCCCTGGCATGGAGTAAGAACGATTCCTTCACCCCTGCATGCTGAGAGGAACAGCGGGAGAGGGAAGCACAGTGAGTCCAGGGTGGAGGCTAAGCAGGGGCTGTGGAGGATGGGAGTCACTCACAGAGTGTCACTGCACAAGCGCAGCCTTCTCCGGGTGTGTTCTGCTGAGGGAGGCCTGAGACTCATCAGGTCAAGGAACTGGATCCCTGAAAAACAAAAAAAACCAGGTTTTATCCAGCTGGACTGTTTTTTGTCACTGAACTCAGGATAAGAACTCAAAAGATCATGTCTTTTGGTAGCTGATTATTACCCTGTGCAGGAGGGTTTGGCCATAGTCCGTGTATAGGCTTTGTAGCAAAAGCTCTTCTTTTGGTTCTCATATTTGGTGTGTCCTTTAATTAGCCAAAGGATTCTGATGTGCTGTGCCAAGTCTGTCAGTCACAGAGCTAAAGGAATTACTGTCCTGGCTGCTTCCGTCCAAGCACACTAACTGTTGTTGTTTTATAGATAACTTGATACCTGACGACACAAGGGATTACCAGAACAAATCCTACAGGGAGAAGGTAAAGTTGAAAGCCATGTCATGTTCCACTGTCAGGGACTATCTAGCTGACAGGGACAGATGCTTGTCTTGAGACTGGGAGGTTTGGTGTCCTGGAGGGTTAACCTGTGCAGGACCAGGATTCTCCCTGTGTCCGGGAGGCAGCACAGTTACTGCCTGGCTCGGGAGTATCTTCCTGGTTATTTTAGGCTGGATCACTATCCCAGCGACCTCCTGCCCCTCGCAGACCAGCGTGTCCTGCGCCTGCGGGTTTTGCCACGTGAAGAGTTCGAAGTTTTCTTAGAGACCGTGGCTGTGGAACGAGCAGTGGGCTTTGTGATCTCTTGGATGCATGGGGTGTTTTAATGTGTGCTTCTCTCTTGTGCAGATGGATTTGTGCATTGAGGCCTTCGGAACCAGCAAGCAGAAGCGAGCACTGAGCTCTCGCCGCATGAACGCCGTGGGCAGCGACATCGTGAGCACGGCTGTGACAAAAGCAGCAGCAAACGTTATCGACGCAAAGGGAGTGACAGGTGAGAGGATTCTGCCTCGGGGTATAATCAAGACAACCTGGAGTGCCTTTTTCTGTCCGTCCTTGCCAAGTGTGGCAGGAAGAAGAGGGGTTTTCTTTAAGTGATGGGGAAGCAGCTGGTCTTAACAGCTGAGATGGGTACATGTAGAGGAGCTGCTTCTTTCTAGTCCTGCAGGACTTGGTGTGGGAGTTGCCTGAATGAGGGAAGGTCCCAGTGACATCAGTGTCCATCCTGCCTGCTTTGGAAGCTCCCATGGGAGTTCATGGGTATGACTTCACTGGGATAAAAGCAGTGCCTGTGGCATGGCTGTGGAAAAGGCACCTTCTTACCTCAGAGAGTGGTGCAGCCTTGGGACAGGTCACAGCACAGTGTGGTGTCACCAACCCTGGGGGCTTCCAAGCTGTGTCAGGAGAGAGCTGGGGCTGCCCTGACTCTGGACATCCGAGCAGGAGGCCAGATAGGAGCCCTCCAGAGCGCTTCAGGTATCCTGAGAGTGTCATTGGCATGAACAGGAGAGATGTCTATTGACTGTAGACCCCACCAACTTTCATCCCTTGTGTTCAGGATGGATATTAATAGACTGTCCTCTCAGAGCTGCTTTGTGCCAAGTGGGTATCCACTGGAACTCGGGTGCCAAAACCGTGCTCTGCCCACCCGCAGCAGAGACATCTTGGTGCCCTTCTTTCCTAGATGTTTCTCCAGTCTGGACTGGCCTTTCTAAATTTTTATGGCCAGAAGGTTCTTGATAGAAGTTGTAAATGTGTAAAAAACTCCAGCTGTGACTAAAATGGTGTTGACCCCTTGATGAAACTTGCATCTAAAGGAAGGATATAGGTTGTGTTCCTGTTCTCTGCATTTTGGTTTGCATGATCCAAATACTCCTGTCCCGCTTCCCTCCCAAGCTCTGATGCAGGACATGGCCCAGGACGACGTGCAGAACATCTCTGCCTTCCTCCCACCGTGCCACGAGGACGCCGACAAGCCGGAGCACGTTTACAAGTTTGAGGACAGTATCTTTTCTGTGTCACAGTGGTTTCTCATGCCTTTAAGTCTTGAAGAAGCCATCTGGCATGTGGGAGCAAGTCGAGTCTTTGCCCCTCATAAGGCAAGAGCTGGGAGCAAGGTAATGCTGTCTTGAGGCTTTGGGGCCTGCAAGTCCCGTATGGAGAGCAGGATGCTCTGCCTCCTGGTGGGCAGCATTCCACAGGGAATGTTGGTGAGGTTGGCCTTGCAGAAGTGAGCTGTGGTTGTGCCACAGTCTCTTAGAGGCCTTAGTTCCTGGCCCGGTTCCATCCCCCTGCCATGCCCACTTCTCCTCAAGTGAGCGTGGACAGAACTGCCCTACCTGGAAGGGAGAGCCCAGGCTCATTCTTTTCCTTAATATCCTGCCAGTCCTGTCTCCTGCCGAGTACGAGGCGCTGCGGGTGCCGGCAGCCACCCTTGCCAACGTCCCCGCAGAGGAGATGGCCAAGAGGGCGGAAGAGAGAAGGTAACGCTGCTGCCCGTGGCCACGGCCTGGCTGAGGGGCAGTAGAGCTGCTGCTGCCGTTCCCCAGCTCTGGGGCAGAGGGAGGACATTCAGTCAGGGGTGGCAGAGCAACACCTGCCTTGGGGAACGTGGGGGCAGTTGCGTACACAGCAGCAAGGGGCCCTTTGGGGAGCTGAACTGCCCCTCTCTTTCCTGCAGCCACTGCGCCTTTGTTTTGGAGGAGCTGAAGTTCCTGCCCACTGATGAGAGGAGTAGAGACCACAAAGCCCGATGCCTCTGGTTCCTGGACACCCTCATCAGGTTCAGTCACCTGAAAGTGATCAAGAAGAAGCGTAAGAGACTTTTCAGCTCATAAACACATGCTTTTGGGAATGTCTTCATCATCCTTTGCTCGTCAGCTCGGCCATACTCAGGGTCCTGCTTTTGAAACAGCACCACACAAAATTGGTTGAGATTTTCCAGACTTGCCATCTTCCTTAGAACTTGTGTATCTGAGTGTCCTTGTCAGTCCTTGGCAGGGCTGAGGGAGGAGGAAGTGGCAAGTCTGGCTTTAAATATCCTCCTGTGTTGCTGGAGTCACCCACAGGACTTGTCTAAGGAGGATGTGGGAATGACTAGACTTGGTGATAGTAGAGACTTGTTAGTGTGGTCTCAGCTTTAACAGTATTTTGTGGCAGAAGAAATACATGCATAGGTGTGTGTGCATTTTAGATAGTACAGTACGGAAGTGGGAAATCCCTTTTACAAAGAAAATAAAAGCTGCTTGGATTCTCTCAGAGCTGAGAAGTTAAGAGATCTAGAAATCAAGCACCAAGGTTCCTTTTAGTTTTGTGTTCCTGGGAACAGGCAATAAATGGTGGGATTCTTGAGGTTGGACTCAGTAATCCTGGTGGGTCCCTTTCCACGTGGGTATTCTGTGATACTCCATGATGAGTGTCAGGATGATATATGTGCTGCGGTGGTGGGTGGGCAGAGCAAGATAGAGTGTGTGTTCCTCACTCCACTGCAAAGCCCCTTTCTGCCCTAGATCCAATGGGTCCTGAATGCCCACACATCATCAGCAGGAAGCTCATGAAGAATTTCACCTCGCTGACCTACAACAATGGCAGGTAAGGGATGGCGTGTGAGGCTCTGGAGGCACAGATACGGCAGAGGTCAGCTTGAGGGGCCACAGACACACCATCAGGAACCCCCACACACTCCACATCTCACGAGTTCTCCCTCTTGCCACACAGTATCCAGAATTTAATCTCTGCATCCATGAAGGCTAAAATCACCGCGTACGTCATTGTCTTGGCTTTGCACATCAACAACTTCCAGACAGACCTCACGGTCCTGCAGAACGACATGAAGCTCTCAGAGAGCAGGTGAGTCATCCTGTTCGTTCACACCTGCCCAGATCCTCCTACAGAAAGACCCTGGGAGAGCTCTGAAGCATCTCTGGACCTGGGTAGGGCTTTAACTTTCCAGGGAAGGATAGGCAGTTTGTGGGTGCATGACCTGCGTTTCCCAGGAACCACCTGGCAGCTGCACCTGTGCTCCAGCTGTGCTCCTGTCCTTGGCCCCGCAGCATTCGTTGGATCAGGCTTTCCGGCCAGAGCTCCAGTTATTACTGGATCTTACCAAAGCCCTTGGTCACAACTTGGTTTTCAAGCTGCCTCATCAGTTTTGATGCTGTCACTTGTATTGCCCGCAGTTACGCTCTTTATTCTTTGACCAGTAGTAGTGGGTTTAGTGGGTTTAAGAGCAGTGTTTGCTGTTGGTTTCCATCCATTTTTCCTTTTTGTTTTTCTTTCTGGAACTAAACTTTTCCAGGAATCCATGTTGGTTTTGGCAGTTGATGCCCGGGTTTAGTTTGTGCTGCCCTGCAGCTGGGAGCAGGGTGCCTGGGATGCTGTGGGGAAAAGCGTGGAGGAGGCTGGGACCTGCTGGAAAAGTCACTAGTGTTCTGTCCCCCGGAGGGCTCTGCCTTGCAGCCCTGCTGCTCCCAGCTGCTGCCTCATGGCATCCCTGCGCCGCAGAGACACCTCCGGGCCTCTCCCAGAGGGCTGTGGGTCCACGCGGGATCATGGCACAGGGGCTCAGCAGCACCACTGGCGGCGTTTCTCCCGTGTTTTCCAGGATACTGGACATCGCCAAGGCCCTGCGGCTCAGGGTGTCCAAAGCCAAGGGGGTGCCGGGGCTGGAGAATGACCAGAACCACAAGCTGGGCACTCTGTCTCTGCCCTTGCCCGTGCAGAAGGCACCAGAGGGACAGCGGAAGCGCAGGAAAATGAACTGAGAAGCCCAGGAGATTTGGGGGGAGACACAGCCCCTCCCTCAGAATGTCATGGGGATGCCTTCATCTGCTGGGTTTGGGTCCAGCATCAGCCCTGACCCTGCTGAAACCCGGGCTGAGGGTTTCACCTCATTGAAATGCTGCTTTTTTTCTATTTATGCAGAAAAAGCTGTAATAAAACCGTTTCTTTTTTTCCAGTTTGTCTGGGGTGCGGGATGAAATGGAGGTTGTGCTGGAGCAAAAGGGAACAGTTGGAACTGGCAGATTCTGGCCTGACACCTTTGTGGCTGGTGCTGATTCGTGGCCCCTCCCAGGTTCCCTGTCCTGGCTCCTTGCCTGGGGGAGAGTGAGTTCTGTGATTGAGAGCTGGTATCACCTTCGGGGAGAGCAGTGAGTATGAGGCCACAGCTGTGGATTCCCAGTCCTTTGGAGAGATACTTGAGTCTCGTTTCTCTGAATTTTCACTCTCCTGGGTGATCAGCCTCATGGGAGGTGTTTACTTAGTAAGGCTGTAGGAGTCGGGAGGGCTTGTGAGAAACAGGATCACCTCCAAACCAGTGTGTGAAACAAGAGCATGGAATGTCAGAGGAAATCATCTCTGAGATGTCGCTGCTTCAGATAGGAGTTTGGGTTTGGTACAGCCTTTGGGATTTATGGTATCTCCTCACACACCTCAAAGCCCCCCCTCTTCACACCTGTCATTAGCAGTGACACAAACATCCTGTGTTTTGGGGAGAGGATAATTACTGCTGTAGGAATTCCAGGCTCCAAGTAATCAATAGGAGAGGTTGAGGCTGGAAGGGACTTCTGGAGGTCTCTTTGTCCAGTGCCCTCCCTGCTCAAGCAGGGCCACCAGAGCCAGGTGCCCAGGACTGTGTCCAGGTGACTTTGGAATGACTTTGGTTACAGGAACTCCACAAATTCACAGTGAAGCAGTGTTTTCCACCGCTCAGAGGGAGCCTCCTGTGCTCCCTGTCTGCTCGTGGCCTCTCGCCTGTCCCTGGGTACCTTCCCTGCAGGTCTTTATAGACATGGACAAGGTCCCGCTGAGTCTTCCCTGCTCCAGGTGGTTGCCCTGGTTCCCTCCACTGTTCCTTGTAGGAGTGATGCTCCAGTCCCTTCAGCATCTTCACTGGACTCCCCGGTGTGTCCATGTCTCTGGAACTGAGGAGCCCAGAGCTGGACATGGCACCCCAGGCTGAGCAGAGGAGGAGGATCACCTCAGTTCTCCTAATTCTGCCCAGACACCGCTGGCCGCTGCCACAGGGGCGTTTCTGGCTGGCTGCTGGAGAGACACACATGGGACAGCGTCCATCCCTGACCCTTCCAGCACAAACATGGACAGTCACTGACAGAGCAGCTCCGAAGTGAGCAATTCCCAGGTAAATGGTGCTGCAGGCCTCCAGGATGAGGGGTTTGTCCAGAGCTCAGGCTGGGGCCCAGCCAGGCGTGCTGTGGGTCCTGCCAGGAGCACATTTCGTCTACGGACCAGCTTGCTCGTAAATTACCCCAGCAGCCGCCTCAGTGGGAAAGAGGGAGCTGTTTCCCCAGAAATTTTTTTGTGAGGTGCCGCTGACGTTGGTCTGATGAGGGTCCCCATCCCTGCACTGTCAGCTTCCCTGCATGGCTCTGGAGAAACACCATCAGAGAAGCTGGTGAGAACATCCCCACTCCGGGATCAGGCTCCAGTCAGAGAGTGGCACAGAAGATGCTCCCATACCTCTGGCAGCCCCTACCCACCCTGCTGGTGGAGCTGGAGCCCATCGGGCCCTGGCCACCACTTGGGGCCCCAGGGTCCCCTCTTGGTGTGAGGCCCTGCTGGGGTTGGTCAGAACCCACGCCGGGTCACACCTGGGAAGGAGGGACCCTCACACACTGGGGCACTGCAGGGGTGCCAGAGCAGCCATGGAAATGCTCCCAGGGTTCACCCTCCAGGGAGGAACAGGGCAGAGCAGGGCAGGCACACAATACCGTGCCAGGGCTGTTCCAAAACCCAGGTGGGACAGAAACCGCTGGAGAATTGAGACTGAACATCCCGCTTTTTTGAAGAAACTTACTTCCTCTGATTTCACAGCCAACACCTCTAAGGGACTGCAAGTTCTGGGCAACACAGCATGAGCCTGCAGAAGGAGAGTCAATAGTGGGACTGCCCAAAAACTGCTTAAAGGGAGCCAGATTTGGAATCCTGATTGAGGAGCTGCAGGACTGAGGTGCTCTTTATTTAGCACACCTGACTTTCCTGCTCTGGGGGTCTGGAAGACCAGATGGGAGCATCATTACCAACCTGGGGACCCACGTGTCCTGACCTCCTTTCAGCAATGTGAGTCTTAGAGTGTCACTGTGTCCTCTGCCACACCCTGCACCAAGACCGACGTGATTACTCCCCTCTGGAGAGAAGAGTCGAGGTCAAGTTTCTAACCAAAAAGAAAAATCCACTGTACACCCAGCCCCTGTTTCAGAGCACAACCCTGGAGGAGGAACCTGGCGCCCGAAGCCACTGTGGGCAGTGCTGCCTCGGCAGCCTGGATGAGCTGGCTGGTCACAGGACACCAGTCCCTGTGCTCAGAAACACCCTCATGGGCTGCATGGAGTAACCCAGCCCCTCACCTGCGTTGGTTTGCCATGCACACGGGGGTCAGTAGGTACGGGATGCAAGGAAGAGGACAGAGCAGAGCCCTTCACTGCTGGACAGAGGAACACAACAGTGGCTCCAGCTCACACCTGCATCTGTGGTGCTCAGGGCCTCACCTGTTCTTGAAGATGAGAGCACATTGTTTTGGACAATGTAATCCTCTGCATTTGATAACAGCTGCAAGATGGATTTCTTGGATATCCCTTGGAAAATGAGGTTTTCCTGCACCAGGCCTTTGGCTCCATCAAAGAGAGCAATCCCATAGTCCTGAAAGGACTGGATCCTGTTCTTAGTCACCTACAAAAAAAGCTTTAGTTGGGATGGCCCAAGCAGACATTCACAGAATCACAGAGTCACAAAATGGCTCAGAAGGGACATTAAAGGTCTTCTCATGCCAACCCCCTGCCAGGGGCAGGGATACGTTCCACCTTGGATGGTCTCCAAGGTCCCTCCTCACTCAAACCATGCTGATTCTGTGATTCCATGATACACAGCAGGGTGCCCCGGCTCTCTGCAGGATGCACCTTCAGTCGGTGGCCGGCAGCAGCTGGAGCTGCAGTGGGTGTTGTTCTCAGTGGTGCCCTGCCCGGCGCAGCCGATGCCACGGCTGCTGTCCCCATGGCTGCCCTTGCTGTGCAGCCCCACGTGGCAGTGGCCCCGTCGCCGCGGCCCTTGCGGGAGATGCGGTTGTGGGCGGTGCAGGTCAGCCCTGCCCTGCAGCACCCACACGCTGGTGGCCATCCCTTTGGCCACCACATCCAGCGCCTCGCTGCTCTGCACATGCAGCCCTGCAGCTGCCAGACCAACAGAGCTGGCAGTCTCAGCCATGACAGCCACAGGCATGTTTCTATTTCACCAAGCCATCCAGTTTTTCCCGTTAAAATAAAATTTTCTGACTGGCAGCTTAAGGACAAAAACATGGCCCACTCAGGTCACACCAGCTCTCAGCACACTCGTGGTCCAGGGACAGCTGAGGAAGACCAGATGAGGTGGCTCAGGACAACATACTGATCCACACACCACCACCTCACCTGGAGCCCTGGAGGAGCTCCATGGGGCCCCTGAGCTCAGCTCTGTTGTGGGTGATTCTGTTCAGCTCTCTGGGGCTGGGTCCTCCTCCCCACCAGCGTCATCCAGCTCCTCCTGGGAGCTTGTTGCTACCCCCTGGCCAGGAGCAGGGTCAGCTGCATCATCCTTGTGGCAGAACTGTCAGCCCGCGGGTGCCGTGGTGGCTGCTCTGGTTGCTGAGGTGCGGAAGGCTGGAGGGCGCCATTCACACACTGCAGCTCCTGCTGGCTGCAGCGAGGGCTGGTTTACACGAGTTCACTCACTGCACACAGGAGCTTCTTTGATGGGGGAACATCCCCTCCCTTCTGTGTGCAGTGATTTTAAGGCAGGCACCATCGAACAGAGCAGGACACTGTGCCAGCACCAGCGGGCAGCACCGTGCCGCACCTGGCACTCAGGGTTAGCTCTAGTCTGATTCCTCAGCAGCAGCAGCCTAAGGAACAGGCTGAGGAGCAAAGCTCACCGACGGGCGGGCATTACCTGTCCCGGGAGGTGGATGCCTTGGGGCTGGTGTGGGAGCGGGAGGGGTACACGCCAGGACAAGGGGCCTGTCTCCCTTGCGGATGTCCAGCCTGGCCTCGCAGCTGGAGTGGACGTTGCTGTCCGTGACCAGGCTGCCCGAGGACAGGCACAAGAGCACCCCGAACCCTGCAGTGGGGGATGTTGTTCCTCAGCACGAGGACCTGCGGGCAGCAGGGGAAGCACCTGCGGCTGCAGGATGTGACCAAAGGGAACAGCTCTCCCTTCTGCAGCCCCCGTGCACCTGCAACCTCCCCGGCTGGAGCCACTGGCACTGCTCCTCACAACCTGCTTTCCTCAAAGAAAGCAGTTAAATATTTACACAGCAGAGGTATTCAATATTTTCCAGACAAACAAAACCACCTCTTAAATCCACATCTTACAAGAGTTAAGAAATAATTACAAATTGACTTTGCATAGGCCACTTCGACAAACAACACAGATCAGAAGGTAATTAAATTATACCTCCTTTTATTTGCTCATTCCAGACCGGTGCTTCATTCAGTCTCTCAGCTAACGTGGAGCCCAGCGGGATGTGACCGTGGCCCATCTCCGTCGGGCACACTCAGCTGCCTGGCGGCGGCTGTGGGCAGTGAGGCCGTGGCCATGTCCCACACAGCTGACCCTGTGCCAGGACCCCCAGCTCTGACCAGCTCTGCCATGCTCCTGCCTCAGACTGCACCGAGCCCACACCTCACAGCCAGTAATTCCTGCTGATACATATTCCGGCTTCCTACTCCAGCTGATAATTCCTACCTGAGCAAATTCCCGCTGAGAGCTGGCCAGGGAACGCTCCCCTTCCTCCCCCCCTCCAAAACTTCTATGCACAGTCTTTTAAGAGTCATAGACTGAAAAATGGGCCCGAACTCTGGGCTGCCCCAATCCTTGGGGATGGTCCTGCTCTGGCCAGGTGACTGCAGAGGAACCCCCAAGCCCCCTGACGCCCGCCAGCACTGGGGATTTTGGCAGTGATGGTACCCCAGCCCTCACCACCACCATCCTGTCTGGCACAGCACAGAGTTGAGAGCTGTGGGAAACTGCAGCGTGAGATGATGCTGAGGGAAAACCTCAGTTCAGCATCCAATCTGTGTCCCCAGCCAAAATCCCCTCCTCTCGGCTGATCTCCGACTAAAGCAGGCACCAGCCAGGACTGGCCACGGTGAGGGGCATGGCCAGGGGTTGATACTGCAGTGCCCCAGTCTCTGCAGCTGTGCTTCTACAGGGTCGAGTGGGCCTCACTAGGTGACCCCAACCTGCCCCCACATTAGTACTCCCACCTGTGATTGCACCACCGTGTGCAGCTGCCAGCAACCTGCCTTTCATCTGGGCTGGTTAACCACAGGAAAGGAGCGGGTGGAGCAGCAGGGAGAGGGAAGGGGGCTCACAGCGGCCTCACAGCACCTTGCTGTTCTGTATGCAGTGCCTGGCACAGGTTAGGTCCCTAAAGGTGCTTCCTTCCCGTTTCACCTGCCCTCATGAGTAAATGAATGCTCTCCCTTCGCATCCTTGGGAAGCATTGTCGGATGATGCAGCTCCTGCTGCAGAGACCTCAGCTCCAGGTCAGTGAGAGAGCTGGCTGCTCCGTGGCCGGCAGTCCCCAGCGTCCCCACGCAGGACCCAGGCTCGGGGTTCCCCAGGACACCCCGCACACAGCACCAGAGCAGCGGGATGGGGCAGGCAGGCGGGGGCACCGGGTGGCTGTGGGGCAGTGCTGGCCAGTCCTGGCCCCAGCGCCGCGTCCCCAGCCCGCCCTGCCCCACCACCTCCAGCAGCACCTGTGGGGGGAAGGACAAGGTCACAGAGCCACAGAACCACCGAGATGGGAAAACACCTCTGAGATCATCGAGGCCAACCTCTGCCCCATCATCACCTTGTCAACCAGAACACAGCACCAAGTGCCACATCCAGTCTGTCCTTACGCACCTCCAGGGACAGTAACTCCACCACCTCTCTGGGCAGCCCATTCCAATGTCTCATCACCCTGTGGCGAAATTCTTCCTGATATCCAACCTGAACCTCCCCTAACAAAGCTTGAGAGTAGGGCCTCCCATCAGTGGTTCTCCAGCCAGCACATAAAGGGCAGAGCTTGACCAGGGAAGAACCCCATGGTGATAGGGACACGCAAATCCATGCTGGACATCCCTGTGCAGGGCACAGCTGACCAGTGCTGCTCAGACACATGGGGTCTGGCCACTGCCACCCCTCACACTCATGGGCCAGCAAGGCCACATGAGCTGCTCTGGGCTTTCCGCTCTCCCAGAGCAGTCAGAATTACATCGTTTAACCTGGGGCTTTTGGACCATGCACAAAAAAGCACATGTATGCCACAGCCTGAGGGTCCTGCCAAGGACACGGGGCTCACTGGGAAAGGTGTGACCCATGCTGTACCCCAGCGACACCAGCAGGACCTCCAAGCAGGAGAGGGACCAAGCAGAAAGCATCCACGACCAACCCGTTATTCACCCAGCCGAACGCAGACCTGCCGGCCCGGCCCCGCCAGGGACAGGCTTTCGCGGCAGCAGCGCCACGTTCCTCACCACCCCAGCAGCGCCAGCCCGGGCCCCGGCCGTGGGGAGGCACAGTGCGGGCAGAGCTCGGGGGACGCAGAGCCCCAGCGCCCTCCGCGCTGTCCCGGCCCCCGACCGCGCCGGCTGCGGCCCCTCCGCCGCTCGCAGGGCCCCGGGTTAGAGCGTGACGAGGCGCTGGACCGCCGGGCCTTCCGCAGCGACACAAACACCACCATGAAAACGAGCCCTCACGATTTCCTTCCGGACTAACAAAACTAGCTGAACTCCGAAGCCGGAGCGAGACTCCGCCGGCGCTCTCCGTCCTCTGCGAGAGGCAGTGAGGGCACCGCGGACCCGCCTCTCCCGGGGGAGCCGCAGGGATCGAGCTCTCCGGGGCCGCAGGAGCGGGGGGGCAGTACGGGGTCGGGCGAAGGGTCCCAGCGGGGAACACCTGCGGCCGCAGGAGGACAAAGAGCCGGGCCCGGCCCGGCCCCGTGCGGAGCGGAGCGGAGCGGAACGGAACGGAGCGGAGCGGAACGGAACGGAACGGAACGGAACGGACCGGAACGGAACGGAACGGAACGGAGCGGAACGGAGCGGACCGGAGCGGAACGGAACGGAGCGGAACGGAACGGAACGGAGCTCTCCGCCCCAGCCCCGCCCGCGCTCCTGCCGCCGCCGCCGCCTCGCCTCCGCCACGCCCCCGGGGGCGTGGCTACAAGGACACGGCTTCTGATTGGCTGATGCGCGCGGAGGCGTGGCTTGTGTCACGTGGAAGCCTGACGCCGGCGGGTCCCGGCACCTTCAGCTGGCCCCGCCCCGTGCGGCGGCGCGGTGACGTCAGACGGCGGCGCGGTGACGTCAGAGAGCGGCGCGAGGCCGCGCCG
>VZTI01004807.1:30631-45264 GCA_013397865.1 Struthidea cinerea
GCGGGCTCGCTGGCTGCCGCGGCCGCGCGGGCTCCGGGGAAGCAGGAAGTCGCGGTTCCCTGGGCCCGGCCGGGCCGCAGCCGCTGCCGCCGGACTGACCTTGGGCCCCGGTGCAGCGGCCGGAATCCCACCGGGAGGCGCGGGGTGTGCCGGTGTGGGCACTGCGGGGCAGAGCGCAGTGTCGGGAGGGATCGGGCGTGCCCGGGGAGCGGCCGCGGCCCCCGGCCTGTGCGCGGGCAGCGCAGGGCTTTGGCTCCCGCGGCCGAGAGCGGGGAGGGCCCCGTCGGGAGCCGCTCGGGACGCTCCTCCTGGAGCAGGAGCGCGGGGGTTCCCCGGGGCACAGAGACAGTGGGCACATCGAAGGCAGCGGGACCTTCGGAAAATAAACGGCCTTCCCGTTTTCCCCCATCCTTTCTCGTCCTTCTCTGCCTTTCTCTCTCCGCCGCCCTTTTCTTCCCTCCTTTTTCTCCTCCTTGTTTTTCCCCGCTCCTTTCTCTTTCGCCCCTCCTTTTCTTTTCCCGCCTCCTTCCTTTCTCCCCTCCTCTCTGCGGTAGCTCCTCAGCCAGGCAGGGCTGTTGTCCCCAAACACCCCTTCAAATCCTGGGCATCTCGTGTGTGTTGCTGGTGCTGGGGAGGATTTCAGGCTCATGAACCACCTGCAGCCTCACATGGCTGTCACTGACCTTTCTCAGGCTGAGCTGTGGGGTGGGATGCGGGCACCTGCAGAAACATCTTTTCATAACCGTTAAATAAATAATCCCATTCTTCTGTCAAACAGGGTTTGCCAGGTAAAGATCCCTGCAAGTCCTCCCCAGACTGTCTGGTCAAGCTGCCTCTGTCCACATGTCCTTCAGGACCCTGGGCCTAGCCAAATTCGACTTCTGAAACTTCTCAGCAGAACGTGGACGTCGAGCGTGGGGGCTGATGCAGAGGAGGCTGCATGGCCGTGACTTGTAAAGAATTTCTCCACTGTGTCAGTGAGATCACACCTGCGTGACACCTGTGCATCCGGTGGGGGTGGTGGTGCTCAGCTGCTGGCTGAGTTGAACCACGGCGAAGTGTTATCTGGTGTTTTCTGCCACAGGGAGAGGCAGAGTGTAAGGATCGGGTTTTGTAATGCTGCTGCATGTATTTGATTTAGTTTGGGGGTTTTTTAGCTTTTCTGGCAGATTCTCTCTTGTTCACGCAGAGTTTTATTAGTGTGAGGGTCAACCTTTCACTGCTGGAATTTGTAATTCCAGGGGAATTTCTCCTGATTTATTTCTGTTTCAGTTTGAAAGAGCACAGAAGGGAAGAACTGCTGCTCTTTACTGTCTCCTAGACTTGAGCAGAAATGGCAAAGCATCCATCAGATCTGGCATTTGTTGCTTTTCCCCTTCACACTTTATGGGCTTTTCTTTAACAGGGTGTCTGAGCGATGCCCTGAGCGCGAAGAGCTGCAGGGTCAGCCACAGCTCTCTCACACTGGTTGTTTCTGGCGCAGGGAGGAAGCGCTGAGCCGTGCTGCACGGGAAGGCCGGGGCCGCGGGTCCGGGAGGCCCTGCCATGGCAGCCTCCGAGGAGTCTGCGAGCCGGGACACGGCGGCTGCCTCGGGCAAGCACTACCTGTGCGGTTACTGCGCGGCCTTCACCAACATCGCGGTGACCTTCCCCATCCAGAAGGTGCTGTTCCGGCAGCAGCTGTACGGGCTGCGCACGCAGGACGCCGTGCGCCAGCTGCGCCGCGACGGGCTGCGCACGCTGTACCGCGGCATCCTGCCCCCGCTCATGCAGAAAACCACCACGCTGGCGCTCATGTTCGGCCTCTACGAGGATTTCTCGGCGCTGCTGCTCAGCCACGCGCGCGCGCCCGAGCTCCTCACGCGCAGCGCGGCGGCCGCGCTGGCCGGCACCACCGAGGCCGTGCTCACGCCCTTCGAGCGTGTCCAGACGCTGCTCCAGGACTACAAACACCACGATAAGTTCACAAACACTTACCAGGCTTTCAAAGTGCTGAAAGCATACGGGATGCGGGAGTATTACCGGGGATTGGTACCTATTCTGCTCCGAAACGGGCCCAGTAACGTGCTCTTCTTCGGCCTGCGGGGGCCCATCAAGCAGTGTCTGCCTGAAGCCACCTCGTACAGCGCTCACATGGTCAACGACTTCATCTGCGGGGGGCTGCTGGGCGCTGTGCTGGGCTTCTTGTTCTTCCCTGTGAATGTCGTAAAAACTCGCATGCAAGCTCAGATTGGTGGTGAATTTCAGTCCTTCTCCAAAGTGTTCGTGAAGATCTGGCTGGAACGCGACAGGAAGCTGATCCACCTCTTTAGAGGAGCCCACCTGAACTACCACCGCTCTGTGCTGTCCTGGGGGATCATCAACGCCACCTATGAGTTCCTGCTGAAGCTGCTGTGACCCCTGTCCTGCTCGTTGTGTGTTGGCACTCACAGTGTCCTTGGTCCCAGGGAACAGTGCATGTGACAGGTAATTCCTCCCAGCCTTCGGTATTTATGGGGTGAATGGTGATACATTTAAACCTTGGTGCAATTATGATGAACTTTTTTAAGTATTCCTTTGCTGGCAGGTGAGTTAGCCCCTAACAGAGCTACTAGACAAGTACAAGGTCTAAAAGAGAAAACAAAAATACTTGTATTACTCTCTATCACTCCCAAAATTCCATAACGCTCTGTGATGGGATGTGCTCCACTGCCCATGGTTAGAACATAAGAATCAAGGAGGGGCTGAAGAAAAACAGTTCCATTGCCTGATCATCTTCCAAGTCTCGATTTTGGAACTGCATTTTCAGATTTTTTGGGTCCTCATTGTGTAAAGCTCAAAGGACTGATCTAGAAGGGGATGACTGAAGTGCAGAGCTCCCAGCTGCACCTCAGCTTGCTGCAGCCACTGCAAAATGTGGCCTGTGGTGACCTTGTCCTCCAGCCATGGCACTGAATGTGTTACCTCAGCCCAGGCTGGATTTATTTGTGTGTGTGTGTGTGTGCGTGCGTGTGCCTTCCTGTGAAAAGGGAAAAGTGGAAGGAATGGAACAGCAAACTCACTAAAGCTTTAAAGTGTCCTTCCTTGTTAAAAAACATGGAGTTTGTTCTGCTTTCTGAGAGGAGTTTTTTTTTGCATTGCTGCTTTTTCTGTTGCCTCCAGCTACAGGATCAGGGAGATGTCCCTGTCTGCAATGCTCATGGGACACTCCAGCTCCTGCAGCTGCTCAAGCACTTCACGCACGGCTTTTTGCACTGCAGCGTCTTGTCTTTTCTCAGTTCCCTCTGTGGAATTACAGATCACGAGATGGTTTTACCCAAAGCTCGAGGTTCTGCCTGCTTGGTGTGTACTGTTAACAGTTCTGCAAGACAGAGTGGCACAGGCAAGGTGAGATTCCTGGGTTACCTGCTTCAGTGGAGGTCTGTAGGTATAGGAGAGACGAAAAGCCAAAGATGACCTTGGAAGCAGGGAGGCAGGAGAGGTGGAGTGTTTGGAGACGTGTCTCGGGACTTCTGCAGGCAAATATTGAAAAGGACTGACAGAAATAGGAGAACTGCGTCTTACAGACATGGGAGTTGAGAGAGAGGAGACTTCAGGCTTTAGATACAGGGACAGAAGAGCAAGCACAACTCTGAGCTAGATGAGGGTCCCAACAAAAAGTGTTTGAATCTCCCTGAGGGCTTCCTCTTTAATTAAACTATACATTCATGTATAAACCAAAACACTTTGGATGATGGGGAGCAGCAAAGCTTTCAGAAACTGGTTTGAATTTAGTCTTTTCTTAAGTCTTGGAGGGGCTATTGCTTTTCTGAATTTGAGTTTTCCATTTGCTGAAACTGTCTTCCAAAATTGATCCTAATCAGTGTGTTGTAATCATAAACACAGTCCTGAGCTTCACAGCCGGCAATGGGTGGGCACAAGCACAAGTTCTTGTATCCCAGTGGTGATTATCTGCTTCTAAATAAAATGTTTACTGGATGTTTGTTACTGGCAGAATCTGATTTTTACCAGTGTACCATTTTTTTTTTTTTTTTAATCACTCCTTGATGGAATAAAAACAAATCTGCATCCTGTTTCTCTCTGGAAGATGTTATGTGCTCCTGTAATGTCGGGGAAGCCGAAGCGTTGAGGGTGAGAATTTGGCACGAGCCCAGAGATGGTCAGTGCCCAACTACCCCAGCAAAAATGAAATAGTGGAGCCCTGGGTCTGAGGTTCAGAGTCAGTTTTGACTTTTATATGTCACTTTCGGAAAAATTTTATGGACAAGCACTACTGTGACACACACTTGAGAATGGCAGCATCTAAGCACTAGGAGGTGTTTTTCCTCTTAATTTTGAGGGGCAGGCAAGAGCCAGTGAGCAGGGCTCCTTTTAACATAAATAAAATACATTTCAATTCAGTGAATTATTAAATGTTTATTATGCAAGCAAGAGAAACTGTCCACAAATAGTAAGTTACTGTACGGCTGTAAGTACAATACTTCCAAAGCAGTTCTGATACTTCATATACGGTATTAAAAGGCTACAGTTTTTACTATGAAATCTCAGGTATTTCAAAATACTCTACATGCACAATTTGTTTCTGTATTAAAAACCTTATACTTAACTGAGGATATTTAGTGCTTTAGAAAATGCACCTTTGACTAAGATCAGCCAATGAGAAGTTTCTGTTTCCTGCAGGTCAAAACCATTATGGGTCGTTGACTTCTTCTTCCTTTCTCTGCAACTTTTCAGAATCTTGTAAAGTAGATTTTTAAAAAAGTTTTCATTTGGCAAGCGTAGTTCTTTTTTTCTAGGAGTCTGTAAGTCCTAGAACAACAGACCCATGTTTTACGATGTCAGAACCTTCTCCACATCAGTGCTACCCAAATCAAAATCACAACACAAACAAACGAACAAAAACAAACCCCACTAAATTAACCACCCCACCCCCCCCCGAAAAAACTGATGTTTACATTCTAATTCTGGTAGTAGGCATCGAACTGTCCTTACCCCAAGACTCCAAGAGTGCAAACAAACGTGTGAGTGTCTGTCTATCGCTGTGCTTTTCTTCCTATCCCCATGGTGTGGCGGTGACGTTTCTCCCCGGACTGTCCCTGTCTGACGCGGCGGCGGCGGCACCCCCGGGCACACCGGAACGGCCTCTGCCCTCCCGGCAGCGCACACCGGGAACGCACGTGCTCCCAGCACACGGCCACGGACTGGGGCACAAGGAAAACCAGCTCCGACGCGGCTTTGGCTCGCTGTGGCCGCCCCGCAGGGGTCCGTGGCTGCCGCGCCGCACGCCGGGCACTCCCACGAGTGTGAGCCACCGCCAGCGCACCGCGAGCTGGGCAGCCCGACAGAGCTCCGGCCCCGGGACGAACGCTGCGGAGTTTATCAAGGGCTGCGCACCAGTTCACAGACACCCCTGGTGTGAGCCACGCCCTCCCCGTCTGTCAGCGCCGTCCTTCATCTCCCTTGGAAATGTTTCCTTGCAGTTGTTTCACAGTTTTATACACTTCTCGAGGCTGAGCATTCAACTTCTGAAACACAACTATAAGATAAACTTTTTTTTTTTTTTTGACTACCTAGAAATAACCCAAAGCTCACCAACACATAGCTTCATTGTTTCAGTAATGTTACTGAGAGAGAACTGAAAACCCTTGCACCACCACAGGACTGTGAGGCATGTCAGCTGTAAGCCACTGAGCAGTGAACTTCACAGGTAAATCGTGGTAAAGCCTTCATGGAAAACTTCCAAGTGTTGTTGGAAAGGAATAATCAATCAAATGACCAAAACCTAAGATTACCTACTTACTCTAATTCAAACTTATTACAAATGTCATCAGAAGAACTAAGTAACAATTCTACAGCATACATGTACAGATTCCGTCATTTTATGCATCTGCTGGACACGCTACAAAAGCATCAGGGTGACCAAACCCCTCCACCAGGTGAGCTGTCGGTCCCGGAGCCAGGCAGGGCCCGTCAGCCAGCCACAGGTGGTATCAAGGAGTGGTGACACATTTGTCACTTTGGGGTAACGGTCCTTTATACAGAAAGGTGAGTGTCCAAAGCTCAGCACAATACTGGTGTAAAACACAGCGTATCATGAGGTAGAATTAAAAAGGTAACACTCAGTGCATATTCACAGGCATAGCGTTACAGTCACTAGGGATCCACCAGTCTGAGGAAGTTCTGACAGGAAAAACAAAAACAGCCTTGAAAACAGACAGACAGACCCACCCAAGAACCGCTTCGATCCTGTGGGTGCTCCTTCACCTCCAGAACAAACACTGTGCAAGCCCGTGAGAACTGTAAGATTCCCTCAAACATCCCTGCAGTCCCTTCCATGATGTGTAATAAAACATTAAATAAGGTGAGAAAACAGCAGCCTGGCAGTGGGACAGCACATGCTTGGGGAAAAGCTGCTGTAGTCCAGAGCAGGACCTGGTTTTTTTCCCCAAACAGCTTGGCCCATTACAAACTCCTTGTAGCTCTTCCTCTGCATAAAAATCTCGTATCCCACACTTGTCCCCAAGTTTCCTGCACACTTCACTCCCAGGGCATTGAACCACAGCTGAGGGAAGTGCCCTGAGCTGCTTTAACAACACAGCAGACCCACCTGCCCCACATGCGGGCTCAGGCCAGCAGAAGGAATGTTTGCCCTCAGATTACCAAACACACAAAACTGAAGGCTTCGTATTACCAAAGAAAATCTCCAAAAGAGGAAACTTGGGATTTTTTCTCTCATAATGCAGAGGAGCATTAAGTTTCAATGATTTCTGCACCAGGGTATACTACCCACATAAATACAAAACTACAGGAGGATCCCCAGGCTTATCTTTCCAGCTCTCTCATGTCCATAAATGTTGTCTTTATCCCCATATACGTTTTGCAAAAGGCTTTGTAAGAGTCAGCTTTGAACAAGTGTGCTCCATCGAGCCAGAGAGAGTGAACCTGAACACCAGCAGGTGACAGTCCTTTCAGGTCAAGTTCCCTGCTGAACTGAGCGTGTGACTGGTCTGCAAAACTTCAGTGAAATACTAAAAAAACCCTATCTTGGAACGTCTAAGTGATGAGAATGTTATAAACTAATATGGATGTACAAGATTGAAATACCTGTGCATTTACAAGGTTAGCTCTACTAACTCAAGGGCTGAAATCTGGCATTCATACTTTGGGTGTGACCATTGAATCACAGAATACGCTGAGCTGGAAGGGACCCACCAGGATCATCGAGTCCAAGCCCTGGTCCTGCACAGGTGCCCAAACGCTCCTGGAGCTCTGGCAGCCTCGGGGCCGTGCCCATTCCCTGGGGAGCCTGGATAGTGCCCAGCACCCTCGGGGGGAAGAGCCTTTCCCTGATCTCCAGCCTGAGCCTGCCCTGGCCCACCTCCACCCACTCCCTGGCTGCTGTCCCTGTCACAGAAGTGATCGGTACCTGCCCCTCCACTGCCCCATAGGAGAATGTTCAAGAGCACAACGAGACCTCATCTCAGATTCCTCCAAGCTGAACAAACCCAGTGATCTCAGCTGCTCCTCCTATGGCTTCCCCTCCAGACCCTTCACCAGGGTGAACATGACAGTGTTTCACACCTGATGATAAGCCTGATTAGATCCAGGCAGATCTCACTGTTGACAGGTTTGCTTTTAATCCCCTCCCAAACCGACAGCAGATGTGAAGAAAGGCTCATCTGGCAATACTAGGGACACATCCAAATGAATTTCTCCCACAGCAAGAGTGCAGGCAAGGTGTGTGTGGAAAAACAGCCAGATGGGAAATACCCAAACATCAGCAGAAAGCCACCGTGTTTCAGATGTGGGATGATGTGGAAAGCCCCCTGCAACAGAAACCTGGCAGAGGAGGGGCCAGAGCTGCCCCGCTGCACCAACCCACAGCGATCCTCTGGGGCAGGGTCTTCCCTAGTGCTGAATGGTGGGCTCAAGGGAGCAGTGCAGGGGGTGGGCCTGGGTGACCTCCAGTGGTCCCTGCCAGCCTAAGCCACACTGTGATTCATTTTTCTAGCCAATGACAACCACATCAACATAGAAATGAAAGCAAAATTCCTTGGGGTTTTTTTTTGTTTTGTTTTTTTTTTGGTAAGGGTAACTAACCGTGTTGCTTATGTAGACAAGCACTCATCTACTAATCACCACAGAGTTGCTTCAGCGACAGAAGAGGAAGCAGAGGTGAGGCAGTCCAGCTCCTCTGGGACAGGAGGTACCTGGGCACCCTGCCCCTCTGCGTGGTTCCCAACAGCCCATTCAAGTTGCGCTGAAGGAAACAATCAAGTATCAGGGTACAAACACAGCAGGACAGCAGCCCAATGGCACAGGAGCAGCAGGAGCAGAGGTCTGCTGGCGGGGCCGGGACACGGTGTGCGGCCGCGGGCTCACAGACGCAGGACCAAGATCTGCCTGGTGCTGGCCTGAAAAATCCTTCCACCGTCATGTCTCAGATCACAGTAACTGTGACCTCCTCTGGATTCACAGATTTTGGAGACAGCACACTTCCACTCAGCTGAAGCAAACCCCACAAACATCCATCCACTGGTGCCGCTGGTGTGCCTAGAACTTTGGCTGGTAGAGGGAGACGCGTCCGCTAAGGCACCCCGAGGCGATCTGACAGTGCGTGGGGGAGAACTTGGTGGTCAGCACCACGTCGTTGTGGGAGTAGAGAGAGCGGATCTCGCGCAGGGGGCTGGCCTCCCGGGGCAGGCAGTCCACCAGCTCGCTGCAGTGCGCGTCGAAGCCCAGCAGGCGGATGCCGAAGCCGTGCGGGGACGAGATCATGCGACCGTCGGGGCTGAAGCAGAGCTCCTTGATGTAGCCCCGGCCCACGTTGGCCTCCTCGATGCAGTGCGTCAGGCGCAGGGAGCAGCGCGGAGAGACGGGGCGCACCGGGGCTCCTTCCTGGAATTCATAGACACAAGTCCACTAAAGGGAGAGGCAGAGAAAGGGACACTGAAAGAGAAGTAAAACACTGCAAACACACATTCCCCCCCCGCCCCGCACCTGAACAGGTAATGAGCAGTTCACATGACAGTGGCACAGGAGGGGGATGCTCCTGCTGACCTGCTCTTCATGAGCACCAGAGCAGGCCACTGCTTCAGCACCTCCCTCCCCATGAACTACCCAAGCAAAGCAGCTGCCCAGCATTAAAGCTGCTACTTTAATTAAATGGGTGCTAGATATAATCTTTCCAATCTAGGTTTCATCTGCAGAGAGCAAAACCTAATCCTTTGGCCAGGCACCTGCTCTAATTTAGTAAATATTTAAATTAAATCTGTAAAGTCAAATTCAGCTGACTGTAACTTAGAGCAGATCACTGGCATTTTATGCCTTTGACTTCAAAAGGAATGGAATCTTGACACGAGGGGGTAACAGAGTTTTGAAGGAAGGTTATGAACAGCTCTACAGCCAGTTTGTTATTTGTGAGACACATTAAGATCCCTGTCATCTCGTTATTTAATCTCAAAACAAATGCAAAAAAAAAAATCAACGACAAAGTTTATATTGTGTTGATTCCACTTCAGCCCCAAGACAAGCATCCCTACCTCTGTTTCATGCATCCTACTAAAATAATTGCAAAACAAACAATGCCAATGAATATTAATAAAAGAGAGTAAGGCAGACTCTAGGACTAAGAGAAGTTATAACTCAGTCAATCATCAGTACCAACTGACCCAATATAACGTTTTGCATTTTACAGAAAGTCTGTGTTGTATAGTGGTTTGCTTGTTACAGAACCAGCATTAATATTTACAACCAATCTGCTAAACTTGCACTCAGTCCTCTACACTTTTGTAAAGGGTTACCATTACAAACAGTGGCTTCTTCAACCAAAAAAAAAAAATCCCAAACAAATACACAGAGACACCAAAAAAAATCCCACCCGAAACAAAACCAAATCTACCTAAATTTACATCAGCAAAGTAACTGAACTGTTTATTATTGGTTGAGTATTACTGTCTGTTGTTGGTCAAGTTAGTGGAGCAGAATCTGCAGCTTGCAGCTGAACTGTAGCTGGTCTTATGACTTCCTACATTAAGTAAAAGGCTTGAAGCAGGCTCTACCTGATCTCCAGGAAGATAATTTAAAAAAAAACAACAAAAAAGATACATCTGACTGTACGTATTTTAAAGAAGAGCACAAGGTAATGTGTTACCTCCTGGTCGTCGGTGTTGCTGGAGCACCGGAGCAGCGTGGCCCACCCCTTGGGGTGCAGCTGCAGCGATGTGATGCAGTTTCCACGATCTCTTTCTCCAGGAACCTCTGGTGTTAACACCTCAAGGCTATTTCTAGGTGATCCCCCTGGAAGAGGAATTAACTGTGAGTCCCAGTGAAATCCATAAATTGACCTTCACCTCTCTCACCCGTCCTGTTGCTGCAATGGGGTCACAGCTGTGGCAGCTGTGCATGGCTGCCACGACAGACCACACACCGTCAGGACATGGAAACTCAAAGGGTTACAGGAGCTCCTGCAGCCAACACCAGACTGGGCTCAGTCCTCACTTCAAACGGCTCCTTTTTTTGAAATCTGAGTGCCAAGACCTGTATTGAACCAGCCCACACTGACAACTACATTAACCTTCCACACTTATGCACTACATTAGCATTACAGCAAAATCTAAAGAGTGCGGTTTTTATAAGAACTGTTGATTCTCAAACTTGTATGATGTCCTCTCCAAATTCCTTCCAAAACTTGCTCAGCTTGCAGCTTTTCTCCCTTCTTCCTCTCACCCCCAGGTAAATCACTCCCTGGCATCCAGGTAAGCCTCCTCTCATCAGAATACTTCAGCATCTCACAACCACAAGTAGCTAAAAATTAACATTACATTTATTTGAAATTGCAAGGTATGCACAAAGTATTCACCCATTTGCCAAGTTCACACTGATTCTCTGGAAGAGTATCCCCTTTTTTTCCATTAAAGATCATTCACACAAACTTTGTTCAAGGAAAAACACAAGGAAAAGGGAGCACCTCTATGTAACAACAACATATTGAAGTAAAATAAAGATCTTGTTACTTTTATCAGATTTCTCAGAAATAAAAACTGATTAGATCCCCCGGCTTTGGTGTGCAATGAGATTTTATTGGCTAAATAGAAGTCTCAGCAACACCATTCTTTAAAAACCACAGGACAAAAATGCAATTTCTCACTATCGTACTCTGGCCTCTTTTGGATACAGTAAATCAAAGCCCAGGATTTCTTTTCACTAATCTTTCTTGTAGTGATCTTTCCTACCTTCTCGCTGGGAGGGCCGTGACAAGGTTTTCTCCGAGAGCGGCCCTGAGTTGTTCTGGTGACAGGGTGAACCCACAGCTCGAGAGCCAGAGGAGCCTGACGACGTTATGTCTGCAAACAGCACCAGACAGATGAGCCCACAGGTACCCCAGCACACGCAGGCTGCTGGCCAAGAGCAGCCCACAAAACACCGCCAGCACCGAACTGCCACAGCCCGCCTCACCAGCATTCACCTGAGCTCGATGTGGTCCTCCTGGCTCTTAAAATCGGGTAGCTGCCAACCTCTAAAGACTTGTTCAGGTCAAGATCATGCAAAATCAGAAGGTAACCAGAGGAGGTGGAGATCAGCATTTTGGAACAGTCTGGTGTCAGCCTCATTCGCATCAGAAAACGGGTGTGAAAAAACTTCTTGTGGGGACATCCATCCTCTGTGCACCTGGACAGCAAGAAAAGCACAAGAGGGGGCTGTGGTCAGCTCCAGCTCAAGGTCCTTCCTGATCATGTCCACAAGAGTCCAGGATGTGCCCAGCATCACTCATTTTGTTCACCCCACAACCTTTTTTTCGAGCATTTTATTTATGTCTTTATCCTACTTTTCAATTAAATGGGAGAAGTCACACATTCATACAACTACAACAATGAGGACAGAACCTTCTTGGGAAGAAAGAACTACATTTTGGCACGTCAGCAAGACAAGCTCCTTTCTAGCCATTTACTATCACCAGAGAGGTGAAGCAAGCTCTTGGTAAGGGCTACAAACTACTCCCAGTGTTTCAGAACACACTGCAGCCCCACTCGAGGAGGCAGGCTTTGCCTCTTGTACCTGTCCTGGTGTGCTGCAGAAAGGCCGTGGGGCGAGCACAGCCACGTACCTGTTGGTGTCCCAGATGATGACATTTCCATCAAAGCCCGACGTCACCAGTAACCTCGTGTTGGTGTCGTACTCGATGTTCTTGACCCAGCTGGTGTGGCCGTGCAGAGTGCATACTTTGGTGTTCAGCTTCCTCAGGTCCCAGAGCGCTATCGTCGTGTCATCAGAGCACGTCGCGAACAGCCGGTTATCCAGGAACCTGGGAGCAGGAGGGAGACACTGCGGCTGCTCAAGGCTGTCTCCAAGGCAAACATTCTTGGGCAGGAATGTAAGCTAACGCAGAGATAAGCAGAGCAGCCACAAACAAAACCCCTCCACGCTTACAGCAGAGTGTGTGCCAGTGAAAGTTCCACTAAAAGCAGAACCAGCACTGGGATATGAACCAGCAGTGCCTCTGTAGCAGCAAACGAGCAAACACACAGAGGCACAGCAGAGGTTTGATTTGGTTTGGGGGTTTTTAGGGGGTTTGTGCGTTAATGAATTGTGTTCAAATCACACAAGAGCCAAACCACCACTGGAACGCGTGCTCAGACAGAACCCCCACGGTAACTCGGTCTGCTCCCCCTCTGGGCAACACTCAGCTCAGTGGGGCTGAAAGAAGCACAGCCAGGAAATAAACTGAATAAATGGAGTCCAGAGTTTACTGAAGCAAATTCAAGGCTTTTCAAAAACACCAAGTGAAGACAAGATCTTGTTTGAGAACATACCAACACAAGTTATTTGGTTCACTGAGAAAACCAAAGGATGAAATCACTGAGTTTGCACTATGCAGATCAAAGGTGAGCACCACTGGAATTCAGGCAAGCCTTCACTTTCAGAAGGACAAGGCATGCTGGTTTATGTTTGGAAGTCATTCGATGAAGGCACTCAATTAAGAAAAGCCCTAACTGAGGTAAAAGGAATAAGACACCCATCCAAAAAACACCCACTAAAAATCCTTTAAGCCTAGAGCTACACCACGCAAAAGCAGCAACAACTCTGAAAAATGAATAACCAACTACCACGGGAAAAATCCCAAACTTTGGTAAATAGTAAGCGTCTTTGGTGCTTACTACAAGGAACTTCTGCAATGCTGCAGAATCCTGCTCATTAACCTGAGCAAGGCTCCAGGTAACGCTGCAGTAACTGTGTGCAGAACAGAGTTCAGTTCCTTTGTGTCAGACAGACACACATTTTAATTCCTGACAAACATCCAGCTCATGTAAAACTTCAGCCTTTTGTAACAAGGACAACGAGCTTGTGAAAACCATCACCTCATCTGATGAACATGGCACCCCACATCATATTTGGCTCTTTTGAGTGAAAACACTCAGAATTTTCTACAGTTTTCCTGGGTTTTTTTGTTTGGGTTTAGTTCTTGGTTGAGGTTTTTTATTGGTGTGTAGTTGGTTGGTGTTTTGGGGTTTGAGTGTTTTTTTTTTCTTTGAGAATCTGAACGAAGAGCAGCTGCAATATTGTTAGAAAATACCTTAAATCCACACCTCAAAATCTATTCCCAGAACAGCTTAAAACCTCTGAATTTAAAAGGAAAAATATTACATGATAAAAATAGTGATGGATTTAGACTGCTGCTCTTGCTATTTGCAGCTCTATCCTAAGAAAGTGGCAGAGGATTTAAAGTCTAAAGCCTAAGTACAGGCTGAGTTGTGTTAAAATGTCCCTCCTGACCTACCTGATGTTATTTACACAGTCTTCATGAGCTTCAGAGAGAGTCTTGATGTGCTTTGAAGATATTGGGTCAAAGAGCAGGACTTCAGTCTGTTCACAGGCGACGGTCAGCACCGACCTGCAGGGAGCAGAACAGAAGACTCTGTGTTTGTGCTGGGTTTTGCCCTCCAGCAGGTGCCTGTCATGCCACAGACTCCCCATGCCATCGGGTCCACTGCCCACACCTTCCAGGGGTTCTGAGACAGAAAAAGTAACACTGATTCAAAGGTTTATATGGAATATCTATTTGCCCTTTTGCAAACCAGTCGGATTTTTTGCAGTGGCACCTTGCAAAATACAAATTTGGCAGTACCGGGGGGACCCCCAGCACCAGCCGGAGCTGGGCACTCGTTAGCAGGACTGTCACCTCCTGGAGAGGGAGTCCCTGCTCCACCCAGGTGAGGTGGGAGGAGCACAGGACGACACCTCACGCCAGGAACTTGCCCCACTTATTTAAACCACAGCCCAGGGGTGCTGCTGATGCAGACAGCGATGACACCTGGTCACCAGAACGGACCCTGCGCCCCGGGATGCCTGGGCACACCGGGATGGGGATCTGGGCACACCTGAAGCCCGGGCACACCCACCGGGGAGCCCCCGCACACCGCGATGGGCAGCGCCGGGCACACCTGGGAGGGGATGCCCAGCACACCTACCCGTCGGGCGAGTACTCGAGGTTGAAGACGGCGCCGTGGGTGCGGGTGCTGAGGGACACGGAGTCCGCGGGCTGGATGGCGCCGTACAGCCCGGTCATGGCGCCGAACGTGTCCCGCGCCGGGTCCACGGCGGCCCCGCGGCCCAGGCAGCGCCCGCGCAGCCACGCGAAGAGCCCGCCCGGGGCG
>VZTI01004807.1:49158-94621 GCA_013397865.1 Struthidea cinerea
GAGGGTCCCGGCCGCCCTGGCCAGGGAGCGGCTGCTGGAGGCGCGGGCGGCGGGGCCGCGGCTCTGCGTGGACCTCGGCGTGGGCGGCAGCATGACCGAGAAGGTGCGGGGGTCCCGGGGGCTGCTCGGGGGTCCCGGACATGCTGCCGTCCGCGTGTGCCCGTCCCTGCCGCGGGCGGGGCACCGGGGGCTCGGCGGGACCCGCCCCGGGCTTCCATCCGGCGTGTGACCGAGCTCGGCGGGACTGCCAGCCCCGGGCTCGGGGTCACCGTCCCGCTCTGTCCCCAAGGAAAGTGGCCGCCTGGCCTCCCAGATCCGCAGGCTCTACGGGGCGAACCGCCGCGCCGCTCGGCCCTTCTGGCTGTGCCTGACGGGGTTCGCGGCGGGGACGCCGATCTACGAGCAGTGCTTCCGCATGAACGACGGCTTCGCCGGATACCTGGTGAGGGTCTGGCCACGGGATCGGGGAGAGCTCAGCCCTGTGCTCTGCGTCTTATTTAAAATTAGACAACTGTTGCTGCTCTCCCTTTCTCAGAGCACACAGAGTACTTTTGATGAGGAGAGAATTTAATGGAGTTTTTAGAAGTGTGTCTGTCAGTGCCTGGAACAGAAACATTTTCCAACTGAAAAAGAAAAACCCTGGGTCACTGGAGATCTGTAGGATCTACAAGATCTTTAGGAGTTTTTATGTCCAAAGCAGTAGTATCAGTCCCAGCATATCTCTGTGTCTGGGAGGGGGCTTTCTTCTGTCAGATGCACCTTGGGCTTACTCGCTGTTTCACTCTGTCTGGTGTTTTCAAGATGGATACAACTCCAGAGAGTTACCTGGACCTGTTTCCTTTGGATGCCATTGTTTATCTCACTCCTGACTCTGAGAACGGTAAATATCTCACATGCTTTAGGCAAGAGAGAACCAGGACCAAAGGCTGGCTTTTAGAAATTTCTTTTTGAGGCTATTCCATGCTTCAGGCAAGTTGTTCCTACAGAGGCTGTCTCACATTGCGCAAGACGTGCTGTGTGCTCACACCTGGTGCTAAATCTGTGCTGGTGGGACCCAGCTGACCCCAGGCCTCAGCCCCCGTGGCAGGGCGCTCTGCCCCCCGCTGTCCTTGGGAGTGGGGTCTGCTGGGAGAGCGGTGTCCTGCGGGATTTACTGTGTGTGGTGGTGAGCCAGTGCATCTCCTGTTTCTAGTCCTTGAAGACATCGATCCAGACAAGGTGTACGTGCTGGGAGGGCTGGTGGATGAGAGCATTCACAAGGTGGGTGGTGCCTGCCCCATTCCCTCACAAGACCAGAGACATCCCAGTGCTGCGGCTGCCTCCACCATCCCTTTTTCCTCAAATTCTGCCTGGGCCCAGCAGCGAGCTGGGAGAGGCTGCAGCAGTGCGGGTGCCACGAGCCCCAGGGCAGGTTTTGGCTCTGTGGCTGCTTGTGCCACGTGTGGGACGCCGTGTGTCAGCGTGTCCGTGTGTCCCCTGCAGCAGCTGACCCTGCGGAGGGCACGGGAGCAGTCCCTGCAGACAGCCCGGCTCCCCATCCGCGAGTACATGGTGAAAGCCCCCAATGCCAGGAACTACCACTCCGAGACGCTGGCCATCAACCAGGGTGAGGGGCTGCAGCGGGGCGGGAGCGTCCCAGGGGACACCCTGGAGTCTGGTGTGATCCAGAGGCTGGGTGTGATCCTGTGCTCCCCAGGAAGCTGTGCACGAGGCAGGGGACAGTGGGCTGGAGGGCTGCTGGAGGGACAGGCCATGGAGGGATGGGAGTTCTGAGGTCTGTGCCATGCTCAGCCAAGTCTGACAATGCAGGGAGGGGCGTTGGTGTCCTGTACCCCCATGGGCTGGCACACCTGCTCACAGCAGAGGATGTGCTTGTGCTCCTTCACCTCTGCAAGATGAATGCCTCTCTGCTGGTGACTGCAGAGGGGCTCCTGACCCAGGCCAGCTCCCCAAAGCTTTTACCCCTGACATGAGGATTGTGTTGCCCCTCCATCGACACAAGGCAGTGGAAGTGGCTGGGGGCTCTGTGTGCCCAAGGAGTGGGGTCTTGGTGCCTGGGAGTGATGGTGGGAACACAGCAGGTGTGGCTCTCTACAAGGGGGACACCGACAGGTGGCACGTCAGCCAAAACAGTGATGGGGGCACCTTGCTCTAGTCGACACAGCCACTGCTTTGCCCAGAGCTCCCTAAAGTCCTCTCCAAAATAGCTATCTGCCCCTAGGTAAGCAGGGCATCAGGTGGTACATGGGGACCCTCTCGGGGTCAGCCGTCATCACCTCCCTCGTGTTCGATGGGTGTGTGTAGAGCTGCTGCCACCCTCCTCACAGCACGTGTGTGACTCAACATCTCTCTGCTCCTGACAGTCTTTGATGTCCTGTCCACCTACTACGAGACACGGAGCTGGCCGGCAGCCCTGAGGGCTGGAGTTTCCTCTGGAAAAGGCTACGTGCTACCGGACACGGCGGAACAGGTGGAGACAGCCCAGCGCGCCACTGCTGCCCAAGAAAACGCTTTATTTTGTGGTGAGGAGCTGCACAGGCAGGAAGCACCAGCGTGACTGTGCACAGCAGACAGCTTGGTTTCCAGCAGTGTGAGGACCTTCTTGGAGTGACACCTTCTACCTCAGGAGTGCGGTGCTGGACATCCCCATCCCCTTGAGCAGGAAACAAAAGCTGGTGGAGCCTGCGATCAAGTGAAAACTGACAGGAATTCAGTTTTGCTTCTTTGCAGCTGTTTGTTTGTGACTCCTGCACCTACACTTGCTCTGGGATGGGGAGGAGAGCTTTAAGGTGTTTTCTTCATTTTATTGAAACAGAGAAAGGTGAAGTTAGGATTGCAAAGCTTATGGGCAAGGAAAACCCCCCACCATGGGACAGGACAGTGCTGCTCCTGCAGGAGAATGCGGGACAGGGAGCAGCTCCCAAGGGCACTATGTCCCAACAACTTAAACCCAGTGAAGACTAGGTGTGTTGTTGAAGCCTTTGGCTAGTAGTATGCATCTAATATAAAATAAAACAAAACGTTTAGATCCCCATTGTGTCTCTACAGTTACTGATGAGCGATACCTCGTCACACCTGACACACACAGGTCCCTGACCCCCGTGTCCCTGCTGGGAGGTACCTGGGCTCGGCCGTGCCCTGCACAGAGCAGTGACACGTGCCACAGGTACAGCAGGAAGTGTGTTTGGTGCAGCTGAGTTGATACATTACCTCAGCCATTGCTGCCAAAAGAGCCCTAAAACCTCATGGCCAGTGGCAGCAGGACCCGAAAGTCATCTGAGGTAAGTTTGGTTATGTGTCTTCATTCCTCTCTCACAGCAAGACCCTTTCACAGCCCTGGGGCTTGTGCCCAAGTGCGTGTGACGTCGGGGTCTGCAGGAGCAGTTGTTGGGGGGCTGTCGTGGTTTAACCCGAGCCAGGGTTAACCCGAGGTTAAGCCACGACAGGGACTCAGGGTGTTGTGGTGTCAGAGTTGGCCAATGCCTGTCGCTGTGCCTGGGGGCTCTTGTCAGGCTGGATGTGGAGATGGTCCCCTTTGGTGTCCCAGAGCCAGGGGACAGTCCTGTCCCTACGGTGCCCGGGGAGAGGTGGTGCCATCACTCCAGCCCACCCCTGCCCCTCAGCTGCTGGTGCAGACCCCTGTCACCCTAAGCACGCTCAGCTGCAGCAACAGGGTGAGGCGCGCCCTGGGAGGGGGACAGGGCTGGTCCTCGCCCAGGGAGCGCCCGACAGCCCCTGCCCAGCTCTGACCACAGCGTTACGGTGTCGGGGCTTGCCCCTGTCCTCTGGCAGACACCGAGCTGTGAGCAGCTCCGAGGGTGGGGTGCAGCTGGTCAGGGCCTGTCTCGCTCATCAGCACACGGCAGCAGAGGAGCTGCCCTGGCTGGGATGGCCCTCTCCTGCTGAGGAAAAGCAGCTGATGCAGGATCACTGTGTTCCCTCAGCCACAGAAGGTGGAAAAAGCCACCTGGGGTCCTTCACGTTAGGCCAGGGTGGGCTTGATGCCCCTTCAGTCCGGAGTCTGCCTGGAGAGCAGAGTGGGTGAAAGGCAGGCTGAAAGGCTCCCACCCTTCCCCGTGACAAAGGCAGCTGAGACAACACCGTGAGACTGACCACCTGAACGGCCTGTGGGAGGCAAGGGCCAAGCCCTGGGCAAGACACACACTGAAGCGCTCCAAGAGCACCCCAGGGCACGGCTGCTCTTGGGGAGCCCAGCCAACAGGTGTGGGCACATCCTCCCATGGCCATCCTGGGCTAAACATCGCCTGGGAGAGAGCCTGAGGTGGACAGAGGGCACGCATCTGGGCTCTGTCCCCCTCAGTGCCCTCGTGTGCCCCCACCCAGCCTGTCACATCCACGGGGATGCCCTGAACTGCTGCAGCAGACAGAAGACGGCAGCTGACAGGGCCGTGTGCTGGCGGGCAAGGAGCTTGGTGCCCAGCTCAGGGCAGACCTGGCCGTGGAGCTGCTGGTGCAGAGCCTGCACCAGCTGCTGGTAGGTGCCCACCACATCCCCCAGCGCAGCCCCCAGCTCCTGCTGCCTCTGCCTGCAGCGCCGGCAGTGTGTCACCTGGAAGCAGGTCACTGCCAGGTGAACCAGGCGGTCGAATGTTGCCCTCAGCGCGCACTGCACCTCTGTGAGAGGCTGCTCCGTGCTCAGGAGCGCCTGGCAGCTGGACAGCAGGTCCTGGGAAGCCCAGCCCAGGGCACCCTTGCTCTCTGCACCCTGCTCTGCACATTGGTCGTGCAGGTGGGTTGCCTGGTTCCCACAGAGCTTCCCTACCACCTCCTGGAGCTCCGCAGTGTAGGCCAGGAAGCGGGAGAAATCCACAGGGCTCATCCATGCCTGGTCCTTCAGCTGCCCGAGCACTCGGAGGTGGGAGTCCTGCCCTGCCCCGTCCCCAGCAATGCAGACTGGGAAACTGCTCCCAGGGCTCCTGGGAAGGCTGCAGCTGCCAGAGGGTGGGGTGGTGAGGGGCCCTGGAAACTGGGGGGGGCTGGTGTCACGCTCCCCCTGGTTGTGGGGCTGGGGGAAGCAGCTGATGTAGGGCAGCCGGCAGCCACAGCTCTCCAACCCTCGTGGTGCCGGGGAACAGCCCAAGGGCCCGGCCGGGATGGGAGGTGAAGGGGTCTGCTCACCCTCCTCGGGGTTAAGACAGAGGAAGGAGTGTTTTGCAGCCCCGTGGTCTGCTCCTTTCCCCAAGGGAACTGGGACGGAGGAGAGGGAAAGCCCTGCAGATGGAGCCAGGCAGGAGTCCTTCCCCAGCCCCGCAGCCTGTTCTCTGGGAAGAGAAGCCTGTGCAGGCTGTGGCTCTGCCTGAGCCACATCTCCTGCATCTCCCGTGCGCTGCCCTCCACCCGGCCCGGAGCTGCTCACCAGCTCCCTGCCGCAGCCTGCTCCAACAGGGGACGTTGGCATCTTCCTTCCAACAGCGCTGGCCCCCACGCACCCGCTGGCCCTCAGACAGGCCAAAGGCTCCAGCGGGTGAGCCACCCTGTCCTGCAGCAGGCTGGGTGACACAGGGTCTGTCCTCACCCCGAACGAGAGCCAGGAGAGGCGGGTGAGGACCCCCGAGGCACTGCCGCCATCCGCCAGGAGCTGGGCTGCCTCTGGGAACCCCACGTGGCCTTCGTGCACTTTCCGCAGGGTTTCCCCACTCACCACCTGTGGGCTCCTCGCCCGGGACACATCCCCATCGCTGCTGCTGTTGGCATGGCACTGACCATCGGCACAACACTGACCATCAGCAGAGTGCTGACCGTCAGCACGGCCCTCGCTATCAGCACAGTGCTGACCATCGGCACAGTGCTGACCATCAGCACAGTGATCGCCATCAGCGCTGCCCTTGCCAGTGACACAGCTGTGACCATCAGCTTGGCTCTCCTGACAGGGAGCCGGGGAAGGCTCCACACTTGCAGGGAGCAGCCTCTGGTCCTGGGCCAGCTCCCGGGGAGGGGCCGTGCTGGGGCCAGGAGCCAGTGGCAGCAGCAGGAGTTTGTCAGGGGGGCAGGTCCCCTCTGGATCCCAGGACGAGGGCACAACACTGGCCTTGTGCTGGGTGGCCACCACCTCACCCCCCTCCTCCTGTGCCCCTTGGGTCTGCGAGCCTCCTGTGGGCATACAGCTCTCCTCGCTCAGACACCCGGGGTCTGTCTGCATTGGGGAGCTTTCCTGAGCAGCTCCACTCTGACCTCCGGGAAGGGGCTCAGCTTCCTCCAGGGACAGCAAAGCAGGGTGTGCTGGCTGGAGGTCCTCCTCCCCACACTGGTCACCAGGATGGTGAACGTCCGAAATAGATGAAACCGCCCATTCCCTCACTGACTTTGTCTCCATGGTGTCAGGCTCCGTGTCCATCAGGTCAGAGCAGGGGTCTGTGCCAGCAGTGTCCCTCTGCGCCTGGGTGGCCACAGGAAGCCCCATCCCCATGTCCTTCACTGTGTCCTCTGCAGAGGGTTGAGTGGGCGGCCAGGAGCAGCAGCGCTGTGGAGAGCCTGGGAGAGCCGCAGGGAAACTGACCTGAGAGGTGTAGTCAGTTTTCAGGAAGGACCTTCTCTTCCTCAGGCTCTTGGTGTAGGTCAGCTCCTTCTCCTGCCCATGCTTCTCCCTCATCGACGGGGTCTCCCCCAAGCTGTAGCACCTCAGCCTCTTTGGGATGCAGGAGGAGCTCTCTGTACCCTCCCAGGATGCCATATCATAGCCTGATGGCAAGAACAAACATGGAAATCAGGAAGCAGTCCTGGGCAGCAGAATATCCACCCGCCTAGACAATGGGCCAAAAAGCCCTTGACTTGGAATCACAGACACAAGTGTCCAGCAGCAAGGCCTGGCTCCCGAGGGCAAAAGGAAACGCTCTCTCGTGGTCAAGTACCTACTGGAGGCTGGATGCCACGAGAAAGGCAGAGCCTGGGTGTGTGGCTACAAGGATGGAAGGCCAGGGGTAGGGATGAGGGCTCTGGAGTCGCTTCACCCGAAGGCAGGAACGGCTGTGACTCCCCAGTTAAACCTGGGGACAGCAGCAGCACTGCAAGAGCACTGCCCACAGGTGTGGGCTTGTCAGCAAAGAGAAACGTGGTCAGAGGTTCCCAGCTGGGTATTTAGATAAAAATTTCCAGAGATGACAGGTTTTTCCTGAACACAGTACAGTGACTGTGCATTAATATAAAGGCCAAAACTGTTCTAATGGCACAAATCAAATTCTTAAGAGGTTCAGTTAATACTGAAAGAGCTGATTACTCCAGAAACAAGAATCCTCTCCTTTCTGAGAAAATACAGTGGTCAGGGAGCTGCCAGCCCTGCGAATCCTTGACCCAGCTACGTAACAAGCCTCTGACCTGAACATGACCTTTGATCTTGGGGGTTCATGGAACAATGTTTTACAGGTTTGGGGTCTCCTTAGCTGAGGGAAAGAGAGCAGAGATTCCAGAATGCCACTCCTCTGAAAACTGACTTTTCCCAACACACAGTGCTTGCATGTGGTAACAAATCCCCCTGCAATGTCACTGTAACAGTGCTGAGGAGTGGCCTCTGGAGAAAGGGTGCTCAAAGGTCCTTCCAAAGTCCCGGAGAAACCCCTACGAGCTGGAAGGCGAGCCCCCGGGAGGACTGACGGGAGAAGAGGCAGCCCCCCAGCCCCGGCAGCGGGAGGAAGCACCTGCAGCACGGGGGCGTGGGTTTACCTGCCAGCGCGTCCGGAGGGCTGAGCCTGTCCGCAGCGTCGTAGAACTCCTCCTCGGAGCTGGAGTCCCCGAAGCCCGGCGGTGGCTTGAGGACGAGGTCGCCGGTCCCTGCGTGCCCCGGGCCGGCGCCGCCGCCCTGCGCGCTGTAGCACAGGCCGTAGGAGCNNNNCCTGCCCCGAGGGGCTGCCCGCCGGCACCCGCAGGAAGCAGCAGCCTCCGGCCGCCGCCGCACCGGGGCCCCCGGCGGCGCGCACCGGGATGGAGCTCCCGTCCGCACTGCCCATCTCCTGCACGGTCGGCGCGTACAGGTGGAACAGCTCTGGCCTGGAGGAGGAGCACGCTTCCAACTCATCTTCCTCCAGCGCATCCACGGAGTCGCTGGAGCCGCTCGTCTTGACCCCTCGGCTCTCGGTGTTGGCCGAGTCGGACGCCTCGGATGTGCTGTCCGTGGCGGTGTCACCCCCGGCCCGCGGGTCACCCCCTCCAGCCTGGGGCTCTGCGCTGCTCCCCCTGGGGCTGCGCGGCTCCCCCTGCCCCTCCTCACTGCCGCACGCCGCCGCCGTGTCCGTGCGACACTCCGAGGAGGAATCCAGGTCCCAGGAATCTTCAGAGTCGCTGCAGGCTCGGGATTCATACCCTGGGATTTAAACGCACTTGTCAGCCCATCCGGGGCCTGGGGAGGGGGATCAGACGCTGCCCCGGGCAGTCAGGGGGCTCAGCCCTTGCCAGCTCACCAGCCAGCAAGGGAAGACCTGTGGGGTGTTTTTGCCCCAGAGCAGCACCCCTGGAGCTGCAGGGCTGAGCAGCTTGGGGCCAGGTGACCCCTCGCCCCAAGCCTCGGTCTGCGACCCCCACAAGCCTGCAGCTATCACAGAGTCATGGAACCGCGAATGCTGGGAAAGCCCTCCAAGATCATCAAGTCCAGCCTTAATCACACGCAGGTGCCACCACCCAGCCCCAGGCCCACATAATGCTTTTCCCAGGAGCTGGATCATCCACCCACTCCCTCCCCCTTTGATCCTCCCATCACCCACCCCTCCCTTTTGATCCTTTGTCAAAAAAAGGCTGGTTTTTTTAAACCTTCTTCAGCTGAGACACGGTGCAGTTGCTGTTTTTTCTCTCCCCAGGTAAATATGGAGACGTTTGCATCCACAAAGAGTCTGTAGTAACCAACAAGGAGGCAGACGAGGTCCTTCGCACTGTTTGATTCCAGGAGCAGAGTGAGCAGCTTTTTTTTGTTTGTTTTATTTTTTGGAGGTGTGGGGGAGAAAAGGGTAAAAAAGATTAGAATAAACAAACATTGTTTGTACCACAGTCTGCAGGAACAGGCTGCACAAGGACAAGGCACCCCCTCTGTCTCACACCTCCCTCAGTCTGTTTCTGCAGGAGGCACAAAGAAGAGTAATTTATTTTTCTTGCCTCTTGTGCCTTTGGTGTGTCTCATTGATGGAGGAAGAATCACTTTTCCTCAGCAGGAAGAATCACTTCTCTCTAGTAATTTTTTTGGTTCTTCCTATGAGCTTTCCCGCCCAAGTCTCTTCTAAGCCTTTCGTACAGGTGACACCCTCAGCCTCTGAGAAGAGCTGATGGTGCAAGTGACTCCCCCCGTGCTTCTGTCCCCACACAGCCGCTCACCTTCAGGTCCTGCAAGTAGATCTTGACCGTGCTCACTCGCTCGGACTCCTCGCTGAGCTCCACCCTGCTGATGCTGGGGAACTCGGCCAGGCTCGTGATGATGTTGAGCTTGCTGTTGACGATCTGGCTCACCCCGTGCTTGGCGCCCACCAGCAATGCCACGTACGACTCCCTGTCCTGCTGCTGTAGGGGCAGAGGTTAAGGCTGTCAATAAAACCTGGGCAGCTGTGACCAGCAGGACAGCACGCCAAAACCAATCACACAGACAAACAGCTCATACCATCAGGGTGGCATTGAAGATCTTCCCGCTGTACATCTTCAGCTCTCCCAGGATCTGCAGGTAGCTCAGGCGCACCTGGGCTGCTGTGAGCGTGTGCTTTGTTTGGCAAGAGAGGAAACACAGTTCAGACACAGGCAGCTGCAGGACAGGAGACATTCTTTGGTGCAGGACTGGGTATCTGACCAACACATCAAGCTCAGCCTGGACAGGCAACAGAGGTGTCCAAGGACTGTCCCACGTGGCCCAGTGGGCATCTGGCACCCCAGAGCAAAGTGCGGCAGGGAGATCACACAATGCAGGGAGATCAGGGAGCGTGGGCACAGAGCACGAGAAGCAGGAGAAAAGCCCCAAGTGACACGCAGGGAGGGGACCCGCGGAGGGAGGACGCTGCCTCCTCAGCCCCGAGGGATGCTGCCACCACCCCGGGGGGCTCTGTGACCCGGGGCTGCCAGACCCTACCTTCTGCCGAGGGTCCAGCAGCATCTGGTTCCGCTTCAGGTGGTAGCTGATGGCTTTCTTGATGTCCTTCCCTCTCATGTTTCGAAGCAAGGTGGGTGAGATGAAGTTTTCGATTCCCCAGTCCCTCCTGGCAGAGAGAGGGGAGGGAGCACGGGGGGTCCCAGCCATGCCGAGCCCCAGCACCACAGGACAGGGCAGAGGCAGAGGAGGGCAGAGGCACCAGGCAGCCTTGGGGGCTGTAACACACCCAGTGGCCTCACTCGCTCCAGTTCTCTGCTACCTGCACCTGCCACCGGCTCGGGAGCGGGATGGACCATGTGCACTTCGATGCAGAATGGGCATTTTCACATGGTTTTACAGGAGGTAATTCACAACCTTCATCAGCAGGACAGTCCCAATCTCCTCTCATCACCCAGAGGATGGAGATTCTGTCCTTGCACACACCTTGCTTTGGTGACAAGGTCATGACATTTCAGCACGTTCAGTTTCCTGGACCCAAAGTGGGCCATGGGGGCTGCTGGCGAGTTTATTCAGCCCAAGCATTAAACAGCCGTGAGGTGAGAGTGCTGCCCCTCGCCCCCGCTCCCTGCACACAGCTGGGCACATCTGGCTGCACGCGAGTGCACGGCATTGCCCGTCACCAGACCAGGGCCTGGTAATTAACAAAGAGCTCATCACCGCTCCTGGAGCGGGGCTGTCTAGGGCAGGTGCAGTCTCAGAGCACCAGCTTGCAGCACGGCACGCCTGCTCCTCCTGACAGCGTTTCTTGGTCATTTCCCCACAGACCCCAGTACTTCACAGGATCTATCACTGCCCAAAGTAGGCATGTCTGGCACGCTTCTGGTGGATGGAGAGATGTACTGGCTGTGCAAAGCTGATGATTATAGCCCCTCTCTCCAGGTACTGCAATCAATACTGGCAGGAGCAGCCTGGGTAACCATCACTGTGTGAGAGATCTGCAGTTTCAAGCCCCTGCCCCCGCGACAGGCAAGAACCTCCCTCTGCCTGGGGACACACTCAGGGGCTCACTGTCTGTACTACTGTGGCAGTTCAGCAGGTTAGGGACATGGAGACCCACGAGGCCACCCTGCCCTAAAACGAGCAGCAGAGCCAAGGGGCTGCAGTGCCCTCTGGACTCCTGTGCAGAGCTAAACACCGCGCAAGCAGCGAGCTGATGCCACTTGTGGCTGGCCCCTTCTTCTGCCGGGCTCAGTCACAAGAGAACACAGAAACCTCTGCACTTACTCGATGTATTTCAAGGACACTTTCTGTGGCTGAGCACACGCATAGATCCTCTCCTGTATGTGCAGAGCAGCCAGACGTAACGCCACGCTGCACTTCATTTCCACAGCAAACCTCTCCTGGAGCACATCGCTGCAGCTCTGCGGCAAACACAGCACAGCTGGCTCAGGGAGAAGACAGAACGAGGCCACCAACACGACACCACACATCCAGCTAAGGGTTCCACCAGCCAAGCACACAAGTTGATATAAGAATTTTAAGGCAAATCGAATTGAAATGCTTTGATTTTAAGTGCTCTGCATTTCACATCCACAAAGCTGAGCCAGTCTGAGACTCACTCTGGTTTAAAGCAAGAATAAGAATGGGGTGAGAAGGGATTCCTAAGCATGGAATGCTCCCGTGTCACCTGCAGGTACAGATATTCAAAAGCCACTGGGTCTTCCTGCAGGAGGTCCAAGGGGTCCTTGGGGACAAAGCATACTCTGAAGAGGCACCGGTAGTCATGAGAGTCTCTTTTCTGGACCACCTGCAACAGATAGAGGGCATCACACCACAAGCCCTCCCTCCACGGGTGCACAGGAACCTTTGCGCCTGCAAACCCACGGGAATCGTTTAAAGCCACTGGCAGGGGGATGGCGCAGATTGTCCTTAATGAACACGAGGAGACTTTGCTAGGGCTTGTAATTTTATCTCTGATTCTTCATCTGTTTTTTTCTTCTCCCTGCAGTAGCCCAGAAGGCCTTTGACAGCAACACTTCATTTAAATACCCACTGATCCCATACGCTTGCAGTGTGACCAGGACAGAGGCTTTGGGGCTGTGTGATAACAGCAGGGGAAGGGGCAGGCTGCTCTGCTTTGGAGCTCAGTCACAAGACACAGCAGCCCTAAACAGACCCCTGAATCATCACTGTAATGTCAGTACAATGTCAAGACTCTGAGTTACACATCAGCATATTTTATTCTGGGCAAATCCTGCCCAGCGGAAATCCTCTGACCCATGTGCTCAGTGGTCTGACAGCATCAGCCACTGAGGGACCTGAACTCAGTGATCCTTGTGTGCGCCTTCCAGTTCAGGATGTTCTATATATGATTCCATGAACCCCTCTGCAGGGGACTGCCAACCAACAAACCCATCAGCACGGAGCTGAGACACCTGAGCAGGCATTTCCTCACAAACCGAACGAGCCCAGGACCACTCTTAGAGCAGCAGGGTTACACGAGCTTGCCTCATGTTCACAGGACACAAGGTACTGGCTCAGAATTGAACCCAAGTTCTGCCTCTGCCTGGGTGAGTGCTCTGGCCACCCAGGGAACTGTGAACAGCGAGGTCACGCACAGCTGTTCCAGAGCTGTTGTAAGGCTCAAACAGCCCTCTGTGGATGGGCTGATGTGACAGGAGGCACAAAGGATGTCACCCACGACTGCTCTGCATGGTCCAGGCAACACCAGCCCCTGGGCACTGCTCTGTGTGTGGGCACTCCGGTCGGGGCAGGATGCTCCCCAAGTGCCACTTCCCCAGGGATGTGGGTGAACACCATGGCAGAGGGGGATGGCATCACTGGGGGCTGGGCTGAGCTCCCCGCTCTGCTGACACCTGCAGCTCCTGGCTCCCTCTGCCGCTCACTGGCCTCTGTTCCTGGGGGGCAGTGCCCCTGCAGGGCCGTGGGGCGCAGGGGGGCTCGGCTCACCTCCGCAATGAGCTCCTCCTCGTGCAGCAGGTGGATCTTGGCCAGGCTGTACTGCTCCTCCAGCACCAGCGCGAAGTGGGCGATGCTGCGGATGGACAGCTTCTCCTGCAGCGTCAGCACGATGTCCTGGGGGGCACAGGGGTCACACGGAGCTCAGGCGTGGCACCAGTACGACTCACACCCCACCCTGTGTGACTCCCCCTGGGGAGCAGCGTGGGAGGCACGGATGGACAGGCACAACACGTCCCAGCAGGACAAGGTGGGGAAGCTGCAGCTTGCCATGGTAAGAGTTCAGCAACATGCAGACTCCAAGGTGTCACAGGTATCAAATCCACTTCCTGGAGCTGCCTGTCCTCAGCTGCCTCACACTCAAAGTTTTACAGGTTTCAGCTGAGTGGTGTCGAGCACCTTCTGTCACCCTTGACCCAAGTGCTTGCTGTGTTTGTTCTTCCAGCTTTCTAGAACTCCACAACACTTGGGATGTGGATGCCCTGTCCCTGGAAGTGTCCAAGGCCAGGCTGGACAGGACTTGAAGCAACCTGGTCTAGTGAAAGTTGTCCCTGCCCATGGTAGGAGGTTGGAACTGGATGGTCTCTAAGGTGCCCTCCAACCCAAATCAGTTTGTGATTCTCTGCTTTGTGAAGAAACTACAAAGAACTGGTGAAAAACACTTCTCTCCAATAAAAAAGAATTTGAGAGTATAATTGTAAAAATCTTGCCAATCTGACTGAAACTGGTATTTAGCTTGTAATAGAGAATCCTGTCAATATACTAACTGTTATGGAAGTAACAAGGTTTACTCTAGGCAAAAAGAAAATATCACCTCAGGCTTGACTGAGCACAAAGTGAAACAGAAGCCCGAGGATTCACTCAAGCTTCTTGAGGCAAGCATGAATGTTTAACTCATCTCAGTTTTAAGCCAGGATGTCTCAAGCCACGGAGGAATTTCTAGAAACACCTAACTTAGGAAGCATTTTACTCATTTAGGTGTTTCTGGAGGGCACTAATGAGGGCTGGTCTCAAAAACTGGGAAAACTTATTCCATGTCAGAGCTGAGAAACTCAAGTCAAAGATGAAGAGCTAATCCATCCTTTAGAAATCAAACCCTTGGAGACAGGCATTCAAATCTCTCTTTACCACTCACCTCCCCTTTCCTCACCTCCTCCTTGCTTTATTGCACTATTTTGCTTTTCCAGACACTTGCCTGAGAGACCACAGGGATTTTGTGAAGCTTGAATGAACTAGACAAACTCCTCCTTTTCTGAGGAAAGTTTTCACTGCATAAGTGAAGTCCCTTTGCTTTCCCCCTTGATATACTTTCAGCCTGATAAGCCCTCAATGTCTGTCCACCGTGAATCTCTCCCCCAGCATCTGCACTGGTGCAGGACACCACGCATCCTTTAAGTAAGTTATGACCTCCAACCACTGGGCATGGCCAAACCTTACTAAGTCCAACGTAAACTCTGAGCAGCTTCAACAGTCAGGCCAGAAGCCCTGGAAGCGTGTCAGCCTGTGTCCAAGCAGAGCAGTGACGGGAAGGGCTGGATCAGTGGCTCTGCAGAGCAGCGTCGCACTCTGGGGGGAGCGATGGCAACCTGCCTGTGATGCCCGCAGCAGAAGGGATCTGAGGGAGGATCACTCTTCACTCAGGAGGATCACTCCCTCACATGCTGCTCTGTCACCTGAGGGGGTTAATCAGTGCTCATGTCTCCAGAGGAGGGGAACATCCTTAACACAGAAAACCCAGCGTGCCCAGCACCAGCCAGCAGCCCCCTCCAGACCAGCTGGTCACTGCGCCCAGGAGGCTGCGAGCGCCCTGCCCACACCTGTGCTGACGGGTTGGATTGGGCTGGTGGGAACAGCCTGCTGAGCATCCTTACCTTCACAGTGGTGCTCCTCTCAAACCTGAATGCCTTCGTCTGTCCATTCTCCAGGTACACCTTGAGAACATTGGGCATGAACAGGAGGGAGCTCCCCTGCAGAACAAAAGCAGCAGCTGGACCCTCGGGCAGGCAGCCTGCGGGCACCAGCTGCTCTGCCTGGCACTGCAAGCCCTGGCATCCAGGAAAATCCTTCTCTACCTTGGCAACCCTCTTCCATGGCACCAAGCTTTATTCCTGATTACGCTTCTGGCACAGAATGACAGAAAGAGAGCACAACAAATGCCTTTACCGTAACACTGCGGGCAGTGCAGCGGCTGCACGTGGCCTGGGAGCACCCTTCCGTTCCCAGCGGCACAGGAGGATCCGGCAGGCACTGAAAGCAGAAAGTCATCCTCCCTGCTCATCACCAAAACCCAGCAGTGCCTCCAGAGAACACCACCCGTCACGGAGCAGCACAGACCCCACACTGGCACCATCCCACCAGCAGCAGCCACAGCTTCACCCCAGGCACTGCCCACACCCTCCACGCTGCCACTGCCGTGGGGAGCCTGTCAAACACACAGTGCTGCTTTCACTGCACGTTCCCCTGAGATCTGTAACCCTGGGGCTTCCTAAGCAGGAGATGATGCCACCAGAGTGTCCTGAGATACGTCCCAAACACGTGGGCCAAGGCGAGGACGCCCTCAGCAAGAACATCTCTGTTGGGTGCTTTGAGAAGGGTCTGGGGACGTGGCCTCTGTCCTGCTGGGGCAGCCCAGAGCATCACTTTGCAGCCCTCTACCTCACTCCTTCAGTAGAGAATACCTGCACCTTTCCTCCCAGTTTCACCACGGCTCCTCTGGTTGCTCAGTGCTGGGGAGGTTTACTCCTCCACTCCGGGACTTCCTATTCAGCATGTGTTTTGGACCAGCACATTACTCCTGTCACTTAAAGGGTTCATCTGCTTGTCAAGAGAGCCTCCGGGTTAAGAATGGTGTTGCTAAGCCAATCTCTCCCGTGTTTCATTCACTGTGCCACACATTACAAACCTCACAGCCTCGGTCCCTCTAGATACAGAGCCCATACACCCAGGAAGTACTGCCAGAGCAGACATAAAACCCTTCTGAATCCCTTCCTTGTTCTTCTCGTACCCATTTTGTGCGGTTCAAGCTGCCTACAGCCACCACTGAGAAAGAAGAAGAGAACACTGCAGCTCTTCCCAGCCCCAGGATCTAACTCCTCTGTGCTAACCAGCCCAAACATATTACATCTTTGACAGGCGGGGGGTCCTCCATCAGCCCCAGGACAGCGATGCCATTTTACACCAGCTGCACATCTCCTCTGGTAGCTCCCACGGCCACAGTTGCCATGTGAGGGGGCCTTGCACAGCCAGCACACAACTTAACATCTGCACAGATTATCACCACTCTCCTGCTCAGATCCAATTATCCAGCTGGAACACCCAGAGAGGTTTCTCTCTTTCCGCGAAGGCTGTCAGCAGCTACCACCAATTAACCCTGAAAGCCCCAGCAGCCATACCCTGTCCTGCCTGGGGTGAGGCTGATGCACCCCGAGTTCAGCTGCTAACAGCACCCTGCCTGGCGCTGGCCCGAGGGTCCCCAGGGGCCTGTCCCTCACATATTGCTCAGTGATACAGAAATACATCATCAGTCTGCAGAAAGCGGAGGCAGGACAGCAGCAAGGCTCATTAATAATTGATGCTCCCAACCTGGAGTTTCGGGTTTCAGCTGCAGAACGCAGCCGCTGGGATCCTTCCCGTCGCCACAAGGATCACTTAGCCGTGCTCCATTAGGATGACAAGAGCAGTATATTTACTGAAACAGGAGGCTGCACAGTTTTTCAGGGCCATAATGCCCATTTTGGCTGCCTTAGTACGTCAGCCCATGGAAAGGCGAGCAGCCCTTAAGCACTCAGGGCTGCTGTGGTGCACAGTGCTTTTCCAGAAAGAAATCATAAATATGCAACAAATTTATTTACTCTTCCTTTGTGCTAATCCTTCACTGCTCAAAGCAGGTTGCATATCCAGATGGTGAAGAGGTAAGCTAACACCAGTGGGGCCCCAGCACCTGAATTAATTTCTCCTACCTTTCTGCTCTCATTTAATGAATAGCAATCTAAACACTGATTGTGTCCCTCTGCACTGGCAGAGGCATGATTAGCTCAGCAAAGCGCTGACAGAGGCTTTAGGGAGGCACAGAGTGCAGCACTGCCTCCACAAGTGCCTTCTTTACACCTCTCAAGAGCTCCTTTTCCAGACTCACGGAGACCAGCCCTGTGAGCAGTGGCTGGCACAGGTCTGAGGCCTCTCGGGCTGTGACACCAGGGCCCAGCCTCCGGTGACACAGCTCCACGGAGCCTCCAGGGAGACACTTGTGTCAGCTCCCAGCTACAAGAAAAGCAGGGTCTGTTGGTGACTTGAGGTCTGCCTGTATCCCACGATCAGTCCTGCCCAAAGCTCTCAGGCATCTCTGCCTGGGACCACTTCCTGGGCACATCCTGCCCTTCCCCATTCCCTGCCTGGTGCTCGGGGTGTCACATCTCCCAGCAGCACGAGGCATCTGTCCCAGGGAGGGCCCTGCCGCCACGGTGCCCCGGCAGGGTCCCAGACAGACGTGTCACCGACACCCGAGGATGAGAGCACAGCCCTTGGAGGGCAGGGACCAGCTTGCAGCAGCACTGGCACACCTGGCAGCAGCGTGGCAGGAAGGGCAGGACCCCAGGGTCCACAGAGACAGACTGGCAAACGTCGGGAGGCATAGCTGACCCTCGCCCACCCTGCAGGGATGACCAGGGGCGAGGGGTCCCCACGTGCATTCACACTGCGGGCAGGTGACACCCCTGGCTGCACCTCTGCCTATGTGCAGGGAAAGAGAGGAAACACTGCCCTGGGAAGGCTCTGAGCTGTATCAGGAGAGTTCCACCAGCGACAGGGAGCAAGGGACGGACAGGAAGGGAAAAGGAAAAGGGCCCAGTGGGCAGTTCATCATTGCTGCCAAGCAGAAAGGCCTGGTCAGACCTGGACGACGGAACAGCACTAATGAGGAGGGGAGGAGAGAGGGGGATTTGACCACAGAGTCCTCTCATTCTGAAAGACAAAAGGAAAGCTCGACAGAGCTAATGACTCCCAGCTGACCCCAGTTCACCCCATTGAGCTTAGAAAGTTACACAGAAAGAAAAGAAGACGCTCACGAGCTGTTCACACTTCAGGGAAGACACAAGTGCTCTCACCTCTGCTCCAGGGAGACCAGCACAGGCAGACCCGTATCGGCTGCTACCAGCACTAGGACCCCGGTGATGGGTTTGCAGCACCCTCCAGCAAGCTGTGACCCAGCTCACCTTACAGAGGGTCAGGTACAGAGGCAGCCGTGGGTGCTCTGTGGAAACCCTCTGCAAGGAAATGACACCAAGCTGCCACCCTGTCAGCTCGGGAGCACTGCCACACCTACCAGCAAAGCGAAGTGACCACTGACAAACCCTCTGAGCATGGTGTGACCTGTCCCCAGGAGAGGACAGCCCAAGAGCACCTAAACCTGGCACACACATCAGCGTTCACCTCTCATCTCTGGGTCAGGATCTGTCATGCCCACACCTCAGTGTGGGTTCACCATGGAGGGATTAGCACTTCGAGAGATGACAGCTGCCTCCTGCAGTGCTGAAGGGATGGTTTAAGGTCTGACGGGGCAGCAGGACAGAAGCAGTGCATGCGGGCGTTTTCCATTAGTCCAAGTAAGCACATCAGAAACAAAACCCTCCAGAGCTGCCGGTGCTCCCCCCGGCCCCGATCACCTCAGGCAGCAGGAGGGAGCAGGTGCCTGGATCACGTCCAGGGCGGTGAGCCCCAGCCACAGTACCCCAGCCACGGGAGAGCCCCGCGCTGCCTCCCTCCCCCGGCCGCAGCCGCGCTGCCCGACCTGGGAGTGTCCGTTCAGCAGCACCTCCTCCGCAAACCGCACTTTGACGGGGTTTGTCTTCAGCCTCGCCCTCTTCTCTGCCGTGAGGAACGACGACTTGGGGCCACCCTGAAAGGACAGCGGTGTTTGGTCAGGGCAGCAGCCGCGGGCCGAGCAGAGCAGGGCAGGGGCGCAGGCTGGGGCTGCTCCCGCTGTGCCCCACGGAGAGGGGTTTTGGGGAGCCCCTCAGCTGCCAGCCTTGCCGCAGGCCCTTCTGACCTGCCTGGGCAGCTGCTGAACCCAGCCCTGTGGCAGGGGCACGCTGTCCCGTGTGACTGCACGTGTGGCAGGGGCACGCTGTCCCGTGTGACCGCGCAGTGCCAGCTGCTGCGCTCGGCTGCATCCCACATCCCACATCCCACATCCCACATCCCACATCCCACATCCCACAGCGCAGCTGGACCCCGCAGAACAGCAGGGCTCTGCCAGCAGCCGGCCTGCAGCGCGGCTGCACCTAAACCAACACGCTCAGAGAGCCGGGCTGTGATGGGCAGAGCCCACCTGGGCAGCACCTCCCCACCCTGCTGGGCTTCCCAGAGTGTCCTGCAGACTGCAAACCGTTCCGAAAACTGCCCACGGTGACAGAGGCAGCTTGACCGCATTGCACGGTTGTCACACAACCTTGCTGTCACCATGACAGGGTCCTATCAAGCTCACAAGACACCACATGTGTTCAGGAACTGTGCACAAATGGCCTGTAAGGTATGGTGGTCCCCAAGAACAGTAGCAGAATCCCTCAGCGTCCTCCTACGCAGCTTCCAGGCAGAGCCAATCCTTCACCTGTCAGAAGTGCCCGTGCCTCCTGCCCTGCTACAGCCCCATCCTGCCCTGAGGACCCCTGGTAGGGACAGAGGACATGATTTGGGAGGAGCCCCCATGCACGCCCAGACCTTCCAGAGCCCACCGGGGTGCACAGAGCTCAGAGTCTCTCCCTGCAGCCCATGGCACGAGCCGGCCGGACCCCGCATCAGGGGCAGGGAGGAGTCACTGCCCACTCTTCCCAAGCCCCCTCCAAGGGTGCGTGTGACAGCAGAGGATGCTCAGGGCACCCTCATGGCTTTGGCCAGCCCCTCACAGCCTGCACGTCAGTCCAGCCACCCCTCGACCGTGGCCATGCCAAAGGGTGCCATGAGAGCCAAGGAAGGGCCACTTACGGACGCACAGCGCAGGACGGTCAGGAGCAGCTCATCGCCGGCCTCCCTGCAGCAGAGACACGCGGTCAGCCAGGGCCAGTCCCCCTCCCCAGCCCCTCTGGCCACGGCCAGGCACGGGGGACAGTCCACACCTGATGATGCTGGCTGCCCGCTCGACAGACACGTCGTCCACTGCGGTGGAGTTGATCATGAGGAGCTGATCACCCGGCTGCAGCTTCCCTTCGGCCGTGCTCCCTGCGGGCAAGCGGCACGGCCTCAGTCACAGCCAGACCTCTCCCACCAGGGGATCGCAGGGTCATTTAGATTGGAAATGCCCTCTAAGATCACGGAGTCCATCCATTAATCCAGCACTGCCAGGCCCACCACCAACCCAAGTGCCACATCAGCACTAGGGGTGTCCAGAGACACTCCCTGTCAGCTCCTCTTCCCTCCCAGCACCTGCTTCCCTCAGCAACCACCTCTGGATGGCAAAACAAAAGGGGCTGAAGGACACTGGGTGCTGACACCAGCCAGCGTGTCCCTGCCTGTGTCCTTGCCCCCCACCTGAGCTTCCCTCTGCCCCATGGAAAACCACTCCAGCATGTGCCTGTCCCCTTGTCACAGCCCACCACACTATCCACTGGGAACCAAACATGGGCTCCCGTCAGCAAAGGACAGGGTCAGAAGGGCAGGCTTCTTTGTGCCTCAGCTTTAGGAAAACATTGATTCTTTCTGATTAGGAGAAAACAAAAGCACAGTAGAAAAATCCCCCACAACTCTCAGGTCATTTCACCATGTTTCACACAGGAAGGGGCACAAAGAGAAGTGGGAGGTGACAGAGGGTACATGCCCCAGCCTAGAGCCCCAGCCACTCCCAAACAGAGGGCTGCCACACTCACGCCAACCAGTAAAAACCACATGGTTTTGTGCACCCATTAAAAAAAAATATATAAGTAAGAAACAGATTCACAGTTTTTGAGTTACACCCCTCCCTTCTATAGCTAGAGGAGCTGATCTGCTTGATTTCAGCACTGCCAGCACCCAGCAGCAAACCTCTCCGTGTTACAGGGCTGAAAGCCCAGGGTCTGTTCAGCAACAGATCACTGTGGCCGCAGCGGAATAAGATGAAATTCTCTAAGATAAGGTTAAATTCTTCCTCTGCATTTCAGATAAAACACCAGAAGAACTTTCCTTTGAGCCGCTCTCTGCATCAAGAAGGTCAGCAGAGAGTGAGCGCAGGCGAAGGATCCATGGGATACTGACTCTGGCTCCACACGGTCGAACTGGGAGGTGTCCGAGCACTCAGTGTGCCACAGGCACCCCGGCTTCCACCGGCAGCACTCAGGGGTCACACACCAACCAGGTACCTCAGAAACCACAAACCCCTGCCAGGAGTTGATCACTAGGACCCCCTGGGACCATGCTGGGCTCTCAAACCCGTGCCTCCAGGGAGGACAGGACGCTCACCTGCGGTGACAGAGGCGATAGTCAGGGGAAGGCTCGGACAGATCTCAAAGCCGTAGTGCTGCAGGACGAGGTCCTTGTACACGGTGACGGTGACTTTGACCCGGCTGGGGGGCTGGGCTGCGCTGTCCCCGGCGCTGTCCATCACCGGCACGTTTTCCCTGTGAGGTCAGAAGGTACAATTAAACACAATACAACCGGAGACTCTTCGTGAAAAGGGCCCGGACCCACACACTTCCCTGCTCTCAGTGGGCTGCCATGCTACACCGAGGCTGGTGCTTCCTGGGTCCCAGCTCTGCAGCCAGCAGTGACTCCCCAGGCTCCACAGAAAGCTGAGAACATCAGACTGGTTGTAACCACAACTCTCCAGTCCTCCCAGCCCAGTGGTCACACAGAAGAGAGGCCCAGGAGTGCCCCACAGCAAGCCATGACCCCCATCCACAGGAAACAGCAGCACCTTCACCCAGCAAGGCAGCGAGAAGCTCTCGGCTTCTGCTGGGATCCATTCCGGCTTACGTGTGTCCACTGTGTGTCCACTGCGTGTCCACTCCACCCTAATGTCGACTCTCAGACCTCAGGGAAGGAAAGCGGCCATGGGCCAGGATCCCTGGTAAGTACAACCTAGTCTTGCCCAAAAATGTGGGCCCACAAAGAGAAGCATGACCCCACCTTCGAGAAGAGCAAGTTTCACATGGAGCAGTGCTGTATTTCTTCCTCACAAAACCACAGCAGAGCAAGGCAGGAACATCAGTCCCTGGAAGCCAAGGGGGTTGCTTAAAAACGCTGTTGATTTCTTTTTCTGTGTGCATGTTTCCCAAGAACAGCGGAAACAACGCGTGAGATCTGCAGGCTGTGCCAGCCCCTGTTCATTGGAATAGCCTTGTGCTGTCTGTGATGGAAGGCGATCGCAGATATTCCTCCCACAAAAACCACACTTACCTGGGTGCGCTGTCCCGAGAGCGATGAAGCCATTTTGCTACCATTTGCTCTATTCTACATGTTTTTCGTGTATGGATTAAGCTAGTCTCCAAATCTCCCATTTACCTGGAAGTGACAGAAATCACAGGAAAACAGAATGACGAGTGACTGAGGAACTCTTCTGGACAGCTCTCAGAGTTACCCACACTAATTCACGCTGCTCATTTGTAACACAAAGAGATCTGCTGGCACCTTGTGAAGACCAGAGCTTTCACAGAGGGTAACACCTGCGGGACACTCACAGAACCCCCTGCCCACCCAGCCTCTCCTTCTTGGTGCTCTTGGTCATCCGTGTCATGGTCATACTGCGTTACCCTTCCATGGCAGACAGCGACATCTGTGTTCCTTTTCCATGGATTTCATGGATCCACGGGCTTCTTTTGGAGGTGCAAAGGCTGGGTTGGCTTTCCACCCCTAAACAGAGCCCGCCAGACCATGAATCTTCAGTCAGAGCAGGTAACTGGTTTGATATTTGTGACTGCAGACATCAGTGGTAACTGCACAGCCTAGCAGCGCGCCTTGCAAGGCACAGGAAGCCTGCAGCCATGTACCCCTGCCAATACTCTGAGCTCTAACCCTGGGAAGAACTGTGGGCTGTCAGTGAGCCTAACACAAAATGAAACAAAATATGTCTGTATCTGCCAGAAGTCATGAAGAATATCAGCTCTTTGTATTTCAAACCCAAAACTGTTATATCCACCTTTCACAGTGTGTCTTCTGCTCAGCCTAGGCGTTCCGTACGTCCTGACCTCCTCCCTCGTGTCTTCTGCTGGGACAGGGAGTTCTGTGCCTCAGGGACATGCTCTGTCATACTGGGACAGCGGGCTGCTGGTCCATGGCAGAAATGGTGCTGTAACAGAAATGTCACTAAGTCAACCTATGAACAGCAGACATGGCTGGAAGCTCACACAGCTGAGGCACAAAAGGTTTGTCTCAACAAAATCTGGACCTGTTCCACTCAGCACCTTCCCAGGCCACTGTCCTCCCCCAGCTCGCATTTTCTAACCAAGAAGGGAGGGCAGCACTCACATTTGCTGGTGCGCTCCTCACAGGGAGCCACTCCAGCCTGCTTTGCTTCCTGCCTGTTCAGCCATGGGCAGAAAATGGAGGAAATTCAGCCCTTCAGCAGTTCTTGCACTGGGCACTCTCTGGGCTTTCTTTCTTACACAACACAATTCAGCTCGCTCCTTCAGCCACACTGCTCCTACATCCGCTCCCGAGAGCCACGAACGGGGACCTTTCGATCCAGCTGTGTTTCCAGAAACTACAGCTGATAGGATGGGAAATCCGACCCCTTCTCAGAGGGTGACCAGGAGGTGCCCACAGGAGGAGCAGAAGCCTGGGACACACAGGCAGGATCTACCCAGGGAGCCTGGGCAGACGCGTCCTGCTGGGCGCGTCCCCTCTCAGCCCCAGCGTCCCGCGGCTGTAGCGCTCGTGTGGCAGCGGCTGCAGCCTTCGCCTCTTTGACTTCACCTCTCCGCTCAGCAGCACAAAGTGCCCCGGCCTTCCCACTCCCCCTCTGAGCCACGGGAAGGCCGTGCCTGCAGGGGCTCCTTCCCCCCAGGGCTCCGTGTCCGGGTCCTGGGAGCCGCTCCCCGGTGCTTCCTCACCGCCTCCATCTGCACCTCCACCCCTCACCCCCTCTCACTGCTCTGCGGAAAGGACAGACCTCTCTCTCTGGGCTGCACAAAACAGAATTTCCAGAAAAAGTCTCTTAACCTGTAGGATAAGGAGGACAAGCCTGAAGAACAAACACAAACATTTAAAAACCCCAGATGGAATTCTAAGGAAAAACCCCCCCTGTTGTCCTGTCAGGAAACTGGAATGTTTGGGCCAAACCACAGGTGTCTTAGAGGAGGCAGCTTGGCAGGCATTTCCCTAAAACAGTGCACAAGACCAGGAGCAGCCTCTGTCCCCACGGCACCCTCGGGGCACCCCGTGAGCCACGCACGCGGAGCAGGACGGGGCCACCAGGGTCCCCCACGCTGCACACACAGCTGGCACCTCTCCCCACCCCGGGATGCCCCACGGCAGCTCCAACCCGGGCCCTGCTCCCACCTGCCCTTCTGCAGCTATTTCTGAGCCAAGCCCCTGAGCACACCACTAAGCAGCTTGAGCTGGGATCCCGACGCACAGAGATCCTTCAGCTCAGCCAGAGGGAACTGTGACTCGATGGGGATTGTCACGGCCACTTGACCCTTCTGGAGAGCCACGGCTCAGTGTCTGGAAGGAAACCGGGGCGGGTGCCTCTGGGATTTCAGGAGCAAAGCACACCTGAAGGAAGGTCATGGCCCTCACCAGAGCTGCCAGCAGCGTCAGGATGTGCACAGCACAGATCTGACCAGCACAGAAAAAAAACCAAACCCACTGTCATGGAGAATACTTCAGTATTTCATGGAAAGTATTAATTCATCAAACTGAAATTTTCTGATGGGCAGAAGTTTTTCTGGTAATTTTGATATTACAGCTTTGTTTTAAGGCAGTGCCTCCCACCGGAGCGTGGCGGCAGGAGCAGCGGTGGGGACAGCAGGTCTCCTGCACCCGCTGACTGAGCAAGGCCTGACCAGATGCTGCCATAAGCTGCTGTAAAGCCCTGGATGCTGTCCACCCATAACTTCACTCACAGGGAAGCCTGTTTCCAAGTACTTCTCGTAATGGATGCCCATCAGCAGCGAGTTGGATGGCCTCTGGCTGAGGGATGAACGGATCGAGAGCCTCCCTGGGAGAAGGACTTTGGGGTGCTGGTGGGTGAGAGCTGGCCCTGCCGTGGCCGTGTGTGCTGGGACCCAGAAACCCCCCTGTGCTGGGCTGACTCCCCAGTGTGGGCAGCAGGGGAGGGGGGATTCTGCCCCTCTGCCCCGCTCAGGTGAGATCCCATCTGCCTCCAGCCCTGAGGCCCAGCACAGGAAGGATGTGGAGCTGCTGGAGCCAGGCCAGAGCAGGATCACAAAAATAACCACAGGTCTGGAACACCTCTGCTACAAGGAAAGCTGACGGAGCTGGGGCTGTTCAGCCTGGAGAAGAGAAGGCTTCGGGGAGACCTTAGAGCCCCTTCCAGTGCCTCAAGGCAGCTTATAAGAAAGACGGGGACAGACTTTTGAGCAGGGCCTGCAATGACAGGACAAGGGATGATGGGTTTAAAGTAAAAGAGGCAGATTCAGACTACATATAAGCAAAAAACAGTACACAGTGAGGGTGGGTGGCCCTGGCACAGGTTGCCCAGAGAAGCTGTGGCTGCCCCAGCCCTGGAAGTGTCCAAGGCCGGGTTGGACGGAGCTTGGAGCAGCCTGGGATAGTGGAAGGTGTCCCTGCCGTGGCAGGGGGTTGGATTAGGTGGCCTTTAAAGGTCCCTACTATCCCAAACCATGCTGTGGTTCTATGATTGCACCTCTTGGTCTGGTGACACATCCTCACACGGTGCAGCTCCAGGATGAAGCAGGGCTGGTCCCTGCCCAGGCCACCCCAGCTCACCAGGTATGGTCTGCTCCTGCCCAGAGGGTCAGCGCATCCCTGTCCTCCCAGGCAGGGAGAAGAAAACTGAGCTCTTCCTTGACAAACGTGGCTCTGAGTGCACCAGAAGACTCTTCTGGCACGACTGAGCATCTCTGCAGCAAAGCTTTTTGAAGGTCAGCCAGTTCTGATGAGACATGAGGACAGAACTGTAACTCACCTATTTTCCACAGAGCAGCTTCTAAAGATGTTCTTGGAGATACAGAGGGGGAGACAGCTGAGCCCAAGGGCCGGGGTTAAAGCTCCGGTGGCACTCTGCGCTCCCACCACACTGGCTGTGCATGTACAGGGAACGTAATTCTTGCAAAAAGAAAATTAAAAAAAAAACAAAAAAACCCAAAAAAAACCAGAAAAAAAACCCAAACAGCATGGCCATCCTGTCTCCTAAGCCTGTGATATCTGCCTGGGTTTTGAGGAGATGAGCTGCACTCATGGGGGGCTTGCTCAGCCTGAAGGCCAGCCCAAACTGCCACACACAGAGTGGTCACAGGCTCAGCTGGGGACACTGCTGCCCGAGGAGGGCCCGGAGCAGAGCCAGCCCCCTGGCCACGAGTACCCTGTGTGCCACGGGCAGTCCCCTCGCCCATTACAGCAGCACACAGGAACCACTCCCACAGCACTGTGTGACACTGTCTGACACTGCCAGACGTCACTAATGGGATTGAGCTCCCTGCAGACCAGTTTATCCCCCCCAGCCTCAGGTCAGCTGCCATCTGATCGCTCCCAGGGCCAGAGGCACAACTACTTCTGCCCTGCGGGGTGGCCAGGCTGGTCCTCTGGCCTTCCCTGGTTCAGGAAGAGAACCTGTGCTGTGCCAGAAGCCCATGAGGTTCAGAACTTCTGTGTCATACCAGGCAAAGATTAACCACAGCCCCCAGAAAAACAAAAAATTTTAAAAAAGCACTGTTGCTTGTTAATAGTATTGCAGACCCAGGTTTTTGCATATAGACAGATGCTACCGGGAAAAAAACAAAACAAAACCAAGCCAAAAAACCCCCACCATAACAAGCAAACAAACCCACTATTAAAAAAACCCAAAAAACCAACAACCACCCCCACGCTCCATCCAGCTGCTGTAAATCAAGAACAGTCAGCAAGAGAATGTAGCCCTTGTCAGCCCAGGGAAGGCAGGAGAGATTCTGCACCTGCATGTCCCCACTTTCCTCTCTGAGCTGACAGTGGTGAGGTTTTACACAGATACACTCTGGCTCCCAAAGAGCAGAATTAGTTTTAAATTATGAGTTTCTGGGCATGCGAAGACTTCAGGCGCCAAATAAAAATGGTTTCAGCAAAGGCCATACCTCCTCGGCTGGTTGGGGGCACGAGGAGAGAAGCAAGAATAGCTTTGTGCATGGTGCATTACACACAAACTGAAGGAAACGATAAACAGAATGTTCAAGGTGGAAAGGAGGAAAATCAATACTTCCCTCTTGAATAGCTTTCACTCCTAAAAATAGACCGGGGTGGAAGTGTGTGAGGACTTTCCTCCCTTCAGCTCCATCTCCCTGGACAAGAACTGCCAGCACAGAAGGAATGTTTCCTCCTGCTTTCCTGACTTACAACTCCTTTTCACGGTGAGGAAAAGAGCTGCCTCCGAGCACGTGGATGGATTCTCCTCCTCCCCAGCCCCTGCACACACAGCGCCACAGAGTCAAGCAGCTTGCCCTCTGAGAAGCACCCTCATGTCACTGGCAAACTGCACAACAGGGAAAAACACACCAACAAAAGAACCCCCCCCAAAAAAGGTTCTGTGCAGAACTCCACTTATTGTCACTGATCCCTGTGTCCTGCTGCAGGTCTGGAACCAACCAAACGTCTGTGGAGTTCAGCATTCTGGAGTATTCCCGTGGCCTTCCTGGGACTCTCCACAGAGGAAGAACCTCAAGCTGAGGGCAGGCACCTCAGCAGGTTCCTCCACACCCATCAGTAAAGGTGATCTGGACATGTGCTGGAAAGCAACTTTGGCATGGCCTTTCGGCAAACGTCAAGAAAGGAAGAACAAGACAAAAGGGAAAATACCTGCAGTTAAGAAATATTGATTCAGGAATGTCATGCCACATACAGAGCCATTTCAGAAGAGCCCAGAGCTTCTCTCCAGCTTTAGAAAGACAGGCCTTCCACAAAGAGAGAGAGCCCAGAGCACTGAACAGCATTAAGCAACTGTTTGACAGCAGATTGCTCAGGAAGAATTTAGAGAGTAATTTACTAAACCTTATGGGAGCGAAACCCAGGATAAATTACACAGCAACACACGTGGAAACGTGTGCCACTTGCCTGCTCCTGATGGCTGAACTGGGGAGGCAGAGAGGACACGGGCAGGGCAGAGGGTTTGCCATGTCCTCGCTATCACTCACGCATGCCCTTGCCTTGGCCTTCCCACCCAGAGGTTTCTCACCAGTCTGGCCAGGTCAATTCACAGATGGGGGAATGAGGCAAGAGCCTCACTAGCCAGCGTCAGCTGGAATTTAAGCAGGCGGAATTAAATGCTGCCTACAGACTTCCAGAGTTCTTTTCTCTTCCAGCTTGGATTTTTCTCAGGTTGTACAACAGCTCTCCAAACATCTGCCTCTCTGCCTGGCTACAGAGAGCCCCACATGGGGGCAAAAACAGAATCACAGAAAGAGATAAAGTGAAGGAAATGGTTCACTGAGGGCTTCCTAACCTACATGATTGTCATTTCCGTCTCTAGATCTTCAGAATCTCCTGGGCCAGCAAGTCTGCTCCTCTGGAACAAGAGCTCCATGTCTGCTGGGGTTCTAACATTTCCCATGTTACAGCCCCTTTCGACCACTCAGACTTATCTCGCACATCCCACTGGCATGTTTAGTCTCACCCAAATCTGCCTGGAGGAGAAACTTCAGGAGCTTCCCAGGACTGCAGCAAACACACCTGCAACAAGGAGCCACGAGAAGCTGTGAGTCTGTCAGTAAAAACACACGATGCTTGGGAGATGGAGAGCAGCAAACACACCCAGAACAGGTTAGCCAGGCGGGAGCTGGCAGGTGAGTTTCCAGTATTTGGAGAGCCATGTGAGTGCAAATGGAGCAAACCTGAGCGCTTTGGGCAGTGGTAAAACCCTCCAACACCCGCCAGAGAGCAGGCACTGCCTGTCTGCCGTCCTTTGGAGCCCCGTGCCCCAGCTGCCCTGCGGGGACCACCACCCTCGGGGACGGAGATTCTCACATCGATGCCCCAGACAGCCCCATGTTAAAGTCACTCTGTCTTCTGCTCCCCCCAGCTCAGGCGAAATTTCTCTCACAATATTTTCCCCATTATGGGTAAGAACTCAAAATCACTGTCTGTGAATTCAACAGCTGAGAACTGCGGGGAGGTTTTTTGTTCTTTTGTTTTGCTGTTAGGGAGAGCAGGGCGCACGTGTATGGATGGCTTTCTCGCACCGCAAAGAGAACCAGCGCACGGCGTCTGGGGCGAGATCGGGCAGAAACCGCTGAACCATCACCCCAACGCGAGGAGAGGGGAACGGAGCCCGCGGCCCCGAACGAGAGACACCCGGTGGGAGCGGAACCAGCGGCGGCAGCGGCACCGACCCGGCTCCGCGCCCCGGTGGGACCCGACCCGCCCGGAGAAGCCCCGCGCCCACCCCGCTCCCCGGAGGGTCGCGGACCTCCGCGCCGCCCCGAGCGATCCCCGTTACCTGCCGCCGGGAGCGCAGCGCTGCCGCGCCGGCGGGGCACGGGCGGCATCTCAATGACAACCCCCGGGGCCCGCCCCCGGGAGCCGCCCCCGGACTCCGCCCCGCATCCCGCCCCCGCATCCCGNCTGGAGCTGCGCACCCCCGGAGCCCCGCGCCCCCGGCTCCCTGGCCGGCTGGACCGGCCCCGGCGCTCGGTGCCGGTGCTGCCCCACGGGCACAGACGAGCACGCCGGACAGAGAGCCTGCCCCACTCGGGACAGCGCTGGAAGCGGGGCTGGACGGGGGCAGGACAGACAGCACCGACCCAGCGCGGGGCACTGCTGGACGAGCACCCCTGGGATGCTGGCCCTGTGCCCCCGGCCCTGTGCCCGCCTCAGCCCTCGGTCTCTGCCCGTTTGCTCTCCCCAAACCCCACAGATGCCCGCGTTTCCCTGCGTTCAGTTCCTCCCCGGGCGTCCCGCAGTGAGCCCTGTGCAGCCCTCAGTGCTCCTCCCCTGTGCCCCACGGCTTGTCGCGCGTTGCTGGTCCTAAGGGTGCGCAGGTGTTGGCCTCCACTGGCAGGTGTCACCCCTGGAGTACGGGGCTGAGTGTCTCCCGGCACAGCTCTGCACGGGATGTCCCTTCCTGCGAGCCCCTAATCTGTGTTCCCAGCTGCCTCTGTGCCCCTGGGCTCCCCTGGGCAGGGCCGGTGGGAGCGGACAGAGCAGGGTGTTATTTGTGTTTCGCACCCTGTGCCCGCGGGTGCGCGGAGCCGCGCTCACCCCAAACCCCGCGCGGGGCTCCGCTCCCGGCGCTCGGGGCTCGGCGGTGCCAAGGACGCGCACGGCGGGAGAGTGCCCGGCTCGGCGTGACCGAGGGAACCCACATCCCCCTCGGCAGCTCTTCCTTCCTCCCCTGGCACCTGCCCCGGCCGCGAAGGTGCCCTGCTCGGTGCGTGACCGCCCTGCCAGCGCCGCAGCGCTGCATTTAGCACGGCGCTGCTCAGGACACGCGGACCCGCCCGCGGAGAGGCATCGATCAGCTCCGCTTTGAGCCTCCCTGCCTTCGCCCCGCCGGCCCCTCGCAGCATTTCTGCACTGCGAGTTCTCCACTGCCTGGCCTGCTCCCTCTGCCCGTTTTCCAGGAACTGTTCCTCTCCCAAAACAGCTTGCCCACAGAAAATAGCGTTATTTTTCTCTTCCGCTGACGTAGGAACTAAGTTTGGCACCTTCCACTAACAGTACTACCCTGTGGTCACTTAAATCGACAAAAAAATAAGGTTGGGGCCTGACATCTGAAATTAATGTAACATTAAACAGTGCCCAGAAAAAGGCTTTACATCAGTTGCTGATTCATGCAGCTTCCCTGGGCAACGTGCATCACATCTCCCTTCCCACGTGGCCCTGGGTGATGTTTTCAAAGCAATCAACACAGGAAGCAGATGCTTAATTAAAAAAGAAATAAAGCCCTGGTTGTTTATCGTGGAGGTGAACAGTGGTATCCACTAGACACATCTGAAGGCCACGCTGACCTAACGAAACGTGACATTTAGGCCTGGCTGGGGTGGAGCTGAGTGCACGGTTTTCTTCTCTCTGAGTAGTTACAGTTCCAGAGGTGTGGGGAACAATAATCCAAAAAGTTACGGGACATTTTGTCTCTAAGCAGCATTCATCATCACTCAGGTTTGGATCCTGCCACAGCTGACCTGTGAAAGAAAGCCTTCTGTCCTGGGAAACATTTCGGAGCTACTTGGAAAGTGACAGCTTGTGGCTGCTTGCACGGCAAGCTGTGTCTGTGGAGGATGAAGCCTCTGGGAGCTTGCACATTCGTGAGCTTGCCCTGTGAGCCCACTTAGCTCCTTGTCCTGTGGTCCGGATGGCACCTCTGGAATGACTGGGATTAAGGGCCTGGAAAGCCCTGAAGAAGTATAGCCAAGATCTTGTGAAGGAGGAAATCCCTTCACACTTCACAGCAGAAAACCAGAGCCTTTATAGGGTCAGTCAGCCCCTCTGGGAGCCCCCCATGCAGATGTGTCAGGGCTCCCTGGCCATGTTCCAGTGCCTCTGTGATGCAGGGTTTTGCTTGCAGGGCCCTTCAGGACCAGCTCCAGTTCCCAGGTGCTCTGCCTGTGCCTCCACAGGGCGAGGCTGCAGACAAGGAGCACCTTCACCCTCCTCCTCTCTGCCATATGCTTGAATGATTCTGGTTCTCTTCATCACAAAGGTCAGCACTCTGAATCAGCTGAAGACACCAGAAGTCATGTTCAACCTTGGTGCTGGTGCAGAAGGTGCTGTGGTTATAGGTTGCAGTTTTTGTGGGCTCACATTTCCTCTTGCCTCTGTCCCTCCCTGTCCTGGATCACAGGTAAATGAGTGACGAGTCTGAAATGTTTGCCTCGAGGCTTTGACATTGCTTTCCAGCATCTTCTGTTCACTTCCTACTGAAGCTTCTGGGGGTGGTTTCGCCACCTGAGGGTCTGCAGAAGTGCAGGGGGTCTGCAGAAGTGCAGGGGGTCCACAGCAGTGGGTGCAGCTCCACAAGTGACAGGGCCACATTCGCCTCTCCCAGGAGAAGAGGAGATAGCAGGAAGAGAAGCTTTCCCTTGGAGCGCCAGGAGTGCTGAGGCACCCTGCTCCCTTGGGATGACACAGCCCCCATGTCCCAGGCCACAGCAGGACAGGACTGTCTGAGGGGTGGCAAACCTACCTGGGGTGCGGAGAACACCCCTGGGGTGCCCCAGTTGAGCACTCATGGGTGCATTCAAACTATCTGGCCTCAGGTGAGCTGGCTGGGGCACATTCCAATGTGGCTGGTCCAGTGACACGGCTTTGACTCCTGGCCCTCTCAGAGATGAGAGATCAGGGCCTGGGAACACTGACTTTGGTGATGAAAAGTTCATCTGTACACACCAGGAGAGCCCCAAGCCTCGGGGGAACCCGAGAGACACCCCCAGAGCCATGAGCCCCCATCCAGCACCTCCCAGTCCCAGGGGAGCTGAGCCTGGGGGACAGGGCTGGGGACACCACCCTCTGTGAGCACCTCACAGATGCAGTGCCACAGCCAGGGGTACAGGACAAGCCGTGGGGCACAGGGGAGGAGCACTGAGGGCTGCACAGGGCTCACTGCGGGACGCCCGGGGAGGAACTGAACGCAGGGAAACGCGGGCATCTGTGGGGTTTGGGGAGAGCAAACGGGCAGAGACCGAGGGCTGAGGCGGGCACAGGGCCGGGGGCACAGGGCCAGCATCCCAGGGGTGCTCGTCCAGCAGTGCCCCGCGCTGGGTCGGTGCTGTCTGTCCTGCCCCCGTCCAGCCCCAGCTCCCGAGTGGGGCTCTCTGCAATGTGTTTCCACGGCGGTCTCAGGCCAGAAAGGGGAGCAGGCGCGGGCTGCTTGCGCTGCTGCTGTCTGTGTGAGCACTCAGGGTGTCTGTGCTGGTGTGTGTGGCCACACATGGACAAACCTGGGTACTGGGCTGGGTTTGTGAGGCCAGGTTTGGGGGGCAGGGGCGCTACAGGGGTGGCTTCTGTGAGAAGCTGCTGGAAGCTTCCCCTGTGTCCCGTGGGGCCGGTGCCACCGGCTCCAGGACAGAGCCACTGCTGGCCACGGCTGTGTGCCACTTCAGTGGCAGCAGCACCTTTGGGACAACAGAGTTACGAATGAAGAAGTTAATTCACAGGGGCTGCTGGACCCAGAGAAGAGAGGTGTGAGACGTGAGAGGAACAGCCCTGCAGAGCCGAGGTCAGTGCGGAAGGACAGAGGTGCTCCGGGTGCTGGAGCTGAGATTTGCCGGCAGCCTGGGCAGGCCCACGGGCGGCACAGACCCACCTGCAGTCCTGGCAGACCCCACAGCGGAGCAGGGGGATGCCCAGAGGAGGCTGTGACCCTCATGAGTCTGTTTTGCCCATGACAGTCAGTGCTGAGCGATCTCTGCTTGACCCTATCTCAGCCCACCAGCCTTTTGTTGTATTTCCTCTCTTCTGCCCATCCGAGGAGGGCAGTGACAGAGTGGCTTTGGGGACACACGGCGCCCAGCCAGTGCCAGCCCCCGTGTGCGGGGCCCCTGGGTGCCGGGGCTCTCTGGCCATACGTGCTCAGCCTGGCTCCCCGCCCCTCCCAGGCTGCCGGATCCCACAGCCTGGGCAGGGAGCAGCCCGGGCGCAGTCCCAGCAGCCTGGCCGGAGCAGGGCAGCGGGCAGGAGCACCGCCACAGCCCCGCCACGCTGCACCTCGGGGTGCTGTGCCGGCCTCCCTCCAGCCGAGGGGAGCGGCTGCCACAGGAACTGCCCAGGCTGTCCCCACAGGGCCGTGGTGGCCTGAGCGTGGCACAGGGCATGGACAGCAGGAGCAGGAGAGCTCCTGGCAGGAGGTGCGATCCCGAGGAGCAGAGTCGCTCTGCTGCCGGGAGCCAGTGCAGGCAGAGGGGTCGGGCTGGGCTCCAGCCAGTCGGTCACACACGGAGCTCCATGGCCGGGACAGGGCGGCAGGGGCTGCCTGTGGATGCCTGGAGGGACAGAGACCTCTGAGGGTAAAGGAAACCCCCTCCCCACGACCCAGCCCACGGTTCCCCGTGTCACACGTGGGTGGTGCCCACCCCCATGCCCACAGGGAGAGGCCGTGGGCAGAGCCCTGTCCCGCTGCTCCTTGGCCTCTGCCAGCACCAGGGACGGTCCTGTGCCTAGCAGGGACAGCGGTGCCCCGACACCATCCTGGGAGGCTGGGAGGCACTGTGGGCTGGCAGGAACCGCTCTGTGTCCGGTGTGACGGGCCCGGAGCCGTGCAGCCCGTGGAGGTGGCAGGAGCTGAACTTCACCGGGCAGACACGGAGAAGCCTTTCCGTGGGCACAAAGCCAAGAGCTGCCATTAGAGCTGTGCCAATATCGATTCCTTGGGTGGGGGGAAAGGGCCGACGTGGCAGCAGCAGCAAGGCTCCAGCGTTACCTGCCGTGCCTCTCAGTGCTGCTTCTGCCAGGCTGCCCAGGGCCTCTGGAAAACCTTTGTTGTGCATCTCTGATAAAGGTCCGGGGCCAGCCCCAGGAGTGGTGGTCCCTGGTGCTCCTCTGCATCTTACCAGCGGGTGCAGAGGGGCCAGGCCAGGCTAATGCTGCCTTTTCCAGGAGGAAGGCATGCTGTCCTGCCAGCTGGGATGAGCCATCTCCATGACGCAGGAGCAGCCTGGAGAAACACCCCAGGACAGCACCTGAAGGGCCACTCCACAGAACGTTTTTATCAAGGAGAATCAGTCCACCGTGGCGAGTTCCTTGCTCCTAGAAACCCGAGTGAGGTCTCAGAAAGAATTATCAGGGCAGTTTTCATTTCTGTAGGCTATTTCTTTCCTGCCAGCTGCACCAGCTGTGTCTTGCCATAGTTCCACAACTTCATGGGAGCAGGGGAACTCATGGGGAGAGAAGCCTGAGGTTCAGCTGGAGTGTCTGGGCTCTGCCAGATTCCCAGGCAGCTCTGCCCAGCCATCCCCTCCCGTCTGCATCCCCCCCAGCATGCAGCCCTGCCCCTGTCACCTGCAGGCTCCATTCCTTGGCCAGTGGTGCTTGTTTCCACCTAGATCCCACAATTTTCCAGAAAGATTACCCACAGCAACGGCAAGAAGAAACCAGAACCACAGCTGCCTGCTGGTTTTGCCCTTGGGGTGAGGAGGCAGCCAGACCGTGCCTGACTTCCGTACCTGAAGCACACTTTGACTGACGTGGTCCTGAACAGGCTGGTGTGTGGAGCGAACTTGCGAGGCCGGCCTGTAAACCAATGGAAATTCATGTTCTGTGCCACCTTCCCAATCTTTTCTCAGCTAGAAAAAGGTGAGCCTGTTTCTCCCCAGTGACAGGAGGCGACAGGGAGCTGCCAGAGCCCTCACACACAGAAGGTGCACCCACACTGCTCTGCTGGGAGCTCAGCCTGTTCACCTGGGTGTCCTCAGGCCCGCCAGGGACAGCAGCGCTCCCTCCTCCCCATGCTCCCCACCAGGACAGCAGGCTTGGTGTGCATCCTGCTGGTGCCCAGTGAAGAGCTGTTTGCACACCCAGTGGGCTCACACAATACTTATTCTTCCAAACCCCCTGTCCTATGGAACCGCACAATGCTTATTCTGTGGGATCGTGTCAAACATTAACCAAGAGGAACGGGAGAGGAACCAGCCCAGTCGTGCCAGCTCAGCTCCTTATTTGGAAAGTAACACCAGCTCCTCATGAGCTCAGCTGTAACTCTGGGGTCTGCGACCACCAAGAGACCCCCAGGACAGAAGGAATGCACGTGCAAAGGGAAGGGAACATAAGTTAATGATTTTGGGGAAATGACTATCCTATGTATGCTTATTCCAGGAACATCAGTGGATATGTATATAAAATATAGAATCTAAACAGCAGCTTCTTCTCTGCTCAACGTGCACGGGATTTCAGAGGAGATGTCCCCTCATGCACCTGACCAAATGAAGAACGGCAGGTTCTTAATGCTCCATTGTTGTCAGGGATTTGATCAACTGATTTCGGTACCACCATGGCCAGAACAGCTGTGGGGACTGATCACACACAGGGCTGCTGGGCTGCTTCCTCCTCACAGCACTGGCACAACATCTGCACACCTCTGCAATCCCTCTTCACATTCCTTGACCCTTCTCCTCCCAATCCTTCTACTTCCTTTGTCTGCTCGGTCTCCCCCCAGAGGAACAACAGGCCTATAACTAGTTTTCCCCGTTGCTACCATGTGGGCGTTTTTAAAGATCTGTGTCTAATTCAGTATTTGTGACACCTTTACCTTGGTATTACCTGGGCATTATGTGCTACGGCTGACACAGCTGCTGACAAGTTCTGGCCTTGCCCCTGGGAGCCTGCAGCGCTTCTCTCCAGCCGCCTGTGGAGTCTGGCCTTTCCTCACACCACTGTTCCACAGCCACATCCTTGTGGCAATGTCTGCACCCTTTGTCAGCTTCTCATGCTGTTACCTACCACACACAGGTCATGCCACGTCTGATCAGAGACCTCAAGGCAGTGCCCAGTCAGGGTCGTAATCCTCCTGTAGCTCCAGGGAAGGGAAGGTAATATTCCCCTGTAATTATGGGACTGAGTACAACTAAACACAGGGTATGAACTGTCCAAGCTTTGGAGTTTGGAGGTTCGAGGGAATTCTGGAAAGTTGCCACAAACATTTCAAGGACAGCTCAGGACAATGTCAAACCCCAAAGCCAAGGCCTTCTCTCCCCTGCCAGTCACTTCACACCTGAAGTCTCCGGTCTATCCCATGGGAACATCTCCCACAGGAAATGTTTCTCATCCCTCCATCTCACAAAGGGAGGAGGGGAATGGGGTGGCTGCAGTGGGACAACTTGTGGCAAGAACTTCCCAGTCTGTGTCCCGGCAGAGCCCCCCCTGCCCTGCTCCTTAGCAGCACTTTTGTCCCCTCCTTGCTCCAGCCTCCTCTCAACGCTGTGCCGCGTTTCACTCGGCTTTGCCCAGATGTGCTCACATTCCTCCGTCTCCTCCAGAGCAAAGCCTGGGAAAGCAGCCCCTCTCCCGCTTTTCCAACAGAAAGTGAGACTGGGAGGAACAGCAGCCACAAAATGCAGGATGAGACCCCTTGCTCCTCTGCCAAAATGGGCTCGGGACCTGCCAGTGTGCTCCTGCTAGCAAAGGCTGGAGAGAGCCACCTGTCAGAGTAAATAATGAGGTTTCCTGGAGCTGGCACAGCCAGGAGTTTGTGTCAGTGGGGGATCTGGGCAGCTGTGTTGTGCTTTCCCCTGGGACTGGAAAGCTCTCTGGAGGGCAGTGCTACGTCTTCCGTGACCAGGACAGGTTACCCCTCGTTGGCACCGGGCACTGGGATTGAATGTCCTGTGACTGTGTTGGTTGTGGGGCGGTTTGGGAACGCTCCTCCTTGGCCACCTGGCTCAGGCTCGAAGCCAGGAAAGCTCAATTAGCCCTGTAATCACTGGCACAGTGGGAGCAGCTGCTCTGTAATTGCCTTTGCCTCGGGTCACAGGCAGCTTAGCCGAGAGAAATCCCTTTTTAAAACTATCTGGCTGGCTGCGGAGCCCTGCAGGCGTCTCGTGGGGATGCTGGGGGAGCCACAAGTCTCTGCCTGCTCATCTGCCCCTCTCAGGCATCCCTAGAGCCGTGTCCACCTCGGGCAGCATTCCTGGTGCTCCAGCATGTAGGGCTGCACAATGTGGAGTGTGTCACAGCTCCCCTAGGAAAGGGTTTCCTTTGGTGCTCGAGCTTTGTGCACTTTGGGGCCTCATGCAAGGGGATTTAATCCCTGGAACTGAGCGGCCAACGAGCTCTCAGCGGTGTCCAGGCGTTGCAAAGACAAATTCCTGACTGACGGAACTGCCTTGTGAAGGGTTAGGGCTGGACAGGCGTCAGTGGTCCCGGGCCTGGGGGAGGTTACCAAAGCGCGGCGAGAAGGATTTCCCCGGTAGTGGACACGGGCAGGGCAGAATTTATGGGCCCCAAGGACATTTGGCAGAACTCCCAGGATAAAGGAGGAACTACTCCAGAGAGCCCAGCAACCGCGCTGGCATCAGCTGCGGGTGGGAACGGGGGGTTCCGGCGGGGCAGGTCCTGCCACGCGACCCAAGGAGCCCCCGACCCAAAGCAGAGAACGACTGAGCGTGGCACTAATTAGCGTGAGAGAAGGGAGGGAATCATTGCCCAGCAGAGGGTAGAACAGTAATTAACCAGAGAACGATGGAACTTGTAGCAAATGAACACAAATGCCTTTGTTTGCTAAAGTGTGTAAATAACGACGGGGTTTGATACTCGGTGTGCTGCAGTTGTGGAACACACCGAGCACCCCGGTTTACACAACTCTGAAATAAATACTCACTGTTTCTCTCCAGCATGCAATTATTGGCTTGTTGCATGTTGGGTAACAAATCTGATGTTTGTGTACAGCTGCGGGATCCTGGTGCGTGCAGTTCCCTGGGTGAGCTTCAGGCCTGATCCAGCTCCAACCCCTAAAAAAAGCACAACTAATGTCAGGTGATCTGGGGTCTGGAGACCTCTGTGATGAGCAGAGACTGCGGGAGCTGGGCCTGGCCAGGCTGGAGAAGGGAACACTCAGAGGGGATCCCATCAATCCACACAGACACCTCCAAGGGCTGCCAGAGGATGGTGCCAGGCTCTGCTCCGCGGTGCCAGGGACAGGATGGGGAGCAGTGGCCATCAAATAAACCAGCACAAGTTGCACCCCAGCAGCAGGAAGAACTTCTGTCCATGGAGGGGCAGAGCCCTGGCACAGCTGCCCAGGGAGGGCCTGGAGTGTCCCTGTCTGGAGACATCCCAAGCCCAGCTGGACACGTTCCTGTGCCACTGCTCCAGGGGACCCTGCCTGGGCAGGGGGTTGGGCTGGGTGAGCTCCAGAGGTCCCTTCCAACCCCAGATATCCTGGGATCTGTTACTCAGACTCTCTCTGACGCACACAGCCAGGCCTTCCCTTGTCCACAAACAGGTTCTTTTCCCCAGAGTGCAACAGTCGGGGTATTTGGTTTATTTACGGTTCTTTAGTTACATTTTGCTGGGTGGCAAATCCACAAATCCAGCACAACCAAACCCCGTCGTTATTTACACACTTTAGCAAACAAAGGCATTTGTGTTCATTTGCTACAAGTTCCATCGTTCTCTGGTTAATTACTGTTCTACCCTCTGCTGGGCAATGATTCCCTCCCTTCTCTCACGCTAATTAGTGCCACGCTCAGTCGTTCTCTGCTTTGGGTCGGGGGCTCCTTGGGTCGCGTGGCAGGACCTGCCCCGCCGGAACCCCCCGTTCCCACCCGCAGCTGATGCCAGCGCGGTTGCTGGGCTCTCTGGAGTAGTTCCTCCTTTATCCTGGGAGTTCTGCCAAATGTCCTTGGGGCCCATAAATTCTGCCCTGCCCGTGTCCACTACCGGGGAAATCCTTCTCGCCGCGCTTTGGTAACCTCCCCCAGGCCCGGGACCACTGACGCCTGTCCAGCCCTAACCCTTCACAAGGCAGTTCCGTCAGTCAGGAATTTGTCTTTGCAACGCCTGGACACCGCTGAGAGCTCGTTGGCCGCTCAGTTCCAGGGATTAAATCCCCTTGCATGAGGCCCCAAAGTGCACAAAGCTCGAGCACCAAAGGAAACCCTTTCCTAGGGGAGCTGTGACACAGCCCAGCCGTGCAGCCGCGGCCGTGCCCGCGGAAGGCTGGAGACAGGCTGGGGACGGGACTGTCGCTGTCGCCGTCCCCGTCCCTGTCCCCGTCCCTGTCGCTGTCCCCATCCCCGTCCCCGTCCCCGTCCCCGTCCCCGTCCCTGTCGCCGTCCCCATCCCCGTCCCCATTCCCGTCCCCGTCCCCGTCCCCGTCCCCGTCCCGGTCCCCACACGCGCAGAGCGCCCGGGCGGAAGCGGCGCCGTCACCGCGCTCCGCGCGCATGCGCCCCCCCGGTCACGTGACGCTGCAGCGCGTCCGGTCACGTGGTTCTGCCGCGCGTGGCCGCCAGCGGCGCCGGGGCCGGGTCGGGACCGGGATCGGGACCGGGACCGGGACCGGGACCGGGATCGGGATCGGGATCGGGATCGGGACCGGGATCGGGATCGGGACCGGGACCGGGACCGGGATCGGGATCGGGATCGGGATCCGGGTCCGGGATGTTCCGCATCGAGGGGCTGGGGCCCAAGATGGACCCGGAGGAGCTGAGGCGGAAGATGCGCCGCGACGTCCTCGCCTCCGTCCGCAACTTCCTCATCTACGTCGCACTGCTGCGGATCAGTGAGTGACCGCGTGTCCCGGCCCCGGGACCTGCCGGGCCCGCCTTCCCGGGGTGTGCCGCCTCTCGCTCCCGTGCCGGAGCCGCCGGGGCAGGGGCACCGCGGGGGCGGTGTCCCCGCCGGGTCGGGGTGTCCGAGATGCTGCACAAGCTCGCGGCAGCCTCGCCGCGGACTCAGTTCGAGCCCACGTTGTTTTCTTTCTCAGCTCCCTTCATCCTGAAGAAGCTGGACAGTATATGACCCCTCCGGGCCCGGCGCACGAACCCGTGGAATGAACTGCAGCTGCTCTCCCCCGGGCGCTAACCAAACGTGGTGGCAGAGGCAGCCAGCCAGCGCCGGATGGTTCCAAAACGCCTCACCTCAGCATGTCCGCCCGGGAGCGATCGCCGGGCTGGCAGGATGGGCAGCGGCCCCTGGGCCCTGCAGGTGAACCCTGGCCGTGCCACGCTCCGTGGTGTGATCGAGCAGCGACTCGGGGCAGAACGTTGCCTGTGCTGTGTACGCAGAGCCCATCTCCACCCCGCACACGCTGTCAGGCGCTGGCGGCTGTGCTGTGGCTGCCCACCTCACCCCCGTCCGTGTGCAACATCCAGTCTCCCCTGCATCCAGCTCACAAGCAGTTTGATTTGAAATAAACGGGAGAGCAGTTGTGTCAGCAGGCCCTGGTCGCGCTTTGTTTGTTAGAACCATGAGGTGAGAGGGAGGTTGGCTGGGATGAGTTCCCTGGCTGCTGCCTTGAGCTTTCCCCTCTTCTTTTGAGCCACCTCGAATGGAGAGGAGGCAGAGGAGTGCCTGGTGCAGGTGGGGATGTGTTTTCCAGGTGGGACATGGAGTCACGACACAGAGCATGAGGGCAGGGCAGCTCGGTGTCCCCCAGCCAGCCCGTGCCAGCTCTGCCTGGCCCAGGAACAGCCTGGATCTGTGCTTGGCTCACAGTGTGGTACCTCAGCCCCTGGGGCGGGGGGCCGTGGGAGTGCAGCTCAGGTTTGGGAACAGGGTGTTAATTTGGAGGGTAACCAAGCCACTTGGAGACTTCCTGCCTGGAGCCTCAGGCGCCTGCTGCATCCAGGGAAATGATCCACCCACATGTGGCTCTGGATTCCCCTGGGAGATGAAATCCAGGGCATTCCTGAGCTTGGGTGACCTGATGGCCACAGGGAGAAAGATGCTTTTCCCCCTCTTGGCTCTCAGAAGGGGAGTTTTCCTTCTGCTCAGGCCCGGGATCTCCATGCCAGGTCCTGGTGCTGGGGACAGCGCTGACAGCAGGGTCAGGGCTCCCAGGGTGTGGCTGGGGTGGGTGCGGTGTGAGCGTTTCACACTGGCCTTGGGGAAGGGACATAAAACAACACAAAGGCGTCCCCAGGTCCAGCACGGATCCACTCGAGATCCACATGAGATCCCCCCCGCAGGCACTGGCACTCCTCAGAGCAGCTGCTTCTGTGCCTTGGCATCCCCACAAACGATCCAGCCGTGCCGGTTCTGTGCACCTGCCAACGTGGAAGCTCTGTACGGTTTTCCAGCACTAGCCAGGCGTCTCCTCACAAATTCTACCCACTTGTAACCCACATTTGTGCCTCCTTGCCTTACAGGCTCGGGGTTTTGCTAACAGGGGTCCCAGGGTCCCTTCCCAGGGCAGGCTCTGTCATTCCCAGACACTCTCTGTCACACGGTCCCGCTCACCCGCTCTGTGACTCGCCCACTGCCGTGCCAGGATGATCCATGGTGTCTGAGCTCCAACGGGAGCAGCGTGGCCATGCCAAAACTGTAGGGAACGGGACATACACAGGGGGAAGGGGACCCTCTCACCGGCACTAGTGTGCAGTGAACCAAGGGAGACACGGCTGGACCGGGCAGCCTCCGCAGCTGGAGAGAGAGGGAACGCTGCCAGGTAAGACCAGAACGGTGGATCATGGACACGATTCTGGGTGGGCAAGAGGCCGATGGCACCGGGGCTGTGTCAGGAATAGTGTGGCCAGCAGGACCAGGGCAGCGATTGTCCCTCTGTGCTGGGCACTGGTGAGGCTCCATCCCGAGGGCTGTGCCCAGTTCTGGCCCCTCAATCCAGGCAGGACTCTGAGGGGCTGCAGCACGTCCAGGGAAGGGCAGGGAACGGAGCTGGGAAGGGTCTGGAGCCCCAGGAGCGGCTGAGGGAGCTGGGAAAGGGGCTCAGCCTGGAGCAAAGGAGGCTCAGGGGGGACCTTGTGGCTCTGCACAGCTCCCTGACAGTGCTGCCAGATGAAGAATTGATTGCACCTGGTGGGTTAATACAATGATCATTTAGCAAAAGCATTAGACTATGCAAGTGCACAATCAAAAGTACGATAAACATTAACCAAGGAAAGGAATAAGAAACTACACTCCACTGATTCAAAGCCTCACAAAACAACAAGCCAGGCCAGCTATGCCAGCCTTTCTCCTACCTGGGCACAGTAGCACCAGTTCACCGGGTGGTCAGACACAACTGTGGGGTCACTGGCCCTCAGGGACCACCAATGACACCCCCGGGACAGGGGAATACATGTGCTGGTGGGAGGGAATGTGTGTTAATGACTTCAGGGAAAGGGTTACCACATGTGTGTTTCTTCTGGGAAGAGCTGTGAGCGTGCATGTCAAGTACAGGCTGTGAACAGGAGCTCTCTCTGTGCTCAGCAGAGGAGATATCCCCTCACGCCTGCAGCTGAAGGAAGAATGGCTGCTTCTTAATGCTGCACTGCTGTTAGGGAGGTTCGTTTTCACTGATTGTTGGTAACAGGAGGGGGCAGCCGGGGGGGTCGGGCTCTGCTCCCAGGGAACAGGGACAGGAGGAGAGGGAACGGCCTCAGGCTGGGCCAGGGGAGGCTCAGGGGGGACATCAGCAGGAATTTCCCCATGGAAAGGGTGCTCAGGCCTTGGCAGGGGCTGCCCAGGGAGGTTTGGAGTGCCCATCCCTGGAGGTGTCCGAGGAAGGGCTGGATGTGGCACTCAGAGCTCTGGGCTGGGGAGAGATTTTCTAGCCTGGATGCGATGCCTTAGGTGTGAACTTGGATGTTTTTCAAACCCTGCACTGCCTGGTGAGTAACACAGAGGTTTCTCGTAGCCTGTTCACCTCTGCTCTCTTGTGCCAGGCAGACAGAGCAAAGCCTCTCCGGGCCGGCTCTCCAAGGACACCCAGACCATCCTGGGCCCAAAATGTGTAAACCAACATCTTAAGAGCGGGGTGAGCTTGGGGAAATTACATCATTAACTGGAGCTTTAATTGGAGAATTAACCCTGATATGGAAATGAACCAAACCTATAAAAGTGTGAAGATGGATGTGGGTCCATCTCGGGGTCCATCCTGGCAGCAGCCTCTGGCTCCCCAGGGGTACCTCTGAAGGCCTTTCAAATAAATACCGAGCTTTATTCCCTTATTCTGTCCAGTCTCTGGTTTCAGGCGGCCTCTCAAGGCATCAGGTGAGTCTGTGGCAAGGCCAGTGGGAAAGGGGTGGGGATCCACTGGCCAGGGGGCCTCACATGGGAGGTGTGGCCATCAAATGGTGTGCTGGGCTCAGCACGCCCGAGAACACCCCAGGACGTGCCACAGCCAGCTCAGCGAGTGAGGTGTCTGTGCCCTGCCCCATCCCAGGTCCCCAGCACGGCTGTGGTGCCACTGGGCAGACTGGAGTGGTGTGGAAAGGCACGGGGAGCTGGTGGGACATACTGGGATTGGGCTCTAGGCCATGCTGAAATCATCCTGGAGTCCTGGATCACGCTCACAGTCCTGGAGAGGGCACCAGGCTGTACTGGGAGGCACTGGTCCATACTGGAAGGCAGAGGTTTGGGCTCCACTGGGAGCAAGAGTGGAAGAAATTACTGCAAGAATGGGAAAAAATGTATGAAAGAACAAGGGAAAAGGGCAAAAATGGGGCACAAATGGGCAAGCAGTGGTGAAAAAAACAGTCAAAATGGGGAAACGCCAGAGTAAAATGGTGAAATGTGGCAGAAACCAGCAGCGTGGGCACACCCACCACCATCCCAGTGTGGGCCCAGTGCTCCCAGTACCACGCTGGCCTGAGCCACACGTCTTCTGGCACGATCCCAGCATGGGCTGCCACAGTCCCAGCACGTGCCCAGAGCTTCCAACACACCAGCAGCACTCCCAGCACAAAGCTGGTCTGAGCCACAGCTCTTCAAGGGGGATCCCAGTAGGGCCCCAGTGCTCTCAGTGTGACACCAGCATGTCCTACAGTCAAACCAGGATCCTGACATGATCCCCAGTGTTCCCAGTATGAACCCAGTGCTTCCAGTACAGAGCCAGCCTCAGGCTGCAGCTGTCCCCTGTGGGCCACAAGTATACTCCCAGTGTTCCCAGTATGCCCTCCAGTATGGGTCCCGTGCTCTGAGTGTAGCTCCAGTGCACTCCCAGTACAGACCCCAGGGCTTCCAGTGCACTCCCAGTACAGACCCCAGGGCTCCCAGTGCACTCCCAGTACAGACCCCAGGGCTCCCAGTGCTCCCACTACAGGTCCCAAAGTGCCCAAGGCACTCCCAGCACAGATTCCAGTGCTATCCCAGTGCCCTCCCAGTGCTCCCACTACAGCCCAATAAACACTTTTTGGTTCACCCCAACCCAGTGAGGCCTTGGGCTGAGTCCCCAAACCCTTGGAATTCCCCCCAAAAATGATGTCACCATCCTGCCATCGCCTTTATTGGTGGGTGGGCACAGGGGGTCACAAGATCAGGCCCCCCCCAGTGAATTCCATTCGCTGCCAAGAGAGAGGAGAAAGGAATGGGGTGAGTGGGGGGACCCCGGTGTCCGACCCCAGGAGCCCTGACTCTGTGGGGTGTCCCCAGGACCCCCGGGCTCACCTGAGGGGGGGTGACGAAGGCCAGCCAGTCGGAAGGGCGGGTGGGCAGCAGCCCCATGGCCTGGCATTTGTAGAGGGCCAGTGCCAGCCCCAGCCCATTGCCCACCAGGAACACGAGACCCTGCAGTGCCCGCCGGCTTGAGCTCTCCAGGGCTTTCAGTGCTGGAGGGGACAGAGGTGATTGGGGTCCCTGTCAGTGACCCCCAGGCTGCTGACCTGGCACAGGGGGCACCAGGGGTCATGGGGAGTGCTGGGCAGAGCAGAATGATGTGGAGGTGACTGTTGGGCTGTGGGAGGCATCTGGCAGCTGATGGGGCTATGGGAGACTTGGGGGGCTGTGGGGACACCCAGGGGGCTGGGGGTGGCT
>VZTI01004809.1:0-54978 GCA_013397865.1 Struthidea cinerea
CGGCCCCGCGCTTCCTCCCACCGCCGGAACTGCGGCTGCGGAGCGCGGGGGACGGCCGGAGCGGAGCGGCGGCGCACCGGGGCGCGGCGAATGTGCAGGGGCAGAGCGGGCACAGCGAACGTACCGGGGCACAGCGGCGCGCCGGGAGTACCGGGGCACAGCGGGCACAGCGAACGTACCGGGGCACAGCGGCGCGCCGGGAGTACCGGGGCACAGCGGGCACAGCGAACGTACCGGGGCACAGCGGCGCGCCGGGAGTACCGGGGCACAGCGGGCACAGCGAACGTACCGGGGCGCACCGGGGCGCTGCCGAGCGGCGTCAGGGCTCCCCTGCGGGAGCTCCGCGCTGCCGCCGCCCGCCCCGAAAGCAGCACTCCCCGGGCAGCGCGGCCGTTCCCTGCCGCTCCCGCCTGCCAGCCCCGCTCCAGAGGGACCGGGCGCCTCCAGAGAGGCCGCGGGGCCCCAAATTACCTTGGACAAGAAGAGGCTCGGGTGTGACCTTACCGCTCTCTACAACTACCTGAAAGAAGGTTGTAGCCGGGGGGTCGGTCTCTTTTCCCAGGCAGCTAGAGACAGGACGAGAGGGCATGGCATCAAGCTGTGCCTGGGAATGTTTAGGCTGGACATCAGGAGGATTTTTTTCACAGAAAGGCTGATTAGACATTGGAACAGGCTGCCCAGGGAGGTGTTGGAATCACTGTCCCTGGAGGTGTTTAAGGAAAGACTGGACGTGGCACTTTGTGCCACGGTCTAATTGACATGGTGGTATTCGGTCAGAGATTGGACTCGATGATCTCAGAGGTCTTTTCCAACCTAATTGATCCTGTGATTACAGAATTGGTAACTCTTCTATTGAAGAGATTTATGGGAATTGCCCCTTGGAGGCTGCATGTCTCCTGACCTGCAGTCAGGCCAACGGCCGGAAAACTGATTTGGTTACTTGTCTGGCAGCTGCAGGGAGAAACTAAACCAATATGTGTGTCCTGTTGGAGTGTAAAATGAGATTTATAAGTTTCCTGGTTTTTAAATAAAATCTAAAATGCTTCTGCAGTTGTTGATTTATTGGATAATGAAAGGAGTTGCTTATGTTTTTAATGATCCACAAATTATCCATTCCATTTCTAATATATTGGGTTTGATCTGGGTTTTTTTGTTTGTTAGTTTAGGGGTTTTTTTATGTTACTGGCATAAGCAACAATATTCATTGCAATGAAAAGAACAGTAATTGTTTTAAATACTTGCGCTCAGACCATCAGTACATGGACAGTCATAAAAATAAACAATTGCTCGGTTGTGCTCTAGATGTTGTTTTTTCTTAAGCCTTCTTTGTACCTGCTGTTTTATAGTGTACCCTGTTGCATTTATTGTGCAACTTCAGTTTTCTACTGATGCTCCAATATGTAGATCATCCTACACCTTGATTTCAGTAAAATTATAAATGCACATCAAGTTATTTACATGCATAACTGTACAGTTGGCAGAGAAGTGAAAAATCCAGCCTGCTCACTCGATTTTCATTTTTTCCTAAGGAAAAAAAAGGCACATTTGAAGGTGGGTGAACCAAAAGTACTTTTTTCATGCAAGTTTCTTTCTCCAAAATGAATATGCTGAAATGATTGTTAAGGTAATGTTGAAAATGTTATTACTGTTGCACTTCAATCTTCCAAAATCCTTTCTGTAACTAATATTATATGAAGGTTATTTCATCTGACAGCTTATTATGTGCCCTAAACATTGTGCTGTAATACATTACAATGAATAAATACAGGGATGTTGTGTTCTTTTTCCAGGCTTTCTCTGTACAAACACGCATCATATATCTGCATGATGGCAGTTGTTCTCTGTTTACATATTATTTCTCGGCCCTGCAGACATAACTTTCCTTTTTATTTACAAGTTCACGGTACTGATGCTTTCCAGTTTAACAATCATTCTTTCTTTCCTTTAGAAATTGTTTTTAGGAGACAGACACAGATATACCTTATATACCTTATAATGCATTAATACTGGGCGTGTTTGTCATGATACGAAATTTTGAAAAAATATGTAGTTGTTTATTTTGTAAACAAATCAAGTTATATTTCTGTATGTTAAAGGTCTCATGCCTAAAAATATTTGTAATGTTTCAATAATCAGGTAATGACTGTGGATATTTCACCCATTCTCCTAATTTCAGTCTTTTGTGGGGTTAATTTTCAGGCTTCTAACTTATGGTTCTGGATTGTCAGTATCCAGAGGTTTTGCTTGTTTTAATTCTTTCAGATTCTTACCTCCCCTAAGCTGCATATCTTCTACCAAAGTGTAAAAAAATAGCGTCTACAAAAGTGTTTGTGGGACCAAAATTTTGCTTAAAGTTGGGAAGGTGTGCTCTCCCACCTGATATGAGGACTGCCAGGAAATAAGTGGGGGGATATTGAGGGATAATGACAATATGGAATGTTTATTTAAAACTGGTGTCCTAGGTTACAATATAGATGTATTTAAGTATTCTATTACCACCAGCTGTGGGCCATTAGCTGTTATCACCTGCTAATGACCCACCCCTGATAACAGACAATGGGCCATCAAGAAACCACCACATGACTCATGGACTTATCCTATTGTGAGATGCTCCACCCAGGAGGGAGGAGCCAAGCATTCTCACCTGGATATAACCTGCCCTTGGAACTGCCTAACTTAGCCCTGTCTAGTGGGTTACCAGAGGACAAGAGCTACCACTGGACCTTCAGCTGGAGACTAGACCTTCCATAGGATTATCGCCTCAACTGAACTACTTAATTTTGGACTGCTACCACCACCCTAACAGGGTGTCAGGTTGTATCTGACTTTGTCAGTGCTTTTCCTTATATTATTTCCCTTATTTCTAATTTTTTCTTTTTTTTCCTATTAAATTTAATCCTGACTTGTGATCTCCCACTGGTTTTGTTTTCAAACCAATACAACTGGACCTAAGAAGTCCTAATAAAATAAAGTTACACAAAAAATATAGAACCTTTGAGATTTTTTTTCCCACCGATTTAATTCTCTTCCTATCTTATTTCAGCACAGCTTCCAGTAGTTTTGATTGCTTCAGCTCCTGCCTGCCTAGCATAGGATATAAGTGGGCCAGGTTCTATCGTCATCTGCTTTATTGTAAAACATGGAAAATACGCATTAAATCAAGGGAGCTGGTTTAGATTTGCACTCTGAAACTGAATTGGGGACATGGAAGCATGCTTTGGCTCTGTTCTCTCTTAGCTTCAATCCTCTGGTGGTAGATCTATGTTTTGATTTCTCCTGAGGCCTTTGGAATTTCTTTACACAGGCTCCTCCACAGACAGAAGACACTACAGATGTGATTGCCGTGACCATCTTCCTGTTCTTTCTACCCTGCCTCTTGTGTTTACTGTCCTTGAAGCAGCATGAGATCCTGCATATTCATTTTCTTTGCTTCTTCCTGTCACTCCTGGTGCTTCCCTGTAATCTAGAACTAACTCACGTCACCCTGTGTTTAGATGTGTGTGGTGCTCTACAGCCTCTCATCCTGGATGCTTTCTCTTCTCCTTCCAACCATCTCATCATCTTCTCCATCCCTTTTTTTTTCTCCATCCCACCTGAAAGACTTCCTCACCCTTCTTTGTGTTTTCACCCTCTTAAATCCATTGATCCTTATCACAGTTGCCATTATCTGACCTGTAATTTTCTCTTTTAGTTTCTTGCTGTTCATCTTACTTCATAAGACCAAGCCACATCAGCTGACTAATTGCTGTATTTCTCCTTCAGCCAAGTGCCTGCAGAGCACTACATCACTAATAAAATCAAGGCAAATGGACTACAGAAGAAAAATCTTGGTGTTTGTTTGTTCATTTAAACACAATGACACACCCTTAGTGATGTGACTTGCTTTCTGTACCGCCTTCCTCTTTCTGCTCTTGCTCTAGTTCTTGTTTGTGCTGCAGGTGAAGTTCCCCAGAGCAGGAGGCTGACCCTTGTATTTGTGAAACATGCAGAGTATTGAGTACCTGGCCAGAAATAACAGTAAGGGAACATAACTGGCCGATAGCCGTCTTGCCCTCCAAGTAGCCTCTGCTCTGTGAGAAGGCCCAGTGGTCTGCTATTGTCTCTGTCCTTTCCTACACTCCTTTTTTCTCCCTGATCTGTCTCTTTGACTTCTATCCAAGGGTAAAGCCCTTTGAGGTGGGTGACTCACAGCTCTGCACTTCCTTTGACTCACACTTTGCCACCTAGTATATTGGTCAGCTCTTACTAAGCTGCAATTTGGCTTTTTTATTGTTAATGACGACAACCCTTTCAGCCCACATCTTTGATTTCACTGTCACTTCTGCTGCATCAGAGCTATGCTTGTTTTCTCTATGATTGGTCAAAGTTTTATTTGCCCTTTCTTGTTCTCCCTGGGTTTTATACCATTTGGGTTTTTAAACATCCCCTGCAGATTTCAAAGTCTGGAGGCTCTCTTGTCTCTGGAGCCCAGCTGCTTGGGCTGCATTTCTGAGGGTGAAGGTGCTGGTCCCCACACAGCCTGCCCTGTCAACATGGGAAGGCAGCCTCGTCCCTTGCCTCCCCGTGCAGGATCCTCACCGTCCATCAGCTGCTTGACCAGGAACAGCACATTCCCCAGCTTCCAGTGGCATCCCCGGTAACACACCTTGAGCGATGACAGAGAGTTGGTGTCATCACACAGGTACTGATGATGGCTTAGCAAACACTTCAGCTGGTGCAAAACAAGCACTAGAATTCAGGTCTCTTTTCAGGCACTGTGTTGTCCCTGAAGGGCAGGGCTAGCATGACTGGAGTCACTGAAACCCCATCCCTGGTACTGACCTCAGCAGGAATGACTGATTACATCTAGGAAATTGCTCTTGGAATATTGTGCTGACCTTTTTTATATAAGTATTTTTCAGAGAAGTGGAGCAATGTGATCCTTAATTTGTCTTAGTGACTTACTAAATACACTAGTCAGGCACATCTTCCATCCCAACATAGCAACCAGCACCCTTAGCCCCACATTCTTGTCTAACCATGTTACAGCTGGCAGAAGAAAGGGCAGTATCACTGCTTTTGATGGCTTTCCAACTTTAAGCAGGAAGCAGTTTGGCCTGATACTTGAAGATTATAAATCAGTAATACAAGTCATAGCCCAAACGCTAAGTAGACACTAGATCCCTTCTCAAAAGCTGCATCTAGTGTTATTAAAACATCTTGGACTGAAGCAGCCCTCTGCAGCTGGTGCTGCTTTTCACTGGAGTGAGTAGAAACAGACTCCAACACGGGTAAAACACTCCAACCCGGCAGATTAGCTATTACCAAGCTACTGCTTGTCTGCTAGGATTTCCTAGACAGCAGCAAAAAAAGTGAATGGGACTATACTTGGCTATTATAGTAGGGTGCAACTTCCATCTGGGATGCAGATTCTTGACTCAGAAGCAGCTCTGAGAATCCCGGCTGTAATTTTCCAAAGAGGAAACATAAGCCAGGCAGCTTGTTACAGAGAAGTGTGATTCGTCTAGGAAGGACAGTTCTGTTTCCTGAGCTTTTCTTCAATCACAGGCAGCATTGCCAGGCTTTGACTTCATTTCCAGAACTGATGCTCTCCAAGCCTGGAGTTGTCTGAGTTGAACAGCCCCATTTGAAATGATTAATTTTACTGGCACCTGTAGCAGTCTGTATAACTGCTTTTATGAGACATGGGACATTATGAACAACGCAGAGAACAAACAGACCTGGTGTGTAAGCAGGATGCCCATCACTGCGTAATTATGCATAACTGTACAGTTACATAAATGCTTTTCGTGGGGAATCACCAGTGACGGCAGCAAGCTTTGCCTGTCATGTTTGGGCTGGTTAAAGCACTGATTCATCTTTGAATACTCTGTTTCCTGCTTGTTCTATGGTAAATGGATCACTGACTGCAATTTCAATAGTAATTAATGAAGATAAGAGATAGATCCAGGGATAAAACTGGGTTGTTTGAACAAGTGGAATGATTTACTCCACTTGCCAAATCTCACAGTGTTACTAGAATATCACTAGCTTGTTTGCAGACTGACTCTTCCTCTTCTTGACAGATGCATTTTATCAGCTGGGGGAACAAATCCAAGCATACAAGCCATGATTTGACTCTTTTGTTCCTCCTCCATCTAAAGTATCCCCCTCCTTCCCTTTATGCCACTCAACTCGAGCTCATTTTTGCAGTTGCATATTTCTTCTTGAGCTGTCCCACCATCTATTATGCACCAAATTGGTCAAACTTCCGGTGCAGAAAGCAGCAAATTTGTGCTCAGTTCTTAGCAGGTGTCATTGTACCAATGTCTAGGGTATCCCCTCTAGCTTGTGAGCTCATTCAGCTCTGGATCAAACCTTATTGCTTAGATGGAGAGCAATCCACCAAAGGAGCAATGCCCTGAGAGAGGAGCTGGCTAGGCAGGGATCTAAGCTTCTTCCACTCAAATGGAAGCTCCAGAGGAGATGTCTGCATTGATTATTTTAAAGCACAGTGTGATCCCTAGAAAAAAGGCAGTATATTAGTTCAAGATAATTATTTTTAGTGATATCATTACCACTGTTATGGTGACTGTTACCGTAATATTGCAATACTTATGCAAGAAGAAATACACATAGGCAGATGGCAGCAGGGAAGGAAAGTGATGGCTTTTCTCAAGCAAAAAGTGGCTAAATTTGACATTTGATCTGAATACAGTCATCTTTCTGAAGTTAGCTCAGTTGGTTAGAGCATGGTACAATAACACCAAGGTTGTGGGTGCAATCCCCCCGATGGGTCATTTACTCAAGAGTTGGACTCTTACATCCATTCCAATGCAGAGTATTCTGTGAATCTCAAAACAAAAGCAGATTCTTTGCTTCCTTGTAAATCTGTGTTGTTTTGAGTTAATGCAAGAGCAATCTGCACATATGAAACAGACAGCCTGGATGGTAGGTAGATACAAGATCTATCATTAAGAAACTTGTGGAGAAATTAATTTCTCCACTTCAGAGATGTGGAGAGCAAATAGTCAACATGTTGGTGCACAGTGCTAGTGCACTAGTGAAAGTGCCAAGTGTTTATATGGTTTATGTGATGGGAGAATCTGGGGAAACTGGGCTTTGTGGTTGGCCTTAGCTGGCCTGTTTTTTCCTGTGTACATCATGTTAGAGTCATTTGTTAAATATCCTTCCCAACTTTACATAACTCTGACCCTACAGGTGAGGAGGTTGGTCCTGCCCTAGGAACGGCAAGAAAAATGATGTTTGTTGACAGAGGTAGATAATATCTTCCTCTTCAGTGAGTCAGGATGTCAACAGCAATGGCTTGGACAGGAATTGACAGGAAATTTACGCTTAGTCCTTGAACTCCGTGGTTTTGGCAAAGATATGACTGAATGAAACACAAAGTGACAGAGGGAGAAACCTGGATTCCCTCCCAGAGAGGGAGTTTACTTGAATTGCTTGGTCATGGACTAGCTTGTTTCATTCACAGAAAAAATTCAGGATCTTAAGACAGGTTACTACATTATCCATCCCACTGACATCAGGGGCCCTGAGAAGCAGCAATCATGTAACTGTAACCATTCTCTGCAATATACTTAGGAGGGTGTAATTAATTGCTGTTAGGCTCCAGTGTGTCTTCACTGAATTCAATCAGCCCCACAAATATCACTGAAACTTCTCTGGTGAGTTTTGTAAACAGGATTTAACTATAAATCAAACCCAAGCATAGATGGTGTGCATTCAAAATGTCAGTTAATTTTATCCTGAAACAATTTGTTTTATGCTAGAGTTTAAATTTTCATTAGTTCAAAGAAAGAAAAAAGATTTCGTTTTGAGTCATGTCTTCCAGATGTGCAGGACTGCAAATCAATAGCCGGTCCCTGCAATAACTTTTCATTTAGACACTTTATGGCCTAGGCAGAGAGTACGTATATAGATGGGGAGAAAACTGATAGACTGCTAGAAAACAATTGTGCCTGCTTTTCCTCAGAAAGGTTAATGGAATTATCGGTCTGCAGGTATTGCACTTGCTTGTGGAGTTTTCTTCCCTCCTCCTCCTCAGCCCTGTTTTTGCAGTTGGCATTTGGAGAAGTACCAAATTAAATCCGAGTTAATGTATATGTTATGAAATTCTCCTGAATTGAGTGGAGGGGCAAGAGTCTTATGAGACCAGTCCTGGGAGATTCTGGCTGCCATTTGTGCCTGCAATAGGGGCAGTGGAGGGAGATCAGGGTCTTATGAGGGCAGAGTCTAAATTAAGGCAGGCTCTGGCATGCGCAGTGGCAGGGAAATGCAATTTGGTATAAACATTGGGGCTCCAGAGTGAGTAAATGCCACCTACAATGCTCCCAGGAGGCTCCTGTTTCCCAGGAATGTTCTGGCAACATGTTGCAACCTATATATTAGTTGTACTTTTCAGTTTGCTTTGTCATTTTCAGCAGCAGTTTTTAGTCTGTAAAAAACCATACTAATATGTGGTAGTAGTATATTAATGAGAATGCACATTTTCATTGATTTTAAAGAAGTGGGCAGCATTCTGGTGTGCACCCTTGCAGTTTCCAGACTTGATTCCAGTGAACAGTTCCTACGCTAAACACTGAATTTCCGTCATTACAAAGAAAGGCTTCTCAGTAAATACAGGATTGCCAAGTGCCACAATAATACAGTGTTTTTCCGTTTGACTAAACACACAGATTGACAGAACTCATTACTTGCTGACCAGGTTCGAAGGTAAATAAGCCAATAGAGCAAATTTAGACAGAAAAGAAAATCCTACTTGTACAACAGTGCCCAATGAACATTTCTTGCGCTGTGAAATGTTCAGTGATGAGGTAGGTATTTTCCCTCAATGGACCCTGCTCAACAGACACGTGTCAGAAGGCTTATTGATAGCTCTCATGTACATAAGATCTGCTCTCCTGTTAGCCAGTGCTCTGCTGCTCTCATTTGACCTCATCCCTAGAAGGCTGAAACTTTATTACTGTAATGAATCTTTGTTTCTCCTTCCTTGCACCTGGGGAATTTAAACGTGCTTGTGCCAAGACGCCGTCTCCTTGCTTGGCAGTATATAATCTGGGATACATGCAAGTTGATTTCACATGGAAATTAGAGAGGATGGAAGAGATTTGTCACCAGACATTTGTGACCCATGTTACATCAGCCTTTGGGAACACAGTGTGTCAGCCAAAATAAAAAGACTTGCCTTGGGAAATAGGTTGTTTAGCACTGATAAACAAAGCTTCAATAAGAGTTGAGGGTCAGGCTGGTAGCCTGAAATACTGAAGTCATTTGGGACCTTGAATTAATGTATTTGTCCACAAACAGGTTCATGGTGGAGAAGGGCAGGGCAGCCTTTCTCACCTAGCAAACACCATGCCCCATCCGATGCCAGCCATTGTGGGAGAACTTTGATCTTGTTTGGTTGTCAGCCCTCAAATTGTCTCTTTTTTTTAAATTAAATTGATCGGTACAGAATTCAGCCATTCTTGGGCTCCTTTCTGATTCCCAATAGCACCGCCCTAAAGTTTTGTAATTTGCTGATTTAGTGACTCCTGACATACCTGATCCAAATCACAAAACGTGTTTCCCATGGAAGCTGTGCTCGGAAGGGCAGAAGCTCCCTTTGCTTTTACACTGCTTTATTGATGTATGTCACTTAAAGTGAGACACAACTGAGTATTTCTGCCTCCCTTTTAGAGCTCTGCTTAAATGCTTTTAATCAACAGCTCCCATTGGAATCAGATTTCTCCTTTGTTGTTCTGTTTCCTCCTTTTCTTCTGGGGCCAAACAGTTCAGCACCCTTTAATCCTGGAAAAACCAGGAAATGAGAGTTATGGGGAAGAGGGGTAGGATTCCTCTTCGCTATCTTGAGCTGAGTGTGCTGCTCCAGCTCATCATCCCAGCTCCAGATGAGAAAATGGAGAGAGAGGGGAGTCTCCTGGGGGCCATTCACCCCATTCTGAGAGAGCTGGCTGGGAAAGGTGTGAGGAACCTGTATTGGTTTTGCATAGCCTGGTTTTAGCTAGCAGGGGGGCCACAAAGATGGCTCCTGTGAAGAAGCTGCTGGAAGCTTCCACCAGGTCGGCCAGAGCCAATGGCAGATGGCTCTGAAGATGGACATGCTGCTGGCCAAAACTGGGCCAGTGAGAGAGGTTGGTAACGCCTCTGTGATGACATCCTTAAGAAGAAAATCAAAACAAAGTCATAAGATTTTGGATTCTAGTCAGAGAAGAGGAGGAGGTGAGAACATGTGAGGGAAAACAACGTGGAGACACCGAGGTCAGTGAAGAAGGAAGGGGAGGAGGTGCTCCAGACGCCGGAGCCGAGATTCCTCTGCAGGCCGTGGTGAGGACCATGGTGAAGCAGCTGTGCCCCTGCAGCTCATGGGGATCCACGGGGGATGCAGAGATCCACCCGCAGCCCATGGGGGAGGTGCCCGTGCCGGAGCGGGTGGGTGCCTGGAGGAGGCTGTGATCCAGTGGAACACCCGGTGGAGAGAGAGGGCCCTTGCTTCCAGGCTGGCGCAGCCTGTCCTTGGAGGGCTGCACCCCATGGAAAGAGAGACCCACGGCGCAGCAGTTTTGGGAGAACTGTGTGCCCGTGGGAGGGGCTCACGCTGCAGCAGGTGAGGTGTAGCTGCTGCTCGTGAGAGTGGACCCAGGCCAGAGAGGTTTGTGGAGAACTGTCTCCCATGGGAGGGACCCCACAGCCTCACAGGGGAAGGACTCCGCTCCCTGAGCAGCAGAAGGAAATCTTGGTGATGAACTGGCTGAGCCCCCATGCCCTGTCTTCCTGTGCTGTCGGTGGGAAGGAGGGAGGGGCTGGGGGGGAAAAGGTGTTCTAAGGGCTTATTTTACTTCTCATTATTCTCCTCTGATTCTGTTAGTAATAAATTCACTTCGCAACTTATGTTGAGCCTGTTTCACCCTTGAAGTGTTTCTCCTGGTCCTTATCTCACTCATGAAGCGTTTGTTAATTTTTTTTCCTTTTCCCTCCTCTGCCCAGCTGTGGCAGGGGAGGGCGAGCGAGCAACTCTTGTGGGTGCCTGGCGCTGGGCCAGTGTCAAACCTCGACAGGAACCACAGGAACTGTGCCTGAGGAGCACAACTGTGCGGCTTAGAAAGAGAGAAAAAGACTTAACACCAAGAAGCGCAGATTGACGGTCAGGGATACATAGGGTGAACATAGGAGACAAAGGAGATTATACACTGTGGATTGTCTAGTATGCTATTGATAAAGAAGTTCACAAAGCTTCTGTGAACATCTCAGTAGTTTATTTTTAAGAGATTTATTATATTTTATTACAGTATATTTTTATTTAATATAGAATGTAAATAAATTTGTAAAGTTGTAGTATAATTTTTCTTTAAGCTGGTATTTGTTTCATTTGAAACCTTTCTCTCATTTTGTTTTCTATAAAACTTTAAAAAAATTTTGTATTTTCAAACAACAAACCAACAAACCCCAGAAAAAGCTCTCAGGGAAGGTAACAGTTAAATCTGCATGATTCCCTTTGCATCTCAGAAGTTTTCAGCAACCAGAGGCCAAGCTTCCACCTCTACCCTGAGCACCCTTCATGCGTTATTAACTCTCAAAACACATCACTGCCCACATTTAGTGTATGTAAATACAGAGTTTGATTTTTATTTACTCCACATAGTACAGCAGAGTTAAAGAGCTTTTAAAGGGCGTGTATATAAAACAATGTTTCTCAGAAAACTATGTTTAAAAATCTGGACCAAACCTAGGACTTTTTACAGTGTAGATTATCTGTCACAATCATTACTTGCTATGTGACCTCAGAGTTTATTTACTTTTATTAATTATTTATTGTGCAACACAATAAAAGTAATCCACAAATTATTCTTTGCAGTGGTTCTGTTTCTCTTGACTTCTAAAGCATTATATTCTTTTTATGTTTTGCTTTTAACTCACATTCCAGAAGTTACGTGCCTGGTGAGTAATCTCAGTTATATTTCTGATTTGCCTTTTGTTTAAAAAAAAAAAAAAAGCAAGCAAATTCCCAAACTTCATGATTAGATATAAAGTTGGAAAGACTTAAAACCATGAAAGCAAATGTATCCCCATTATCTTACACTCTTGACTTCTAAGCCAATCCCCGGATGAGAGGCATGGGAGGCTTCTGCTGCGCTGTAGGTTATGAAACCCGACTGCCCCGTGAGTAAACGAAGAAACAGCAATCGCCATCAGGGTTTGGGCTAGAGGTGGCAGATTGCTTTCTATGAAGGTTGTGAGATTGTTTTAAATATGGAAAAAGAAAAGTATACAGGAGTCAAGAAGCAGAACTGATGAAGAGAACAGGGGTTGGAACAAGGTTCCTTTGTGGAGAAGGATGCTCAGGGCTTGTCAGTGGATGAAGTACTGACCAGTACAAGTGCAGGGTTGTCCTGTGTGTGTTCCAGCCTCATTCCAGGAAATGTACTGGTATACCAGTGAGCATCCCATTGCACACCAAAGGAATGTTTAAATCCTCTGATCATATCTGAAGCATCAGTAGCTGCTTTGTTATTGGAAAGAAGAAAATTAAAACAATACCATTCAAGCTGTAAATTAAAAGCCCACTGTAGATGTAGATTTCATGAGCAAAGTTATTAACAGCATTAGTATGCATATTAGAAGTAATTAAAAACAAGCAAACAGGAAGAATGCCAGGTGAGAACATACAGGTTGGAGGAGAATTCTCTATTCAATTACAGAAGTGTAAATGAATATCTTGTAAATAAATCCACAATCATTTCCTGGGATGAAGTTACAGTCATGCTGCTTGTAAGTAGCTTAACCATAAGCTCTGAAAACCAAAACAACAGCATACCATTTATAACAACAAGAAAACAAAAAATAAATGTAAACCAGAACCAGCTTGTCTGTCTATTCCCAGTGGTGCCCTTGAAAGGAGGTTGTCCTCTCTGAGGATGCTGATAATTTGCTGGGCTGGGACTGGTCTGATTTTTTCTGACTAATGTCGTAATTGGTCAACTGCTTGAAGATATTTGTCTGAGAAACCTCTGATACTGTTCCTTGTTTTTAAAATGTTGTTTATATTTGTTTACAATTTATAATTGCTCAAACTATTTTATTGACAAACTTCTTCCCTATTGTGTATGCATAGTTGTCCCTATTTTCTCAACATAAATTCCTTATTTGTGAGTATTCTGTAAATAATTCAATTAATAACTTCTCATTTCATGTGACATTTAGAAATTATTTCTTCCTTATATTTTATAGTAAAGCTGTAAAATGCATCATTGTACTTGCTCCTGACCAAAACATGAAAAGCTTTAAAAACCAGTGTAATCAACAACAGTACCCTTTGGATTAAAATAAATTAAGGGTTTAGAAGTATTTTCAAGATGTATTTTAATATCTGAAAGTTGTCTGACTAGTCAAATAAAAGATGACTCATAGATCCCCCTAGGAAAAAAACTATCCTTCTTGTTTGCTCAAATGCCAACCAATCTTTTAATCCTCTTCAGATTAGTTTACGTGTGTGAAATCGATATTTCAAGGTACTTACAGTACCTCCCAGAGCACATAAGTTACTAACCAAGCTGCACTCTATGGACTTTCTGCATTCCATCAGGTGTCAGAAGGAGCCTTGACTGGTCTGGGGGAATTAAGGTCAGGTGAAATGCCATGCTCCTTAGCTCATCTGCTGCAGAGAAGGGGTCTGCAGTGTGCCTGCTCAAGTCTTGTTACGGGAATAAATCCGACGTGCCTCACTTACTAGGTCAGAGAAGTCTGCAGTGTCTCAATATGCAGTGTGCTATCATATCAGATGTGTCACAGAAGCCAAAAGCATGATTAGGTTGCATAGGCAAGCACTGGAAATTTAAGAAATGGCAGAATTAGGATGCTTACTTAACTGACATTTGTTTCCTGGTGGCAAATGTTTTATGATACATTTATCTCTAGCCATATGATCACCCACTGGTGTTTTCTTCTGCCCTGGTGCTCAGGATGAGCAGTTTGTTTACTCTGTGCTGAGTGTGCCCAGCCCTTGTTTACTGTACAGTCTTCAAACCCTACTTTGGAAGCAGCTACTTATTTTTACTCAGGATCATTCATACGATTGTATTGCTGGAGTAGCTCAGCAAAACAGAAGATGTGCAGAGTCCCCAGCATTTCCCATCTGCAGATGTTAGACCTGACAATTGCAATAACACTCCCAAGGGGTAGGAGAGGGGGGTTTTACGCACACAAGGGAGTGGGGAGGGCAAACCAAGGGCACTTTCCTCAGGTGCTACTGCAGTGAAGCTCACCCAACTTACCAGCAAATTCAAACGCTTCTGCACAGACACTCCATCTCCATCCACAATTTCTTGCCCTGATATAAGCCTCCTCTCCCTCCTTCCAGAATTTATCCCACCTATATTCTATAAATCAGGCCCTACATTTCTCACAGCTCTGCATTTATTTTGGGCAACTTCTTCTTTATGGCTACATTCACAGATCATATTAGGAACCTAAAATCACAATTTCCCCATAGATCTGACATCCAGCCCTTGCTGGACTGACATTCTCACCTGTAACTGCAGGTAAGGTCATGGCCACCTTGGGCTGGAGCATACCCAGAAAATTGGATGTCATGGACTGCATCTTGACTGGTTATGTTGATTTTTTTAACTGCCAAGAACATAATTTATCAGATTTCCCTAATTTACCCATGAAATTGCAAAAAAGCAGATCTCTGAAAAGAAATCACGCTGTCATGACAGACTTCTGAGTACAGAGAAATTAGCCTTCCTCAAAGAAAAAGTCACGAGGGTCTTATTTTAACACAGACAAAATGATGTCTTTTCCTCTAGCCTCACAGCTGGACACAGCTGCACTGTTCTGCCTGAAATGTTCCACAGTAATTCAGCAGGAGACAGAGAGTCAGAATGAAAAATTTCAGTTCAAGTTTGACAAAATCATAAACAGAAAACAAGGCTCCTAATGGGACATGCTGAAGACCTTAATAACAGATGCTTTCAGCAGCTCTGCTAATAATAAGCTATGGGAATTGTTGATGTTCATTTTAAAATTATTTTCACATTCAAATTTTGATGGGACTTGTTGGTTAGATGCTGTGTGCAGGGCAGATAAAGCAAATAGTGTTGCTAAGTCATCGGCAGCCCTGCTGGGGTATTTCAGAAAAACTTCCTTTGCATTTAAGAGGAGGATGGGGCTTATCTCCATCACAGCTGCAGATTTGGGGCATGTAGTCTGCTCTTCTGCATGACCATTTTAGGGCCTTGCTCAGAACAGCCCCTGATGCTGTACCACATGTGACACTCCCCCATGCCCCATACTTGCCCTTTCAGAGACCAGTCCCCACATGGTATATAGACTCACTCTGCAGGCTTGGGCTTTTTCAGGATGCTTGTCAGTCAGGTGCTGCTTAGGAAGCTCCAGGAGCCCAACTTGGGGTGACTGATGGGAATTTTCAGTTGTCTGGCTGGGCAAACCCAGATCTCTCTTCAGTGTTTAGAAGAGGGCTATAAACTATTAGGAAGTGACCTCAGCTGACGGGTATATCGTGTTCTTTCATTCTATTCACTTACAGCATTTACAACGTCTCCCCATTATCGTTTAGACTTTTACAACTCTTAATGACCCTTTTATCAGAGCAGCAATAACCAATAAATCCCCTTTGACATTTATTGCCCTGTCTCTAATACATAAAAGAACCAATTTATAACATCTCGTGAATGCTGGAGATTATTTTTCAAACTACTTCTTCAAATCTCACTACAAAAATAAGTGCTCTGATAAAGGCCCTGTTTCTGTGGTTTGCTCAGCATCAGCCCTAAATTAAATTCACCAACAATATGCAATAAACTTTGCTGACTGGATGCTGTATGGCAGAGGGAAATGAGAAACTAGAAATCTGAAACGTCTTCTCTGTAGGGAGGTGTTCCTGCCCCTGCCCATCTCCCGCCAGCATCAGTTTTCTCCTTAGCTGCCAGGAGGAGTTTCAGGCCTGGGCACAATGAGTAGGAGCTCTGGGGACAGGGGACGCTACTTTGTCAACAGCCATCACGGAAAGTACAGGTGAACCTTGTACATCTGACATGGTGCACCCAGCGGTCAGATAACTAAAATCAATTTGCTGGGCTTTGTCTGAAAATGGTACAGAGAAACAGGCACCACCAGGAGAGGCTTCATCCCATCCTACAAGAGGTGCCCGGGAGAGACAGCTCCAAGGTGCGCTGTCCCGGCTGCCCTCCCATCTACTCCTCTGGCTGGCAACAGTCATCTAACTTCAAAATACCTGAAATTAGATGTCACTAATTGCTGAATGCCTTCATTTGCAGTGATGACAACATAACTTTGAAGCTACCTCTCTGTTATTATGAGCAGAAACAAAACTCCAAATGTACCTTGTTTACTCATTTTTGTAATTTTTCCCAACATGCACTAATGTCCTGCACTCCCTGTAGGATATTGCCATTAGTACCTTTGGAAGGTGTGTTTTCTCTTGGTTTATCTACAGGTAGAACACATGCAGCCACAGGACTCTGCAGAGGGGAGCAGAATCTCTGCTTCCCTGTTGCTGAAACTCTCCCCTGCACTTCCAAACCCCATCAATCAGAAAACAACAAAGTATTCCTTAGGAATCGTTTCAAAGTGAACTGATAATGAAAGCAACCTAAGGATTCTATGTGTTCCTGACAATGACTTCAGTTTTGCTGACTCTGTATGTAGACACCAGACTTGGACTTGATTCAAAGCCCAGCACTGGACAGACTTGACATCAGCAGATTTTGGACAGGGATGTAAATATTCCTATGGGGTGAATGAAGCACTGTGCAAAGATGCCCAGTGCTAAGTGAGCCACGGCCGGGCTGGAGGCCGATGTTGCTGTGCTGGTTAGGCACAGTATCCCAGCTAAGCAGCCTTGATGAGAAACTGCCTATTTTGACCTGGGCAGAGAAGCTCAGTTAGGGCAGCAGTTTTGCCCCCAACACAAGCTAGCCCTAGCACCTCTGTGCCATGTGGAGACTGTTCAGTGCCATTATAGCAGGGTCTGTGCCACAAAGACCAGAAGTGCTCAGTTCATCCTATTTCCCATCTTCTTGGTTGCCTGTTCATTGCTCTGCTGAGGTCTACTTCTAGGTCCTCCCATTTTTCTCTTTGCTCCTGCTGACCCTCTTCTCCTCTGCAGAACTACAAACCCAACAGCTCCCGAAAGAACTTTTCATTAATATAATTTATTAGCTAAATCGTTCCTCTCACCTATTTCTTGTTCAACTAGCATATCTCCCCATCCACTCAAGATAATTGGCACAGCACCTGAACTCTGCTGCCGGGGTTTAAATGGCCTGACATACATCACTGAGTCACAGGATATTAAGAGAAAGGTGAGAGGATTATTGGCTCCCTGCCACTGGGATCAGATTGGATTTCTTGTCCAACCACTGAAACATGTAGTTGTATAAAGAGGGTTTACACAGGCTTGGTTTAGTCCTTACTCAAAGTGTGACCACTTGAAAACAACATGGGACTTCCACTAAGAACTGGGGACTTGGCCATGTAAGGAAGCCCTTCTTGCATACATTGTCCTGTTGATTTTTGGAAGGGGACGATCTGCGTGAGGCTCTGCAGGATGGGGCTGGCCAGGAGTGCTGTGCTGGAGAATTCTAGAGCTGGAGCTGCATCAACACTCTTCTCCTGCCTGGCTCCAATGGTCCATTGTGAAAGCCATTACCAGCAGCTTGGCCTTGCCTGCCAGTCTGCACATGGTCCCAGGTGCTCCCACTGCTGTGATTTCTTATTTTGCATCATGGTTCTCTCACCACTCATCCTCTTGCTTCCAAGTTTAAGGAAGTATTAAAAACTGGGCTGTAGGTTTTTACTGGTGATTAATTTTGTTGCATAGTCTTCTTCCCCTTTTGAATTATAAAACATCAAAGGTACAAAACACAGCCACCGTCCTTGCCAAGAGACATCCATTCTGTCTTTTTGTTCTTTTTCCCGGGAAAAAAGGCCTGCTGACGTCATCTGCCTTACTCAGGATCTTTGTAATTGGCCCCTGACTTTTTTTGGCTCCTCCTTCCCTCTCTTCATCTCTCATCCCCTACTCCATACTGAGAGGTAACCAGGGAAACCAGGAACCATGGCAACCCAAAGCAGCATAATTTTTCTCTGAGGAAAAAATATAAGCATGCAAAATCCCTTTAATGTTTATACCAGGCAACTGGGTCTGAATCTTCTCTTTCCCTCCTCTTTGGAGTGAGGAAGCGGTGGGCCTGCCTCCTCTTGCTGGGGCTGCCCTTGCCACGAGCCCCGGGCGAAGCTCACCTCCAGCCCCTGGCTTCACCCAGCCAAAGCCCTCTCTACCCCATGCCCCAACAAAGCCAGTGTGGCAGCAGGGGCTCAGTTTCCACCAGTGTGGGTCGTCCTGGCTAACCAAGAGCAATCGGACAGTTGCTAACTGCTAAGGCAGTTAGCATGGTTACAGGGTAACCATGGTCCCCGGGTTACAGGGAGCATCTGGTCCCATCACTAAGTGCTCCTCAGTTTTGAATACATTTCTCAACAGGACACGGGGAAGTGCTTCTATCATTAACTGGAGATGGAGAGCTCCGTCACAGAAGGTTAAGGGTCTGGTTTTCAAAGGATGAGCCAATTGGGCACTTCTCAGTAGCTCTGGACATCTTTTCCTTGTCACAAAATGAGGATAGAAGGATAGAAGGATGGAGGGTAGAAAAGTGGGTCTTCCCAGTCCCACTGAATTGTTCACCCTCAGATTCCAAACTGTCTGGATGAGAGACAAGGCTTCTACCCTGCTGGGCAAGGCCAAGAACATAAGACTCCAGAACACAGAATATATATTTTTATTACTATTTAGTATAATGGGAGCATCAGAGTGGTACTATCATCACTGCTTCTCCAAAATGTGGGAAAGAAGGGCAGTGCTGGAGGGGGGAACATGACTGCTCCTTTCTCTCTCTCCCTTGCCATGATGCTTTCCCTTTTCCCTCGAAACGGGGTAGAGGGTGACACTGCCTCACTGCTGCTCAGTGCCCATCAGCAGGGTTGTGCATAGGAATAGGAAGCATCAGCCTCAGGCAAAGCTCTCAGGGCTCAGCCCCTGCTCCCTGTCCCTCAGCCAGGTCAGTCTCTTCAGGGGATGGTAGTAAGATCCCAGCCCCTTGGAAATCCCAAGGTCACTCCTTCTGCAAAGGGCTACTGAAAGTGCTATCTTTGGTGGGATGCAGGAGGTTTTGGGATCAGCTGTGGACGCTTCAGGCAGCATGCCCAGCACTGCTCAGAGGCCAAGTCAGCAAAGAAATAACTAGCAAGTTTTGCTACTCTAAAAGTGTACAAGAGACAAACTGCTTGACTTCTAGCTTATTTCCAAAATAGAACACTGCTTGTAAGTTGCCTTCTTTAGGAGAAGAATGATGACAGAAGTAATAAATTGTACACGTTTATTTTTGAGTTTGCAGATGAGCTAATGTCAAACAGTGGTTGGGAAGAAAACAAACAAACCCTGGCAAGCAGCTATTTTTACAGAATAGTTTTGTGTTGAAATTTCTATAAGTTGGCAACAGAGCCATCATGAGACCTTTTATCCAGATAAGACTATGCCAAAATCTTCAGGAAACATCTTGCATGTTTAATTTTTTTATTTACAAAAAAGTGGAGAGGGAGGGAAATGAAGGCTTAGGGGAATGTTTGCTGACATACAGTGTCTGCTCTGTAAGGCACCAAATACTTTTTATTCTGTGGGTGTAAAAGGGACCTGCCACTTGCTAAGTTCAAATCTGGGGTAGCTCCAAAGTCAGTCTGTGCAGCAGGTTTGCTTGCAGCCTGAGGAGGAAGATGCCAGCAGGCCGAGTAAGCAAAGTTCACAAACCGTAAGGACCAGTCTGGGATATCTCACCTTTAAGGTCAATGAGCCTGTTGAGAGAAGACTGGCGCTCCAGTCCCCCCAAGCACAGTTGTTTTAAAGAGACATTGTCAAAACTCTGCTGATGATGTCGTCCCTGCCTCCTGCTTCCCAGCCAGCACCCAAACAAGGTCTGTTCAAGAGAAGCATTGAGCCAAGAGGACATCTGCTGCATCCATGACTGCAGCTCCAGGCCCAGTCCTCTGGGAAGTGGCTTCTTTATCGATGTTTGCTGTTTGTGTTTGATGTCTAGGAAATGTCTGGACTTTCTTAGACTTCATGCCATGCCATGAAAGCATTGCTGTATTCATGCATGCGTGTGTCTGTCCCTAAAATCTGTACTCTGAAGAAAATATTTTAGATTTAAATGTTGGCTCATAAAGAAAAACTATTTTGTGCTAAAAAAGTAATCTAGAGCCCTTGACATTGCCTCAGATAGTTTGTGGCGAATAAGACTGCCAAAATTCTGTTTATTAGAGTTGTTCTGTTGAAATCTGTCATCTAGTCTGCCTGCAGAGGGGAGGAAAGGGTTACGTACTATGTGAGAGCAGAAATCTAAGACGGGAGCTTTATAACTGGCTCTGTGATGTGAACATTAGATAGTAATGTCTCAAAAGTAAACTATTTAAGCAGCTCCAGTTTCTATGCTAAATTGACTCTAGTGTGTTTGTAACCAAAGGGACAGCTGCTTCCTGAAGAGCCTTTCTTAACACTTAGAAGGATTAACTGGTTTTGTGTTGAGATTATTGAGATCATCTTGATGCATTTATTTTATTCTGATTTGTTTTCTCATTTTATTTATTGATAATAACTTCACTTTAGAAGCATCTTTTCCTTGATTTTACTCCCTTCGTTTAAACTCGGTTTCCTTTAGTAACTAGGGCCGGAGGGGGTCAGAAATGGATGCCATCTAAAAGCTTGACCAACTCCTCCAAATTTGCCTGTAGTTTCCTCTCTAAAGATTCATAATGAATTTTTCACTTTTCACATTTTCATGCACTTGTGCTGTTGCAAGTAGTTGAGCACTGAGGGAAGTTTTCTAAGCAGTGTGAGTAGCACACAATAAGTCTTCTGAGTATTTCAGAGGTTTTTTGCAGAGGTCACGCCTGGCTCAAGCAGCAGGTTGGTCTCCACTGAAGGCTCTCAAAGGACCCCACATGTTCACCCAAAAGCATGTGCTTTATTCACATGGCTGCACTATGAGGTTAAATTTAAAACCCTGTTGCATTGGTCCCTAATCAGCTTCCACTGCATACCCATGGAGCCCACTCCACGCAGATGAAAGACATATGCCAAGCACTTCGGAGATTGAGGGAGAGGGAGAGAAAATAGAACAAAAGCTGGGTCAAGGCATGAAGAAGGAACATCGTTTATAGCTGAGTCCAGGGTGGGGAGCTGTCAGAAACATTGGGGGAGCTAAAAAGGCTGTCTGAAATGATCAGCAATCAGCAGCCACCATAACCCTGCCCAGACTGAAGGGCCATAGAGAGCTGGTGAAGAAAAAGACAAGGACAAGACAAAGAGCCTTAGGAGGTGCCCATGTGTGCCACCGAGGAGCCAAAGAGGGCCCTACTTGAGCCAGGTGCTAGAGATTCTTGCGGTATGGCTCCCTTCCAGACGGCAAGGTTCACGTGCACGGCTCTGGGCTAGCATTGATCCTGTGTCTTTCTTCTCAGGACAAGCCCTTTGGCAACATGACTTCCAATGGATCTTCAGGTGAGTCTTCATAGCTCTCATAGAATGACACCAAGAGACGATCTTATTCTGTGACATGGGACTCCACTGCCTCTGATGGACTTGTGTTTAAGCATAATATACATCCTCCTAAGTACTTCTGCTTGCTGTCTTCAGGACGTCTGAACTTCTTTCTTTGAGGTTCCATTTTTCTTACAATCTCCTTATTCTGTTATAAAATATATCTAATAATTCCTTGGGCTCCTGATAGTCTTGCAGCTGGGGATAATATCTGCATTCTGTACCTAGGTACGACTGGCTGGGATACACGTCCATCCATTAGCTGATGTGTGTAATCCTTGGCTGGGTGTTTCTGCCACACGGAGAAGGTGTGTGTATTTCCCATGCAGAGGGCTCAAGTGCATGATCCTGATGAAGATGAGAAGGAGGAATCAATCCCCTGATGAGAACCCTCGGAGGTTTGATGCTGGAGCTGGAAGGCGTGAGAAATGATAAGACATTGATTAGGTCTCTGAGTCAGCGATGGACACACCCTTGCCACACTACTGACTGGTCTATTCGCTCTCCCACTTGTTTTTTACCTAACTTATCTTCTTGACTCATCCCAAACCCAGCTGATACCAGAGATAGGCAAACTACATACCACTGCCCCTTCAGCAGCCTGTGGCACACCTTCTGCTGCCCTGTATCTCCCATGAGGATCAACAACTTTTCTTTGCCAAACAGGGGAAAAAAAAGATAAAAACATTAGGAGTGTAAGGAGGAGAGGGGATCCTGGAGAGAAAAAGTGAGCTAGGATTGCTCCTGGGAGAGGAAGAGGGGTTTTTTAGAAGAGGTAATTCCCTTTTGTGCACTTCTGGTAAAAATGTGCCATGTTGGCACCAGTACTGTGTTTTCTACAGCTGGAGTGACATGGAAATTCTTATGGATAAATATTCAGGACACTATTTAAATAGGCAGCTATGTCTTGCAGATCATTTGCTTTGCTGGGTTGCAAATGCTGCATTTTGTATTGTGTAGTGTGAATTATGGATACGTGTTGCATATAGTCTGGGATAGGCCCATACTTGTCAATAGATGGCAAGATATAATCAAACCGGACCAGATTCGCAGTTCTCCCAGTTCCTCAGCAGGGCTTATTTCTTTGTGAAAGCAATATATTTGCACATTATTCCCAATTATGCAGATATCTGACCTTGAAAGAAAAGCACTTAGATGGCTGTAGCACACCCTATTCCTTATCCCTTGCTCAGCTGTATTGGTAAATTAACCAGATGGATCCAAACTATCCTACAGCCTAGTGTGAAGGCATATGCAAAACTTCAGATCTGGATTCCAATCTATTAGCAAACAACAAGTTTATGTAGTAAAATGTCAAGCTAAACCCTTGTCTTCAAAACGCCCTTCCACTCGGATGTTCCAAATCCTGGGCCAAGCTGGGGCTGAGTGCTGGGACACTGAGCAACACTGTGGCGTTTCCAGAAGTTGCTCATGGAAGCTTCCTCCAGAGACGGAACCCACTAGGTGCCAGACGATGCTGGGATCCTCATCTGTTTGACCAACCCTTGGTGTAAACCCCTGCATGGTGGGATGAATTAGGCCCTTAATGGCTACAGAAAGACATTGGAAAGCAAAGTTTCTGTTTACATAGTACATTTCATCCCAAAGGACCCTAAATCACACTGCACAAACTTTACATAAACAGCAGAACTGAAATGCAGCTGCGTCAGGAATGGAGGGTGGCAGCCAGCTGGCATGTGTTAGCAGGACAAAAATAAGCCACTATTTTTGGCCAAGGACATCAGGGCAAACCCCTCTATTGCGAAAGTGCCTTCAAAATTTCAAAGTGCAGTTTTACTCTAAATAGTGATTGTGGATCTTTTTGTAGTCAATTGACTTGTTCCCAGGCACATCTGGGGAATTCACTCTCTAAAATAAGGACTTGCTACATTTTAGGCCAGCTAAGGCTGCAGAACTTCCTCACCCAAGATAGCAGATTTCTACTCCAACTCCAGTCTCATTTGCAGAATTGGAAGCCTTTCTTACACAGCCCTTACTACTGAGGGTGGGACACAGAAAAAGCTGCTCTGGATTTCTCAGTTGAACTTACCCTGAACTGGCACATCTGGAAATTAACATTTTCAGTTGTTAGTTGGTCGAATTTGTTGATTAGAAAGACAAATTTTCACCATGTGTGTCAAGGTAACTTTTCAGAATACAACTGACCTTTAAATATCAGCATGGAGAGGCCAGGACCTTTGAAGATCTTGCCACAAAGCACCTCACAGAGCAGGTTGTGCAGCATCTCTCTGGTCTCTGGGCTATCCAAACACTTCACAACACTGAAAGGCATGGTTCCTTACAGCAATGTCACCTATGCAATGCACAGTATTTTTGTAGATACATATTTACTTTGGGGCCAGGAGGGTATCTGTACTTACAGAGCACACTGCATCTCAGAGAACCCTGAATAACCCTCCAGGATGAGTTGCCCTGTGGCAACCAGTGGTTCCCTCCCATATCTCCATGTTGTGTGGCAGCTGAATCCTGTGCTCTGACATCCAGCCTCCCCTGCCATCTGGCCCTGTCATGCCATTTAATTGCTACTAGAGCTCTCTCCAGCATGATTTTGGTTCCATACTACAGTCCAGTCCAGTTTGGGGGGTATGAAACACACAGGGACCATTCCCCAAGAGGCAGGATGGATTAGGAGAGTTTAGCCATGCCACCTGCCCTTAGGGCCAAGGAAGAAGCCCCCAGCCATTGATTCATTTATCTCAAAGTGGCCTTTGAGAACTGAGCACCCCTTTGGCACCACACTGCGCATTGGGTGGACAAAGAAGGAAGAAGTCGGTCAGGAACCAGATGTCTTTCAAGGAGCCTTCCAAGCTGGGACACAACCCTACTGGACCTCCATCTGGCATAATTTGGGGCTGCAGCCACCCTTGCTGTCTCCCACCCCTTGCACTAACACTGGCACCAGTGCAATGACACAATGACTGGGTAGGGGAGCTTGTTTTTCTGAAGACACACAGTGTTAGCTTTCAGGCAGCTCGGCTCCCTGCCAGCCCTGGGTGTGCAAGGCCAGTATAACTGTGACTGCAAAGGAGGATGCACCCCATGGCAGCTCCATCTGAGATTGGTTTATGGCACTGGGGAACAACTCCACATCACAGTCTCTCTCCCTACAAACATGGAGTGCAAGAGGGAGCCTGCATGCCTCAGAGCCAGCCCTTCATCCTCTTCCCTGCCTCTCTCCCAGCACCCCATTGCCATGCACAATCCTCATACAGTCCATTTTCCTGTCAGCCAGTACACTTTGGCCAGTACAAAACCATATCAAACTCACAACAAGCATTTCCTATTGCTAACAATTTTTAAGTGGCATTTCTCTGTCAGAAGAACTGTAGGGTGTTCTAGTAGGACATACACTGCAGAGTCCTGTTAGTAAGGCTTTGATAAGGTTACTTCCACAAGCCTTCAGATTCATCGAAAAGCAGCATTAAAGGCCGTTTGGACTCAGAGCAGGTCTGCAAGGGAGGTAGGCAGCCTTTCAGTGCCCAAAGCACACTGCCTCCTCTGGGATCCGAAATTTATGACTATCTCCTACCAGCTGAGCAGAACATCAGCCTGTCTTCAGTACCTGTAGAGGTACTCCATTCCTCTGACCATGTTCATGGCCCTCCTCTAGACCCACTCTAACAGGTCCATGTCTTTCTTGTACTAAAGCCTCCAGAGCTGGACACAGTACTCCAGGTGGTGCCCTCGTGGGGCAGGGTAGAGGGGGACAACCACCTCCCTTGATCTGCTGGCCACGCTTCTTTTGATGCAGCCCAGGATGTGGTTGGCTTTCTGGGCTGTGACCACACACTCTTGGCTCATGCCCAGCTTTTCATCCATGAGAATATCCAAGTCCTTTGCGGCAGGACTGATCTCAATGACTTCTCCCAGTCTGTGCTTGTATCTGGGATTGCTCTGAACCAGGTACAGCACTTTGCACTTGGACTTGCTGAACTTCAGGAGGTTCTCGTGGGCCACTTCTCGAGTCTGTCCAGGTCCCCCCAGATGGCATCCTGTCCTTCTGTCATGTCAACTGTACCACTCAGCTTTGGGTCATCTGCAAACATGATGAAGGTGCACTTGATCTCACTCTCTGTGTCACTGATGAAGATGTCAAAGAGCACTGGTCCCAAGACAGGGCCCTGAGGGACACAACTCATCGCTGGCCTCCACCTAGACATAAAGCCATTGATCACAACTCTCTGGCTGCATTCATTCAGCCGGTTCCTTATCCACTGAGTGGTCTACCCATCGAATCCATGTCTCCTCAATTTGGAGATAAGGATATAATGTTGGACCATACCGAAGGCCTTACAGAAGACTAAATAACTGATGTCTGGTGGTCTTCCCTTACCAACTGTTGCCATCACTCCATCACAGGCTATCAGATTGGTCAGGCGTGATTTGCCCTCAGTAGAGCTGTGCTGGTTGTCCCAGTTGACCTCCTTGTCTTTCATGTGTTTTAGCGTATCTTCTAGGAGGATCTGCTCCATGATGTTCTCAGGCACAGAGGTGAGGCTCAAATGGTCTGTAGTTCCCTGGATATTCCTTTTTCCCATTTTTAAAAATGGGAGTGGTATCTCCTGTTTTCCAGTCACCAAGGACTTCGGCTGACCACCACCACTTTTCAAATGTGATGGAGAGTGGCTTAGCAACAACATTGACCAGTTTCCTCAGGACTCTGGGATGCATCTTCTCAGGTCCCATAGACTATTCAGCTTCATCAAGTGATCCTGAACCTGCTCTTCACTTATAGAGGGAGGGGCTTCACTCCCCCCACGCCCACCCAGAGGATCAGGGACTTGAGAGAAGTATGAAGCCTGACTGCCAGTGAAGACTGAGACAAAGAACTCATTGACTACCTCAGCCTTCTCCACATCAGTATCACCCTTCTTTCTTATCATGGGGACTACACTCTCCTTGGCCTTTTCTGACCTATGTCCTTACAGAATCCCTTCTTGTAATTCTTCACATCTCTTGCCAAGTCCTGTTCCAGCTTTGCCCTGGCTTTCCTGACCCCATTCCTAGACATACGAACTGCGTCCCTGTACTCTCCCCAGGTCACCTGTCTCTGCTTCCACTGGCTGTGCCTTTCTGCATTTCTTTCTTACTCCTCAGTTTGAGGAGCAAATCCATGTCAGTTTCTGGCCTGCCTTGCTTGATTTCCTACACACTGGAAGAGCACTCTTGCACTCTAAGAAAAGGGGCCTTAAAGAGCTGCCAGCGCTGGTCATCACCTCTGTCCTTAATGACAGTTTCCCAGTGGATCTTATTCACCAACTCCTTAAAGAGCTGGAAGTTTGCTCTTGGAAAGTTCAGAGTTTTGACTTTGCTCCTTGCCAGGCTCGTGCTCCTTGAGATCACAGATCTCAAGATCTGGGCCTGAGAGGACCTAAGAGCAAAGAAAGGGAAAAGCAAAGAAGGAAATGTTTGGTGACCTTGTTTGAGCCCTGAGAAATGTGGAAATGTGCAGGACAGGGGCGTGATGCTCTGGGAGGAGCAGAGGCCAGAGAGTGCAAGACAGGTCCCTTCCTTGTCAAAGAACCAGTGCAAAAATGGTTCATGGAGGCAGATCCACCTTTGATGTTGTGAGCAGATTACAGAGCCATGTCACACCAGTTCCCAAGATTCCTGGCTAGGAAAGCTGGTCACACACACTGGAAGACTCTCCACAGCGTGCCAAGAGCACTCAGCTCTGTATACCACAATCTCCCTTGTCCTTTATTAAGCCCCTTGCCTTTGCCCTGTTTGCACAGCATTAAAGTACTGCACTTTCCAGGGAGAAAAAGCTTTTGTCTAATATTTGTAATTTTAAAGCTGAATTTTACTTTTTTTTAATGCACCAGCAGTATCCAATATGTAGTCCAATATATAAAATTGATCATGACCTAGAAAAGAACCTAAGCTTTTGGAATGATGCTGCAGGCAGGGAGAAAGGCCCCATAAGCCAGCACTCAGGCACTCAAACTGGTTATGCACAAGTCGCATAGTTTTATACACTCATGAGTGTTCTCAGGCACTTTGAAAATCTCACCGAGCAATAACAGAGAACCTCCCCCTCTTCTCCACTCCCTGCCTCCCACCACAGGACCCTGCAGGGAAATGCACTGTGTACAACTGGTATTTCCCCCAAGCAGACTTGCATCCATGGCAGTATGAAAAATTAATAAAGGAGTACAGAGTGCTTTAACAAATGCTGACATATTTCCCACAGTTAATTGACATCCCCTGTTTTATTTAAAATTAATAAAAGCTTGCCAAGCATGCAGAACTTGCACATTGTAGCAAACGAGATGTCTCACACAGCTCATCAGGTCATGTCATTGTATCAGTGATACTGCATGCCATAAATCATGACAAATATTCTTAGTATTATGTCAGGCCTGCATCCAAGGTGTTGCTCTCAGCATCAGTGTAGGAAAGCTGTCTGACGCATGCTCTGGAATTGCCACTCTGATGGATGAACAACGCAGGCTGCTAAGCCAGCCTTATAGCATCTAAGCCCTGGTCTCCAGCCGAGGCTACTCCCTCTCTCTCTCTGGTGCAGTGAGGGGACCAATCACCCTGAGCTCATGGAGCTTGGCTGGTGTCTCCACACAGGTTGTGGTGATGGGGAACTGCACTGTGCTGCTGGCCTGTCACTGCTCCTGCAGTCATTAAATGGATTTTTCTATCATCCAAATGTCCCACCTTTATCTTACTGAGCCACACGTAGAGGGTGCTCACAGAACCTTCTAGAAACTAAAGAAGAAACCCTGGCAGTTCTAATGACACTCCTAAGTGGGATGACAGTCCTCTTTTTTTCAGCAGTGGAGGCAGGTGACAATCTGGTGAATTGCATACACTGTAAAGCTAAGACCTCTGTAAGGTTTTCAGAAGGCCTGAAGTAGAGCAGACAACTCCTAGATTAAGTTTTACTGAAAAACTATGGGGCTCGAGGTACCATCAGTAGCATAGCCCAAGATGGGACTGGTCCAGGTAAGCAGGAGTGATCCTGTTCTTGCATGGTCTGCCCCATCGAGGCCAGGGCTGCACCCAGTTACCCGTACCTGGTTGTATTTGTTAAGTGCAAGCCTTGGCTCAGGGGTGACAACAGTTGGTTGTGCCAAGCCAGCGAAATTAGGGACCCTCATAGGTACACTAATAACACTCCAAGACCTGGGGATTTCCACATGCTGCCCTGACAACAACTTTCTGGATGGTGATGACTGTCTCCTTTTGAGTAGGCCGTCTGATGCAATGGCTCTCAGGTAACTGCATGTGGAAAAGTGCCTTTTCACACCTTGGAGCATGTTCTGTGGCCCTCAGCATACTTGTCTCCACTCTCCCAAGCTCATGACAAGAAGGGAAGACATATGAAATGCAGTTCTACCAGAAGAGCACCCTATTGAGCTCCTTCTGCTTCTCCTCTGCATCTTTGTACTTGTGGCACTGCTGCTGGTGAGGAAGATGAAGCTGGAAAATGGCAGCCAAAATTACATGGAAGAGTTGTGCCTGGCTGGAAAAGTTGCAGGTGTCTGTATGCCAAGTATCCCCACACTGATGCCCACCTATGCCCAGTTACCAGCTCAGTCACTTTGGGGAGAGCTGGTTCATTCATAGGGATTTGTTGGTTACTTGAACAATGATAATAGCCAAAAGGTGAATCACAGAGATTTGATGGCGTGAACATCTGGGTGGAACTTTGTGACCTCTGGCTATGCTCTCTCACCTGCCCCACTGGGTGCCACTGGAGCCATCCCACAGCTTAGCAATTCCAACAGGTACTCTGGTGTCCAGCTCGCCATATGGACTGAAGCATCCTCGCTCTTTTTCTCCAAGCAGAAACAACAACTCGGGAAGTAGAAGCCCTGTGTTCATTTGGAGACTGCTCCTGCATACTAGTTTATATGAAGAAATTACATTGCAGCACCACACATTTCAAAGTAAACTCCTTTGTGTAGCCAGCTCTGAAAAGAGAAAAGAGCTTCTCACATCTCAGCTGAGAATTGTACCTGCACTTCTGTGGCAGCTACTAACTCTTCATTTAGGCTGTGGTGAATTGGCTCCTTTAAAAAGGTACCAAGCCCCACTTTGATTTTCAGTTTCTAGTCTCTACACAGGGGCTGAATCAAAGTAACTTAAACTGTGTCTTTGATTCCCATTCCCAGAGCTGGCTTAAGATGTATTTTCATGGGCTTCCTGCTATTTGTTATCATCTGCTTGCTGGAGATTCATACCTACCCAGCAGAGCTGGTGGACCTGGATGTGTGTGTGTGTGTATCTCTGGGCTTTGATGTTCACAGCTTCCCAAGACAGTATTGAAACACAAGCACTTCTGATCAAGAACAATGGTGAGAGCTGATGAATTAACATATGCCTTGAAATGCCCCCATTCTGTTCTCCAGGATAACATGCTCACTATTCTGGCTTAGCAGTATTTACCTGTACCCCGATCCAGTTGTTTGCCTCATACTTGGTAATTACCTTGATGGGGCTATTTGGTTGTTTCTGGCAATGATGTAATCTTTGCTTGTGCTGCTTGCCTATGTAGTTTGCTGTATTGGAGGGTTTTGGAGTCCTTCCTCCAGCGATTTTATTTCACTGGCTCTTTAGAAAAAGCTGTAGCTATTTTCTCATCTAGCTGTGCCCAGAACTTTTGTCTCAGGGAAGAATATGAGCGCAGCCGACTTCCTCCCATTAGAATAGCCTCTCATTGTACAACTGGAGTTGAGACAGATTAATTCAATCTACACTTGCTACAAAATAGGTTGGATCTTCAGCTGTGCTCAAGCACTACTTAGTCTGATAAAATGAGGGGACAAAGGTTTAAACAAACCTTTAGGCCCTTCTTCAGCCATCATATTTCCCAGAGGCCGTGGGGTTTTTTGTTGTAGCCCATGTGATGTTTCATCAGTTTAACCAAAGATGCCAGGCTGGTTTGGGATGGATAAACTGGTGTGTCTCAAAGCATGAATATGTCCCATCCCACTCCTCCAGGGTGTATGGGGGCAAGTGCAGTCATGTGAGGCCCCTCGTGGGTCCCACCTGGGTGGTGGAAGGGGGCCCAGGTAGGGACAGGGATATTTGGTTGAAATCTGGTGCCTGGATAGGGGCTAGGAGGAAGATGCATGCAGTTAACTATGGTCTGTCTCTGCCAGAGTAGTTCATAGTTGGAGGCACTGTGGATTAAGTGGGTTACTGGAAAGGGTCTAAGGTAACATTTTTTCCCAGTTCTGTCATTTACTTGCTAGATGGCCTTCATCAGATCAACCACCTTACTCAATGCTATTGGTGCAGTGTCTATGCAACGGGTTTAAAATTATCTACCTCCAAAACCCCTTTGAGATCACCAGTGGGAAGTGATACCTAAAGCTTCATTTTGCTCCTCCTGCCTGAATCTTGATTTCTTTTTTTTCAGCAGTTAAAAAATCATGGGATGAGACAGAGAGGGTTCCCTTCCTCTCCAGCTATCCCACAGTCATGTGGCTTGGGCATAATGCTGGGGTGTGGGAGAGGACGGGTTTGAAGTCCCTGGGGCTGTGGAGCAGCTGTGCTGACTGACGAAGTCTGACAGCCCTCGCTGCTACATTGGAGGAGTTCCCTCCTCAGGTGTTTACTCAGCGCTTGTGCTGATCATCATCGTCTTGCTATGAGCTGGCAGAAACCAGCCTCCCTGTGCCCCAGTTCCTCCAGGGCAAAAGTCCAGTGTCTTCCCACAAGTGGCTGATGAAGGCAGGTGTGTGGGAATGTGTGTGGGGTTTTTTGCACAAAACCAGCTGAGCTGAGCACCCAGGGCAAGGGCCACCAGCTCTGCTGGGAGAGACAGACCTCTGGCAGGGGGATGAGAATAGAGACCTAGGAACCTGTGAAACCACACCTTGAATTGGCTCTGGGAATGCAAGTCAAAGCCCTGATATAAGTTAAATTGGTGCAGCTTCTGTGTTCAGCTGAGCCCTCTAATCTTTGAATTGCCAAAAGCCTTGAGGGATTATTATGTTAGGTAAAGCCTACCGAAGGGCAGGTTGCTCCAGCCTCTCCTTGTCCTCAGCAGGTGTGGACAGACTATGCGGGGGGGGTGGGGGTAGGTAGCTGGGATGTCTCTGGTTCTCTTTTCAGAGACAAACCGTAGAGGTAGCTTTCTGACCCTTTTCTTTCATCAAAATGGCACAGAGGAGCTCCATGGGAACCAAAAGCTCACCTGGGATTTTTTTTTTTTTTTTAGCATTTAGAAGGATTAACACAGATTTATGTTTGAGAAAGCAGGCTAGTTCCAATCTAAAGTGCAGGACAATTCCCCTAGTTCCCAGGAGGGTAACATCGTAATCCATTATTAGCTGTGCCAGTTACAGTTATTTCCTTCCCACATTTCCTTTCAGGTGTCAGACTAGAATGCAATCGCTTTTCTTCCTAAGAGCACTATTTTTAAGTCTGAAGAATTGAATGTTATTAATATAGTAGGTGTTGTACTGTGCAGCCCATTCTATAATGGGGTGTTTATAGCACCAATGCTCTTACGCAGTCCATTTGTAATCAGAAGTAATAGCACCACTTCACCACTTGCTCCGCTTGAAGACGCTGCAATAAATTCCAATGAGCCATAGCTTGGCTGCAGCTGGTAACTGATGTAGAAGCTTTGAGCATTTTTACTTCTTTAATGTTTATAGCTCTTTTACATTATATGAATATTGCCAGTCCTGAGGATTCAGCTGTCATGAATCAAGCCCCAAAAACTAATGAGATTTTACAAAATGCATTCATTTGAAGTGTGTTTTATGGGCCTTCAAATGTTTCAGGCTTTGTGCCATGCTGTCAGGCTTCCCTCACTTTCCTGCCACAAGCTTGCTTTAAGAAAGGAAAAAGAAAGCTGGGATTAACATATGATCATCTGATTCCAACAGCTGGTCCCTACCAACATCACCTAATATCACAAAACTCGAGATAATGCTGTAAGAACAGTCAGCGCAGTCAAACACACCCTCATCTGTGTGATGAGCCAACACAACTCAGCTAAAACAATGTCATCTCAAGCTTATACACCCCTGGTTTTCTGTGGGAATAAAAACCTCCAACTCCAGCTGCTGTGAACTCCCCATGTGGAAGGAAGAAGGAAGGGTTCATTTTGGAGCAGTGGCAACAGAAGCCACCAGCCAGCACGGCATGGGCTGAGCAGGCCAGAGCACATGCATATGCCACCCTTGTCTTTTTGGCAAGGAATGTGCAGCAGCACAGATCCCCCAAACACCAGTTCATTGCCATTGCCTGCTCCACCGGTGCAAGTGTCTGTGAGGCTGCAGCATCAGGTGGGCAAGGGAATTGATCCAGGTTAAAAATTACCTCCCCCTCTCCCAGTCTCCTCCCAATTTTAGAGTATTTCATTACACCTGGGTCAGTTTCCTATTCCCACTTGGTGGTTGGCACTGCAGCAGTGGCAATGACACCCCTGAAGGGGTAGTGGGGATGCAGAGTGATCCAAGACGGAGGCATCACTCTGGGTACCAAAGAGCTTTCTTAGGACTAATTACAGACCAAAGGGTGCATGTGCATAGGAAATGGAAAGAAAGGAGAAAAATCAGAGAAGGGATGGTGTGTCATTTTTAGTGGAGGTAAGGAAGAAGTTAAGATTTGGGAGTGGTGTTTGCTGAAAGGACAGGCCTGGCTTTCTTGCACTGCTCAGGGAGAAACGACTTGGGAGAGCTATTTAGTAAGTGAAGAAAACTTCACCTAAGAAATGCCTGTCCCTGGCATCAGTTCCTCTTAAAACTCAAATATAGACCCAGATTTGGTTTCGGACTTCCCTGAAATAAAGGGCAACTGCAAATGGATTTACTCTATATTTTGCACATTTCTTAGCACAGGGTTGCAGGACTACTTGGATCAAGACAGGTGGTCTTAGGAGCAGCTACTCTAAGAACAGACTTAACAAAATGGTGCTGCTGATGAGAAGTGGGAGGGGGCAGCAACATCCTCTTCTGTCCTTGCTCAGGTAGTGTCTCTGTCTTAGTCCCTGTGGTCACCAGTTTCTTTCCGATGCCTCTAGAGCTCATGAAGCCAACATTTACATATGTTTAAAATTCTGGCTATTTTTCATTCTTTTCCTAAACTACCAGTGGCAATTGCCCCTGCTTTACACTGCACTTCTCCTAACTCTGTACTCTGTAATCTCCCCATGCTAGTGTTCTCAAATGATAAGCCTTTCCATTCCTGTTGCACTCATCTTCTTTCTTCCTGTTCCTTCTTTATTCCCATCTCCTTATTTTCTTATCCCCTTATCTATTAGCCCTTCCCCTCCTTCTCATTTCTATTCTGATGAGCCTTTTCTCATTCAAAAACTGGCTTTCTAAACAACCAAGCAGGAAAGCCAAGATTAACAATTCTGCTACAAGTGTATTTTTCTGGGTGAGATCTATAAGCATGTGCAAGAACTCGCATCATTACCTTGGTATGTATTTGTAAGACAGAGTATTACCTTCCCCCAGACTCCATCTCTTTTATCTTTTAAAAATGTTCCCTGGTGACAGAGACTGTATTACCCTATCAGTTTGTACAATTTCTAGCACATCTGATCACTCCTGCAATATAAATGCCGTGTAATCATCAAAATAATACATAAAGTACTCATTGCCTGCAATCTTAGGATGTCTGGAGTTGTGCGCTTCCTGAGCATCTCTCCTTGTGATCGCCCACCTACTTAGCTCTAAGGAGCTTGGAGGATCCTCCAGAGGTGACAAGGTGCTCTTACCCTCACACCACACCAGAACAACAGTGATGTGCCACAGGACACAACATGTCCCTACAGACATGAGAACCAATATCTGCTGAACCATTGTGCTATGCTTTGATGTTTGGTCCCCTTCTTTCCACACAGCAGTGGGAAGCAGGATGTAACTTCAGCAGAAGCAAAGCCTCTGTGGGCCAGACAGTTTTATGAGTCCCCATGAATGCAGCCAGGGAACTTGGTGGACTCTAAAGGGGAAAATGAGAGGGGAATAATAGAAAGTTGAACTCTGTTTGCTGACACCCTTTACTTCTTTTTAAAATAATGCTCTGATCCAGTGTTTCCCAGGGGAGATCTAGAGGGAATCGCCATCTCCACATGGACTCATGTAAGAAAGGAAGCAGCTGGTCCCTGATATTTATTGCTGTACACCAGCTTGGAAACCTTGGTTAAAACACTGCACAAACCCCCATTTCTCTGGGTTATTTTCATCCTCCCTCATTTTGTTCAATTAAATAATTAATACTTCAAGGAAAAAAAAGTCCTCTGGGAGTTCATTTCACTCAGGACAGGGAGTGCTGGAGTATAACTGGAGTTGAGATTGAAGTGCTGTTGGACACAGGTTTAATCCTGTTCTTATTTTAGCTGAACCAGTTCACCCTTCCCAACAAACAGGTGATAAGGCAGTGTGTTTATAGCGAGTATTCCATGTGGCACAGCTGTACTATGGATTAGGTAACGCTACTGACTCACTGCAGAGCTATTGGGCCACCTCATTCCTTCCTTTCTCAGGGCAATAGACTTCACCATGTACACACTGATGGGCTTTGCACATACTAATCAAGCCTCAGAGCTTTTCTGTTAGGTTAGGTGTAATTGTAGGCATTTTTCAAATATAGGGACTGCAAAACAAATCTCCCGGCCAGAGACATCAAATTGTTTCTGCTGATTTTTTTCTAGGGGTGCTTGAAAGCTCCTTCCAAAGAGCCAAGCCCTCACAGTTCATGCAGGAATTACCATTTGGTATCTCCACACCTACGGTGTTCCAGGCCAAAACTTTGATACTTGCACTGGATAGTGGGCACATACATTCAAAACAAGTAAAAAAGAAATGAGGTTTTAGTAATACTGCTGTAGACAAGAGCTGCACACCTAAAGGGCCCATTGTATTAACACCCACGTGTTGGACTTTCTTTGATGGATTTGGAGAGCCGTTCTTCATTTTGGTTTAATGCAAGAAGCTTTTTAATGGATGTACTGACCTACCCAGATCATCAAGTCCATGATGGCCTTTAGGGACTCAGCATGGGACTTTGTCTGCACAACTGCTAAAACAACATGATCACAGAGCATGTGGCCAAGCACGGGAAAGAAGAGGACTGGATGCTCTCTTTCAGTGGACATGTCCCAGGCATTAGGTACTTTTTTTCCCAGCCTGTGTTCTCAGCTGAGCTGGATGCATAGGAGCATCTATTAGCCATGTTTTATTTTCCCCCTGTGGTTCAGATTGAAGGAACTTGCTTTCATATTATTTTACACCATCTATAGTCACAACAGAGAGCATGGTGAATAAGCCAGGAAATGGGATAAAAATCTAAGGGTTGCTACCCAAATGGTCATTTAGAACCCACTCCAAATGCCCTCAGATGGGACCTTCATAGATAGCATCAAAACTCAGGTGAGTTTTTTACTCTAAATGCAAATAAATTGAAATCACGGGTAAAAGAATTGCTCACTGATTTCAGTCTTACCAGAATTTGGGGCTGCAATAGGGGGACTAAGTGTTGTTCACTGAAGCCAATGGAAAGGGCTGTAAATAACTTGAGCCCATGGTTTGGCTTCTCATCTCTCTACTGCTTTGGAACTGGCTATAGCAGTTGCTGTTTACCCTGTCCCCACCAGCTGATCACTTGTGCCTCCCTACAGCCTCCTGAGTTGCACGGGCCCGACTGTTTGTGTAACCATGCAGTAAACTGCCTTAGGAAATAGCCCAGCGCAGGGATGTTCCCCGGCACAGCTCACTGCCTGGCTGCACAAACAGCTGGGCCAGCCCCACAGACAGGTGGCACACGGGCCAGGACAAGGAAGGAGAAACAGCTGCTCAACACTGCTACCAACAAAATGTTCCCCTTGGAAGATGCTCCCAGCTCCCAGGTTGTGATGCAAAGGGACTGAGCTACATCAGCAGGTGCTGTCAAGAGGGTCTTTGCTTGAGCCATTTCACTAGTGTTTGCTCTAGCATTTGGAGGCTTCGCCAGAGTAACTGAGCTCACTAACCTGGCAGAAACTAGGCAGGCTGGGTTAAAAAGAGACTGTTTTTCTACTGGGCTGTTAGATAGTTTAGTTGTCTTGTTTGATGTCAGCCTCAGTGATCAGATCCTTGATGCTTTTCACTTACACAAGGACACACGGTCGTATCCACGGTTCTCCCTATGCTTGATGAAAACAATCCATGTTTACAATGGAAATACCAGAGAGCACAAGTCAAGAATGTGGTGACTAATTATATTCCTTCAGCATTACTATATTGGTATTTTGTTTATTGAGCTCTTTCATTCTACTTCAAGATTCAACACACAGGCTCATTCCCTGGCCTTTTCCAGGACATCTGCCTCATGGAGGACATCTGCAAAGATGGCTTTGTACATCCTCCACTTGTTAATCCAAAGCTTTTATTGAGATGGACATACCCATCCCATGCAATACTCCCAGCAGTTTCACTTTAATATCATTCAAAAGCAGAGTAGTCAGGGGAATGGTTTTGTTCCTAATTTCTCCCTTTAAATTCCAAGTTTCAGCCTGAAAAAATATTTACAGTTGTGTTATACAAACTAATGAAAAACAATGTTTAAAATTAAAGTGCTGGCACGACTTCATGGAGAACAGCAGTGGAAATGGCTGTGTGGTAATAAACAGGCTACCTGATATGGTTTATTGTTTAACTCCTTGCTTACTCTCAGAAACTTGAGCTTACGTTCTCGAATGGCTGAGTCCTCTGAGAGACGTACATGTGTTGGGTTAATTGCCAAACCTGAGGCCGGGTTCCCCAGTGAATACATAGCCCAGGAGTGGACCAGTGAGTAAGGAGCCTTCTCAAGCAGGGACTGCCTGCATTTCCATGTGCTTCACAGCACAGAACACACCATAAACAAAGCCTCAATTTCTAAGGCAAACAAGAAGAAATTCTGTTTTTTAAAAAAGGGCAAGAAAATGTCTGGACATTAGCAAATTTTTCTTCTTGCAACAATCTGCTGTGAAAACAAAAGAGAGTGAGAGGTTTTATGTTATTGCAGTGGTGCTTTTCTCCTGCGTAGCCGTGATAGTTTCCTAGCCTGTGATTGTAATGGCATGATGAGATATTTATAACATGCTAGGAAAAATGTTTCCTTTTTAAAGCCCATCACAGTAGCATAATAACAAGCCTTGAAATCTGTCTTTCCTATAACCCCAAAGCACTCGATGGAAATGATTTTTATGTGCTGACTGTTGGTGTGCATATTAAAGCCATTTCTAGGGAAAAGCTGTAAAACATACACCCGTACGCTGCTCTATGCACACATGACTGCACAACCAGATCAGGCCACATTGGCAGTAAAAGTGCCCCTGCCTGGTGGAACAAGAGCTCCTGCAATTGTTACCACAAGTGAAGCCATGCTGGTACTGGAGCAAGGGTGGGAACAGCTCGAGTGCAGATAAGCCTTTACAGTAAATCAGCTATAACATGATTTGGCTCCAGGCCCAAGTAATAACTAACCGGTTTTATGTTAATTATTTGCTATCCTTCTACATATAGCAATAGTTACAAGCTTTACTAAGCGTAAATGACTGCAATGCGTAGTTGGCTTTCATAAAGTCTCTACTTTTTTAACATACTGCATCACTTTCTAACTGACAGTTGTGAATTATTCCAGTTTTTCCTTTTGCTCTGGCTTCTTTCTTGCTGCATCTCATGAAGGATTGTTTTAGAGTGTGTTTGTATGGATGAACAGAGGCAGTCATACATTTGGATATTTCACTTTGTAGTTCCTGTGCATGTTATATGGTAACTCACCCTTACACACTGACTTGCAAAACACTCATTCTCTCTTGAGCACCCCAGTAAATCTGCTTCAGACAGAATATGTTCCCATATCTGGAACATAACCATCAAGAAGATGGGTTGCAAAACCACAGAGCCCCTCTCTATCCTCCTCTATCCATCCTGACCACAAGTCTTCAGTCCCCAAATCACAATGCAACACTGCATCAGGGAAGCCAACCCAGCTCTTTGTGGGAGTGATTGAAAAACTGGTCCAGCTTTGAAAAGTCAGCACATTATTTTCCCCCAGGGTTATTTTTTTAAGCTGATACAGCAAAGGGCCAGCCTGCAGCAGCACTGGCAGGGGCAGAGACAAATGTCAGAGAAGCAAATACCTGCAATTATTAGTGCCTTGATGATTCCCTTAGTGGAGTTGTGGTCTGAGACCTGTTTCCATCACAAAAAGATCGCAGCAGGAACCCACTGGCTATGATGTATGGTCACTCCCACACAATTCCACCATGGGACTCTCTGTCCCCTTCAAAATCTCAACCACAAAAGTCCTTTACAGAGACCTAAGTGCATAAACTTGTCTGAAGTGCTTGTGGCAGTGTTGCTGTAGGTCTTACCAGATTGGTCTCCACCGGTAAGAATTCTGATTCTCCATCGTGACGTGTCCACTCCTTCAGGGCTGGTGTACATCTGGAAGGGTCGCTGGCACGGTTCTACACTACAGGTACGCCAGTCACCCCTGCAAGTGGGACACACCAAGAGACAGCCTTGGCCAGAAGTACAGTATTGCTGGCATGACTTCGGGGTCACTGTAGGTTTTTGTGGATGAAGGTAAAATGTTACTGAACCCCAAATATATACTCCTCCTAATAGTGGATATACGCCTTGCACAAGGATGAACCACTGACAAGAAACCAAGATAGAAGAGAATTAGGCCAAGGGACGTAAGTTTTATTAAATCTGCAGCCTCCCCTGGGAGGTAATTTGTGCAGCCATTAAATAAAGCAAACACTATTGGAATTTCACAAATAAATGAGAGGAGGAATCATTCTCCCTTACCTGAGTGGAACACACATTCCTTCAATTATATTACTACAGTGCAGGGAGATTGAAAAAAATCAAGTTTTAATTAAAATAAAATGTTATAAATGGAAGGCACAGGTATCACAAAGTTTCTTCCAGATTAGTCCAGAAAGTGCTGCTCTTAATAATGATGGGCAGAGCTCATTGTGGAAAAGTGGAGTTGGGCAATTCAGAGGATGTAAAGATAAAAATTGAATGGAAAAGGCTTTGAGTCAGGCTGACAGCTTGGTTAATAAAGTCATGTGCTAACAAATACTAGCATAAATGTGGGCCCACAGGGGAAGAGTTTGGATTGTGGAGTGATGGTTGACAACTTTGCTGCTGCCACAATGTACCTGGTTCCCTGTGAGCCTGGGCTCCCCATTAACAGCAGACACTGCTGTAGTATTAGAACATCAGCAAAACAGGAACAGAACAGGACTTTGGAGAAATTATTCCACAATAAACTTTGATTGTTTCTCTTTGGAGAAACATGGAGCAGTGGTGAATACTTCGAGCTCCTAAAAGTTTCAATGACAGAGCAGCTCTCAGGCTAAGAAAATGAAACCCCTGGTGCACAAATGGCAGATGACCACTGAGGCACACCAAATACACTTGAAAAATTGCTGTGTCCTGACCCCACCAGCCACCCCGTCATGAACTGTAACAGCTATGTACCGGAGCCTTTCAGCAAACTACATCACAAGAGGAAACAGGACAGGGAATCAAGCACATGTTGTGCTGTGGAAAGGGCAGTGCCAAGGTCTAGAACTTGTATTACCCTATAAATGAAACTAAGACTTTGTAAAAAAAAAATAGGAGGAGTGTTTGGAAAGAGGCCAGATCTTGCAGCCCTCATTTTTCTGAATGTTTTCATTTGCTTTATTCTATTTACAGCCTCTAGTTCTCAAGTTTGTCCAATAATGTTTTACCTTAGAGCTTCCCAGCTCTCAAATGCTGGAGCCAGGCACTGGCTGCTGCCCAGCTGGCCTCTGCCCTAGTTACACTCAGTAATGCAGCCAGGGCTGTAGTATCAGTCCTTTTCAGGGCTAAACTGTGCCACGGACTTTTGATCATTAAAGGAAATGAACTTGGGATGACATTAAAAAAAGTAAATAAGACTTGTGTACAAGGACATCAAGATTACAGAGCAGCAGTCTCAAAGGTGGGAAGACGCAGAGTGCAGAGCCGCTGATTCAGTGATGTTCTTTGGCAGGAGTTTAAATGACAGCAAGAGGTGTGAGGCAATGAAGAATAAAATCCTGAGTATTCGGCTTTCAAGGAAATTTGCAAAAAACACTGTCTCAACAGCCAAGATTTACATGTGTCTTCTGAAAAAGAATGACTTTTTTATGAGAAAGTAATCGTCCCCTGCACTGCTGAGCTAATGATGTATAAAATAAGTCCGACAAGCCCAAGTCCCACAGTGACACTAAACAACAGACAAGAAAAAAGGGAATCCAAACAAACTACTGGTGACCAGAAAACAACTCGAAGCAGATCACTAGCAATAAATCGTAGCATGACACTGAAGCTGGGCTCATCTTACAAAGAGCAAAGAGTGGAGAGAGAATTGCTAAGGGCAGATGGCAGTGCCTTTCCTGGTGATATAAACATAGATGAATGCATATCATTTCTGAGTACTGTATATGGCTCTGCCTATCTCAACAACATAAATAACTGGAAAGAACTTTAACACATTTCTAGAGATTGAGTTCTAATTGTTCTGTGGTTTACAACCATGGGTTGCATCTAATTGTATTTAACATGGCTATGGCTTCAAATATTCCACATTACAGAAATTATGAAGTTCAACTGGAAGTGTTTTACCTGCCAAGCTCTGAATTTCATGTTATCCTGCAGTAGCTGGTGGCAAAACAAACCTACTGCAGTGTAACAGGAGGTTACGTCCTTTACACGGTTATATTTAATCTCTCCTGATGCTTATCTGAGTTGTAGCCGAGTACAAGGAAAAACAGATTCTACATTCAAATTGCTGTAAGTACAAAGCGTAATGGCAACAGCCATAAGCATAATGCATAACTCTTGCATCTGCCTGTCCGAGGAACCAAGGATTTTTTTATATTTTTCATGTAGTCCATCCTTTGTTCAAATATTTTCCACAAAAGTTGGGTGGGAAAATCCAAGAAAATCAGGAAATCTGCCTCTGTATAAGAAGTACTGGAAGAAATGTGAGCTTGATCATACTGAACATATGATCACATGCATAAAATTAACAAGCTAAAAACTACAATATATATTCTTCCTCTTATATAATTTCCTTACAATTCCTTTTGGGATATCTGTAGCAATGAGTTCTAAAAAAATTTCAGACAGTAGAGTGACTTGCCAAAAAGGTATGTCCACACCATTATGCATGAATAAAACTTTCATTTTTCTATACTATTTATGGCTACATTTTTTTGTAAACCTTCTAAAATGTTCTTTCCAATTCTTGAGACTTACTTACACCATTTCATGCTTCTGTTGCACAAAGCTGACATCTCCAGATGGCAAATATAAACATCAAAGATGGACTGCCGCTCGAAGACACGTGGGAAACATTTGCCAAAGCTAAATATGGTCTTAAAAGAATTTCAATATTAGTGTAAGAGTTCTTCTGAATATGCCATTAATAGTTGTGCAATAGATCTAGCTGACACATTGGAGGTGGTGAGCTGCACTCAAATACTTTGCTACCCACAAAATGGCACTTACTTCAGGATTGTTACATACTCAGGAAATAATATAGTAAATCAAAGTAACAAATTACACAAACTATGCTATAAAAAGCAGTACACACTAAATAACATATAAGAAACATGCACATGTGCATGCTGAAGGAGGAGTCTACAGGATTCAGCTTTTTTGCTGAATAAGTATTTGAGAGTTTTACAGTTCTTCAACATTTCTTTTTATGTAATCAGATAACTGCAACTACAAATGCAACCTAATTGTTCCGTGGTTTACAACCTTTGGTTGCATCTAATTGTATTTAACATGGCTATGGCTTCAAATATTCCACATTACAGAAATTATGAAGTTCAACTGGAGGACTGACATTTTTACATTACAATGGCATCTTTGCTGCTGCAAACAGTAATATATATACAACAAATATGTTCAGAGGGAAAAATGCTTTCTGTCATATTTGGCTTTGCCTTATCATCAGAATGAGAAACTATGTGCATGAAGTTCTTAATAATTTTCTTTACAAGCAGCATTAGCCTCCCTTGCATATTGGCAGGGGCGGGAGGGGATCTGCTAAAATCCATTACACATTTTGTCTTGGCCGTAATAAGAGAAGGCATCCATTGTGAGCTGGGCAATTCAAGCAGCCAAGGATGAAAGAAAGGGTTCACTCAAAATAGTGCACAATCAGGTCAAACTTTGGCACACTTTCCAAGCAGAAAATGTATTATAAGTAAAATATTTTACAATGTTTTCTCAGACAGAGAAGTCCAAAAAGTTTACTCATCCCTTACACCAGCCACAACAGAGATAGCTCTTTATGGTGACTGGTCTGTGCCTCTGACACCACTGCTGCAAGTCATATGGTTGCATATAGAATCACACTTTTTTTGGAGACTTGACTGCATGGCAACTCCCAGTGGAACACACAGACTGCCCATGAAGACCACGCCTTCAGGCACTTTGGTTCAAGTCTAAATACAGGCACTCTTAAGGTGTTTTTTTATCCCCACCATAACTTATGGTTTATTGCCAGCATGGAAGAAACTGGATTTCTTTTTATTCCTAAATCATGGTAAAAGCAATGGATTTTGAAGGTCTGTAACATGAGCTAATGATTCTACATTGAGCAGATCTGCGTGCCTCCATTCTGCAAAGATCTGTGGCACCAGTAAACCCTAGTAACTGCAGTGCTTTTGTAGTATTGTCCTCTCTGCCATGCCTGTCTACGCTGCAAGACTGAATTACGTATAGCCAGCATGTCATATACAAGCCTAATAACACTGTAATTGCTATGTGTTAATTTGTTCCCCCAGCAGATCGTTTTCTGTGGAAAACACTGAATCCACTACTGTAGCTACCGCGCAGACCATCTTCTTTAATTAAAAAGCAGAGAGGAACTGTAGGTGCTGTAAAGTTCAATGAACATGATCCACTGAGACCACTCCAACCGCAGTTTCATGAGAGGGTGGCTCCAGCAACCACGTGGGTGAAGTTCCTGCCCTATGACCTCCAGCTACTCACTCCTGGTGTTACACCACAGCACACCGCCCCTGCTGTTGCATCAGAAGTTATGTACCTTGAGCCACAGCCCAGTTTATGGTGTAGCTCTACAGAGATTGATTTCACAGACCCACCTGAGGAGGTGGTGAATTTCAGCACAAAGGCAGGAGCAGTCCTGGACCATGGCAGGCACTGTTGGAAAGTGCTTCACTGCCAAAGTCAGTGTACTGGGGAGACTTCACCTGCAGGTTTGTGATTCAGTTAAACCAGACTTAATAGCTGAAAGAAGAAATCCCACTCCCTCTCCTGCCTGTCAGCCATGCTTTCTGCAAGCTCTTTGCTAGGGATGTACATCAAACCATAAATGATCCAGTGCAGAATGCTAAACTGATACACAAATCAATGCTTCTTTGCAGGCCTAGTTTTCTGCTGTCTGGACCCTCTGATCTGACTGCCTGTGGCTCCAAAGAGCACCAGGGACAGCACAAAGGATGTGTCAGAAACACAGAAAGGGGAAGGGCTTTCAGAGGCAACTTGGCATTAGGTTGGCTTAGTCAGGTTTGGTCACTATCAAATGCCATCTCCTCGATGAGGTGCCATCCAGACTACCCACAAGTTACACAAGTCACCTTACAACACCCCTGTGAAAGCCAGGATACCTCAGCACAGGAAACATTCATGTGGTCACTCCCTTCTGCTTGTCATTTTCAAAGGGTTTCTTATTGAGCAATGCAACCAACTTCCTCTTCTGGCATCTTAGAGGAGTTTTCTTTTTGGGATTTGAGATTTTGGGACTGCACCATTCTTTCAGAATTATTTTGTGAAGGAAGAGGAATTTAGATTCACATTCTTTTTAAGAAATTATTTCAATTTAATATCCTACCTGCTTCAGTTGCAGAGCCTTCAATGAATACAGCACAGAGAGTGAATGATGGCAGCAGTGATAATGAGTGCATATAGGAATCCCAGGAAAACTTTAATCATCATCATTAACATTTTATTTTCTGCAGTGCAACTCCTACTCCGATGTACCACAATTTGCTGTAGCAGACTGCAATGCCCAGTGCTGATAAGAATCTGCATAAATGTGAAGAGTAGGAAAGCTATGAGGAAGAAAATAATCACTAAGCTGGAACTGCCACGGGTGTTTTCTGTCTTGATATTTTTTAATTTTTTTTTCTGCTGTGCGGGTGTCTTTCAGATTAGGTGTGATTTTAAAGTAGAAGACAGGTAGACTCAAGCATGTAGACAGATGATATTTAGTTTCCCTGGTTCCTGGCTTTGTTGCTAATTTATAAGTTTGTGTCTTCACAAACCATGTTGCAACTTCTGGGTTTAGTACTGTTTTGCCCAATTTACTATCTTATTCAAATGAACGTTAGAGGAAAGTAATAAAACCCACCAGGCTGCAACACCAACGAATTTTGGTAAATGCGGTGAAGAGTTTTCTTATTGCAGCTTGACATTCAGTAAGAAACACAAACTTAAAGCAGGGACCATTTGGAAAGGGATCATGAAGGTAAATTTGTAAAAACAGTAAAGGACTGAACTTCTAAAATATGAACTCATAATGTCAATGGTACATAATCTAAGTGATGACTTCCTAGCCGAAGATGTATTTCATAGGAAAGTTATAGTGAAAGTTAATAATATTTAGTTCTTTATAAAGTGGTTCATGAACTGAAAAGAGGTTTCTTTCTTGGACAAATTGCCTGAGAAATGTTGACCTTGGGGTTCTGTCTTCCGTGCTAAAATAGAATAATGCGAAGAGAACTACTTTATACAGTTGAAAATCAATTTTGCAATCAAGGATTCTGTTTATAAGGTCTTTGGGCTCAATTTCACTGCAAAGTTACCCGAGTTGTAAGTTATTCCAGGCATAACTGGAATCCTTTCCACACAAAAAGATATGAAACCCAAGCCTGAGGTTGTTTTTGATTTGAGGCAGCCAGTTTAACAGGAGGATAAAGGCTGATATTGAAGTGTCTGCCTCATCAGCTACTTTGTGCTAGGAGGACATTTTTGCACTATTTGGATGATGTTACTCTTCCAATGCCTTCCCATTCCTCCTTCCTTATTGGCAGAGGCCTCCTGCTCATGCCTGCAACAGAATGAATAGCACTGCCAGCTTGTGGTACTGCTAAGAACCTTTAAGGTTGGCAGAAATCCTGGGGCATGATTTTATGGTGTGAAGCTTTTTACGGGTAAAACCTACTTTTAGTGTTCCCATTTCAACATCCTTCCTCAGTCCTGCCCTCCTCTGCCCCTGCATTGCTCATTTCTGCTGATCCAATATTTTTCGAGTCCTAAAAAAGATAAATTTCTAAAGAACAGCTCAGTGGCTCCTGGTGTGGCACAGCACACCTCTTGTAACACAGCGATGAGGGCTCCAACATGGGCATGGCAGTGGGCATGCAGGGTCAGAAAACTGAAAGCAATATTGTTGCTAAACGTGTGGCATTGTGGCTTTACTGCAGGAAGCACAAGGGAAGGCATAATGACACCCTCCGGGGGCAGAGGCCTCAAATGCCCCTTCATAAACTAGCAAGAGGCTTGAGGCAGCTACTGCAAGAGCACATAGAACACTTCTAAATCCCCAAAAACTGCAGTCAGTGCTCAGGGAGTATTGGGGAGGGCTAGTCGTAATTTTCCTGACAAAAAAGCCCACTTGAATCCCCATGAACTCGCTCCTTTGAAATACAGTCACATCTTTCAGCCAAAAGGATGTAATGCAGGAATCAAAATGTCCAGTGGCAATGTTAGTTGTCTTGTAGCAGGCGGTGTGGGGAAGAGGAAACACAGAGTAAGACAGGAAAGTTTTTGCTATTTGGCTCTAAAGTGTAGAAAAACTTTCTTCATAATTGGCAGGAATTTTGGATTGCTGCTCTTAGTTTAAGAGATGCTATACAGAAGAAAGAGAGGGAGTTATTCCAAAGTGTTGAATGTTTTCAAAGGTAGAAGAGCACATCCACCTAAAACAACAGTGGGAGTCCAATAAGAACAAATCAGATCATGCAAAAAAGAAGTGTCTCCTGTAAGGCTTTACCTGTAAATCTTCATCCCACAGGTCTCCACTCAATCTGAGCACAGCCCTCCAACCCCAAGGGGGAAGGCAAAGCTCTGACTGAGAGGGGTGAAAGTGCTTCTCCCCACCACTTCTGCACTGCCCAGTTCTCCTGCTTCAGGGGCAACTCAGTCTGGTCCTCTGCAGCTACAGAACTGCCACGAATCCAAGTCTTGCTATAAAGGAAAATTAAAATTTGGCTTAACTGCGTGCTTCTGAGTCTGCTCAAAACTACAAGAAATGGTTCTTCAGGTACATAAACAACTAGCAGAAAGAGAAAGAAAATACTGTCCTGCAATAAGAGAAGTAAATTTGTCACTGACAATGCTGAAAAGGCAGAGGTTCTAAACACTTCCTTCACCTCTGTCTGCACCACCACTGCTGGGCCCCCACCCATGGGGACAAAAATCCAGGCTGATTCATCCACTAAAGCATCACCAGCACAGATCAAGAAGTCATTATCCCACTCTGCTCAGCGCTCATCAGGCCACACTGGAATACTGTGTTCAGTTTTGGTCCCTGCTGTGCGGAAAAGATGTGGACAGGCTGGAGAAGGTCCAGAGAAGAGCCACAAAGATGATCGAAGGACTGTGAAGCCTGTCCCGGGGCAAAGGCTGAGAGAACTAGGTTTGTTCAGCCTTGAGAAGAAGGCTTAGGGGAGACCTCATCATCATGTTCCACTATTTGATGGGTGGCTACAGAGAAGATGGAGACATCCTTTTTACAAGAAGTCACATGAAAAAGACAGGGGATAATGGGCACAAGTTACTCCTGGGGAAGTTCCAAGGGCTCACACAAGGAAACTTTTTCACAAGGAGAACAATCAGCCATTGGAATAATCTCCCCAGGGAAGTGGTGGATTTCCCAATATTGTACACTCCTGTGATTTGGCTGCCAGTGGGCCATCTTGTCGAGACTGTGCTTTTACCAAGAAAGGTTGGATGAAATGTTCCTTGAGGTCAGTTCTTTCCAACCAGTATTCTATGATTCTATAATTTAAAACCATGGCCAGTTTATGTGTGTGCCCTTGGCTGTGAACTGTGGTGGTTCAGCAAGACCCTGGAGATAGAAAAATCAAATGAGGCAGGAACATTCTCCATGTATTGTATCTCCATGTATCTTATTGTGAGCCAAAGACCTTTTTAATACAAAAGTCTTGTGAGACCTACCCCAGAAGGAGGTAAGTGACATGACCTGTGATATTTACTCTAAATTATGCATGTATAATAGCACCCAAGGATACAATGAAATCTACTATGATGAACATTATGTGCTGAAAGTTTTGCAACTTATAGGGCTGTTTTTCACTCTCCACTGAGGGTGAATTTAGCCCTAAACAAAAGATACAGGAAAACACAGTTGCTAATGTGATGGGAATTATTACTGTGTAATAATTTATGGGTGTTTTTTGTTGACCTTGCTATTGGAAATTCACTGTCTAAATATATAGGCTTGATTTTAAAAAGGGAAAATCAGGCTAACCTAATAGATGGTTGGAAGATAAAATAAGCAGATAGAGTAACAAAAAAACCCAAGTCCCTCAAAATAAGCCTCTTCTTCACACTCTGACCAGCAGGTCAAGGAAGGTGATTCTGCCCCTCTACTCCACTCCTGTGAGACCCCACCTTGATTTTGGAATCCAGCTCTGGGTCCCCCAGTGTCACTGTTGTACCGGGGACAGCGAGGAACGACACACACTCGATCCAGGAAGAAATGGAATCATTTATTAATTTACACACTCATTTTTATATATTAGTTCGCTTGACTGACATAAGGTTATTGGTTCTTTGATCATCCACCTCCCAGGGTGATTGGCTAAACCCTACAACATCCATTTCAAAATATTTCTTCAGTCAGTCTCACAACAATACTAGGACCTGCAAGATAAGGGATTCGTTTACAAAAACCTCTAACTGTTTTTCTGGCCAGCATCCATGTGAAAGCAAGACTTTCACACAGACACTGTCAGAAAACTGGAAAATCTCTCCACAACCAAGATTTCAGCATCCACACCCCAGCACAAGAAAGATGTAGACCTGTTGAAGCAAACAGAGGAGGGTCACAAAGATGACTGGAGGGCTGGAGTACCTCCCTTGTGAGGACAGGCTGAGAGAGTTGCCTTCCAGTACCCCAAAGAGGCCTACAAGAAGGCTGGAGAGGGACTTTTGACCAGGGTATGTAGTGACAGGACAAGGGGGAATGGCTTTAAACTGAAAGAGCATAGGTTTAGATTAGACACTAGGAAGAAATTCTTTACTGTGAGCGTGGTGGGGCACTGGCACAGGTTGTCCAGAGAAGCTGTGGATGCCCCATCCCTGGAAGTGTTCAAGGCCAGGATGGATGGAACTCTGAGCAACCGGGTCTAGTGGAAGGTGTCCCTGCCCACAGCAGAGGGTTTGGAATTCAATGATCTTTAAGGTCTGTTCCAACCCACTCCATTACATGATTCTAGGAAATGTGTTTAGAGATTTAGAAGTTACTGGAGAAAAAAAAAAAAAAAGGACTTTAACCAGATCAAAAGGACTATTTTAGGTGAAAAGAAAAGGGGCATATGGTGGAATCAGGCTGTCATGGACATAATGTTTTTAAAGAGAAGAAGGAAAGGTGTTTCAAGAAGCTAGATCTACCTGTCTTGTTCTGAGGGGCTAATAAGACTTGAAAAAAATTGATATGAAGTTTGTTGGTTTTAAAATATTTTACTAATCTCTCTCACAGAGAAAAATGTCAGAGATTAAATATCATACTGAGTACCACAAGTGCACATCACAGTGCTCTGCAGGATTAGTTGAAGAAGAAAAACTGAGGAATTCACGATGACATGAGTAATACCACAAAAAAAAAAGTGAGCTGTGGTCAGGGAGCAAAAGAAGGAAATGTGACCACATCTATAACCACAGCAGCTGCTCCAAGAGGTTTCTTACCTGAAGGTTGATCATGCTTCTGTGAGGAGCAAATCCATGGCCTGAATTGTACAAACAGCACAGTTCAGACTTAAAACAAGAAGGAGCTGTCAGATCTTAGGTGGTGCCTGGTTTTCATTCTTCTTTTTAAGTAACAGTCATCTTTTTCTGATTGCTTAATGTCAAAAGTATGCTTGAAGGAGGAATTTCAAGGAGGAAAGGTGGCAGTCCTGCCCGAGTTCCATTGATTCAGTGGAATTGGCTGCAGTTCTTGTGGGACAAGTGCTCCCTTAATTTTAGACAAGTCTACTTCAAATACAATTAGACAGGAGGCTTTTTATTTTCGTTTTTGCCCTACATGCTGAGTGAAACACATTACTTGTAATCATTATATATTAGTTTATTGATCAGGGCTTTTCAGTATTCACTGTAGATAGGCTTGTTTTAACAGAACGGTCAAGAGATGTCTGGTTAACAAACAATTACCAATTGAAGGTATAGCAACAAGCACAGGGATTTTGTCAGGACACACAGAAATGTGCAGGGTATTTTGACAAAAGGTGAAAGGGCTTTTCTCTGGAATCTGATATTTTTTAAGAGATGTTCCTAAAGTCCATTTAATGACATTTTAGGAGTGGTTCAATATATTGTTTTCATCTCTGCTTCCTATATTTCAATATTTAAAAAGATTGAACAAATAGAAATTATTCTCAGGAATTGCATCTATGGAAAACCTATAAGAGCCCACACGACAGATTACACTGGCTTATTACTTATAATATAGGTTACCATTAAAATGCATTCCAGATATTAGGAAAGCTGGAAGTGAGTCAATTATTTGAATGAGCAAACAAAGACTTGGTTGCCCCGTAGTTTAGTGCATCCCTGAGACGTCTGTAGGCTCCTTTCCCACGTCTCCTGTCTCATTCCTAAACTAGCAGAGGCTGTTGTGCAAGGCAACCTGGCAGCTCCTAATCACCAGGTAGCTCAATGCACTCCTTGGAAGCAATTCCTGCACACTGTCCACTTCTGCACATTTGCGGCAGGCACAGGGTATTGACTGCACCTTGTGTGTGTCAGAGGAGGAAGAGGAGGTTTTGCAGCTTAGGGAAAGAGACAGATAGCTTATTAGGCGAAAGAAATGTTAGTGTGGCCCGTCCCAACTGGCCATGTGTTCTGATTGCTTGGACAAGCTGAAATACAGCAGTTTGGTGTGTCAGACACCAGAAGAAGGTGAGAAGACAGAAGAAGGTGCCAGCCTTTTTCTTTCCCCAAAAGACTGGAGAGGGCTTTTTGTGTCTAAAAGATATAAGAAACAGTGATAACTTCAGCAAAAATAAGTAATTCAGCCTCACGACTTACAGTGTAGTTCCCAGCCTTGTTAGGAAGCAGTATCCCTACCTGCAGATTCTTAAGTAATTGAATGAGGATAGATAGAAACACTATGAAAGAAACAAATCCCAAATATCCATTGGGACAAAGTATGCATATTTCAATTCCTTAAGAGTGAAAGTCTTTATTTTCTAAAACAACTAATGCTTCCTGTTTCCAATAAGGTCTCAGACTGGGCATCCAAAACCCTGTAAAGCTGTTGGCAAACAGGTTTATATATACCCTGGGAGTCAAGGTAAGATTCATGACACTGCTGCTTATTAAATCTCTTGTTTAAATGTGCTTGGCATTTGCAAGTTATGACACAGTAAATACATTTGTGTCACTTAGCAACCTCAGCTGTTTCTAGAGGAATGCCTTTTGTTCTTGGAAATTTATTATAAATGCAGATTACAAAACAATTATTGGGGAATCTAAACTTGTCTTATTTGGATGGTGTTCTGGCCTTTCCCCATTCTGCATTTGAAGTGTGCACAGGGAATTAATTTACTTTGCACAAGCATCTTTCATTGACACTATTGTTATGAAGAGAAGCTCTGCGCATTTAACAAATATGACAGAAGTTTCTGTAGAAAATAAAGGACGTGAGAAACGCCTGGAGAAAGAAAGGACTGGAAAGGACCTCCTAGACACTGGGCTCACCCAGTTCAAAGCCATCTCACTGTTTTGTAAACAACACTATAAATACTTTAACATTGTGATGCAACACTACATAGTCTCTATCATGAATTTATCAACCTGATTCATTTCTACACACGCCAAAGTCTGAGATCACGGATCATGCAGCTCCAGCAAAAGGGTTTGAAATGTAAACACCTGCACAAATTAAGTATTATTTATAATTTTCACATTGACTGGGTTACAGGGTCTCCATAACAGATTAGAACACGTGTATGATCCTGAACACATACATGTAGTCGAAGGACTGAGGTAACACTGGATTGCAGACTTCAAAGGATTTAAGGGTTTTCTTTCTTTGTCTTTAATAGGTTTAAAACTCAAAATTCACATCCAGTTGTCCATATTGTCAGAATCAGTACAAAAGGTAACATATATAAATTGACCTTTATATTCTGAAGTTAAAATGTTTCCTCAGGAAGCACAATAAAATTATGTCAAAATTTTATAGATGGATGCATAATTAATATAATTAGTACTTGTTTATGAAACTCAGATTTTGTCCTCTGCTAGGAATACCTGAAATACAAGTATTACTAAAAATATCTTGAAGACTGTTTTCTAAACATTTGAATGGATCAAGTGAGAGTGCAAGTGAACAACAATCACAAAAAGGGACCAATCACCACTCTCAACTGTAATGTCTTGTTAATAGAATGACTTAGACAACAAGTTGCCATGAGAATTTTGTCAATCCCAGAAGACAAACAGACCATAAACAGAAATGCATCCGGAAAAATAAATAATAGCAGCAATGGTCATTGTCAAATTTCTGCTCAGCAAAATACTGTCAAAGGTCAGAAAAATTTTGTCAACAGTTTTGCAACTCCTTTTATTTTTATTTTAAAAAGAACCTCCCCCAAACCTTAATGTTCTGGGCTTTGGGGTTTTGGGGATATTTTAAAATTGTAATTACTGTGGTAAACTGCTAAAGTAAAAGCAGTACTGCATCACCAGAGGTAGAAGACCAAGTATGATAACCAGGCTGTGATTCTCCCAATTTAAATGAGAATACAGCGAGTAAGCTTTAGCTTACTTGGGACTTGGCCAAATGACCTGATGGTTACAACTGACGAGGCCCCAGCTTCTTTGGGGCTGACCTGGCAGCCAACTCAGTCACTTATGCTCACAAACTCTGCATCAGGGCACCTATGACAGCTCCTTTATTGCAAAACCCACTGTTGAAGTCATTCTCATGTCTACGGAGAGGTACTAGCAAACACCTCTTCATGAACTGCTGTAATATTTCTGCCAGGAACATCCGATAATGGCTGCAGACAGTTTAGACCTGCCCCTGGCATGGATTGGGGTTTAATCCCAGAAAGGTCTCTGGGTGCGGATATACTGAGATCCACGGCACAGATATGATTATGATGTAAATTCATATTGAGCCCTCTTTGGTACAGTTTTCCCACATAAGCAAATCTTTGAGAGAGAACCTCAGATATAGGATACACTGTCTTCTCCAGCATTTTAGTTTTTCTCTCATAGTCCAGTGAAAAGAGCAGATAGTACCAAAGTAATGGCTAAGGTTCCCAATTTGTCTAGGAGAACATAATCTGAAACACCCTTCTCCTGAAGGTCCACAAATCTCACTTCGTTCAGCTGGTAAGTCTATTAATCCTGATCAGTAGCATTCAGTGTAAACCTTTTCAGTGTGTTTAGTCCTAAAATCCTCAGCAGATACTCAGTCCATTGTCAACCAGTCATCACTAAAATGTTGCATTTAAAAAGATCTGAGGACATCAGGATTCTGCTAATGACTGCGCTCTGAGCTCCCTCTCTGTGGCACTGATCTGCACTATCCTGCAAGCTTTTCCCAGCGCTGCCGTTGGTTAGGGATGCAGTGAAGCACGATTTGCGATTATCATTGCTGGGCTCATGAAAGCCCCAGGTGTAGATGTAATCACAAGCAGCACTGAGCTTTTGCTGGTATAGCTTATTTTGCTTTTGTGGGAGAAGAAAAGGCTGGAATAAGCTGTACTGGTTTATTGCAGTTTTGCTTGTATAGAATACCAGATTACCTACTCAGAAGTGATCTGAATATAGATCTCCTTTGGAGTTGAAGTAGATCCATCCACTGCATCTATGTAGGCCTGCTTCTATTTCTTTTGAATAGATGCTGCATAAACAAGGAATAAAGGTGGAAGTGTTGTCTTAAAAATATTAGGGGGGGGGGTGCAATAAAATCTCACTTTTTCATCATCTGTAGAACAATGTGATCTGTTTTAATTGCCAGTTACCAAGAAGGTGCTGAAAAGAAGAAAGTATCTGTACCTTAAGTATGCGTATGAATAAATAAAATGCAATTAGGTGGTATGATTTATGTCCAGCTCATATAAACCCAGGCAGGGGATGTAGTAATGGGCTCGGACACCTAGGCTGGAGTGACCATTAACATGTGCAGATAGCAGGCACGTCCACAAACACGTGCACTTACGCACACTCTTGCTTTATACAGCAAGGGGAAGTAGCTCAGGAGAACATGGACAAACGGACCAAAGGACATGCCCTCTCCTTTGCCAACCGCTTACTGATTAATCAAGGGCACGGTGGTGATAGCAGTTATGTGTATGAGCAACTCACACTTTACAGGCTGTTCCCAGCGGAGCCGACCGCATGCCCTGTCACGTGAATGAACGTGGTCTGGACTATGTCCCCAGAGTTCCGACACCCATAAGACCTTATTTAAGGCTCATCACAGAAACTTCAGCACCTGCTTAAATGATGCAGTGAAGGAAAGAAGGGAAGGAACAGGACTGGGATATGAAGAGATAGAGCAGAGCCTTGGTGCAGGTGATGAAGTAAACCGCAGGCTGAGAGAAATCCCGACAGAACACCTGCACAGGGTTGCTTCACGTCTGCTAATTCTAGTGATGACAAAAAAGGCTCCAAAGGCATTTATATGCCACGGAATTAAACCCCAAACCAACGCTCTGCCGGGTGCGGGCACTCAGCGGGCATAGCAATCAGGGCAAAGACGACCGCCAAGCGCGAACCAAGCGGTCAGACCGGGCGCGNAGTAAACCGCAGGCTGAGAGAAATCCCGACAGAACACCTGCACAGGGTTGCTTCACGTCTGCTAATTCTAGTGATGACAAAAAAGGCTCCAAAGGCATTTATATGCCACGGAATTAAACCCCAAACCAACGCTCTGCCGGGTGCGGGCACTCAGCGGGCATAGCAATCAGGGCAAAGACGACCGCCAAGCGCGAACCAAGCGGTCAGACCGGGCGCGGCGGCACGAACGCGCCGCGAGCCCAGCACGGAACCCTGCGGGAGACTACGCTGGCTAATGGGGATCGCAACGCGGCGGCCGCTCCC
>VZTI01004809.1:56172-101854 GCA_013397865.1 Struthidea cinerea
CCGCGCACGCCGCCCGCCCGCCCCGAGCTGTTGTTGTGCCCCCCTCCCTCCTTTGCCATCCCCGGGAGCTCCTCCTTCTCCTCCCCCCGCCGGGGCAGTCCGGCCGGGGCCGCGGACCCCCCCGCCGCCAGTCCGCCGCTGCCGCGGAGCTCCTCCGTCTCCCAGGAGCCATTTGCAATAATCCTCGCTGACCCCGGCGGGAGGTGTTTCCTTTCCCCTCCCGGGCTGGTTTGGTTTTTTGTTGGGGGTTTATTTGTTGTTATTTTAACGTTTATTGTTATTATTTCTCGTTGTGACTGTATGAAGCAGTTTTTAAAAATGTGAATATCAAAGCTGGAAGGCAGCTGGACTTAACAAATGAGTGAATGGAGCCTGAGATGCATTGTTCACGCAAGGTAGCTGAAACAAGTTTTTTCTACCAAAAAGAAAAACCCTGAATCCACCCTTCCCCGACAAACTCAATGGCTCAAGTACAAGATGCAGCTGTTGATTTTAAATATAGGCACTTCGTACCGGAGCGTTTGAAATGTGTTCCTGATTTACAGGACTTACTGTCTTAATTAACCTGTCTGTATTGAATAAACGTGGTCTTGTTTTTATTTTTGGGTCTGTGTCTCATTGTTAAGGGGAAATTAATTCTGATCTATGAGAACAAAACTGTGTGGATGATGCCCCGGCAGGCACTACCCCCTTGATCTTTCAGTTGTAAGATCTCCATTTTGCAAGCAAAAAAAAAAAAATCTCCCCACAACAATCCGCATAGTCTGATGCAGTGGGACACCGGTTATTAATGCACGGAGATGCAACTGAGCCCCCTTTGTTTGCCAGCAGCGTTCATTCGTAAGCCGTGAGACGCCCCTTCGAGCAGCCGAGAATGTGGCTGTTGGAATTCATAAGTCAAATCATACTGAAACGAAAATTAGGTATTTTGTACTGGGGAAGGAACAGGGCTTGTGTTGGTCACTTGTTTGGGTTGTTTTGGTTTTTTTTCCTTTCTCTGAGGATAGAGGGGGGGAGGAAAGATTCTGGAAAGGAGACAAGACATCTAGGCAGCAATCAAAAAAAATTTTAAGATTCTGTAAACCAGAATTAGATATTTTGATGCTGGTCATTAGGTTCCAATACCTATTGTGAATAGTTTCCTTTGTAAAATCCTGTGTTGGGTTTTTAGGAGTCATTGAGCTTCAAGATCAGAACTGAGCACATCAGACAGACTGGAGCTTAACAATCTCCCAACCCCCACTCAATTTGAGGTAAAAGCTTCTCCTTTGAAGAAGGTAGCAATCCCACATGAAAGAAAATGGAAGATGTTTGCCTTTGTCCAAGAGAGCAATTTGAGCAGCTACATTTACTTGTGTGATTAGTTCTTACATGAATACATTAAATCCACAAAATATTTTAGATTTCTTTCTCTGCCACAGCTACTGCTAGAAACTGATGCTGAAGGGTTTTATGATGTCTCACTGAATTCCTCGTACACTAGGACCAGTATGTGATGTTATTATTAGCTTTGTCTTGACTAATTTATAAGTAGAATGCAGTTTTTCCGTATCAAAGCATGTAAAATGCAAAAAAAAGAAGTTCAGCACATTTTAGAACCTCCTTAATTACTAACATCTGAAGTCCTTTTTCTCATAACTTGGGCTGCTTTTGTGGCATTTTGCGCAACTTGGAAAAGATTCGGATCTGCCATTAGTTCTTACCCTCTAGTACAATGCCGTAGTGTGTAGGTTATCCTTCAAATGAATTTTTAATTGCAATTTTCTTGTTTCTTTCTTTCTCCAGGAAAAAAAGTTCAGTAGTAGATACAAAGAATATAACCACTAGCCACAACTGAAAAACTCGTTATTCTTGTCTTTGTCCTTTAGATGCCCAGGGAGGTAGGTATTTGCTGTGCAGACACTGAATTTGAACCCTGGGATGGGTAGTTTAATTAATTAAAAAACTGGAGGAAACAAGCTAAAATCTGGACATAGCCAATGGAGCCTGAATAGTTAACTACGGTTTAAAGTATATGGGTGGGGGTCAGCTGGAATTCTGAAAGCTGGCGAGTTTGACTTGAACTTTTTGCCATTGATAATTATGCATTGATTTTGCATCTCCTTTCCCTCCGCCCTTCCTCCTCCCCAAATCCTAGCCCCTGTATACTAATGAGAACAGCTAACTTTACAAGTGTCCTTTGTAGTCACTGAAAGCCTCGAGACATTCCTTATAAGGATTTTACTAGAATAACACTTTTCAATAAAGTGGCAGTTGAAGTGAGGCGTAGAAAAGATGCTAATAAATTTCACTGTGACTGGCTGGTTTTTAAGCTTCCTAAATTACTTCTAAAATAGCTTTTACCTTCTCCTTTGTGCAAGGCTGGGAGATGTATATATGAAAAGGGTTATAGTAAGCTAAGCATTATGCAGCATGTGATGATTTGGTAAAAGGAATTTTGGCACTTGTTTCAGATAACTTGGATAACTCACCGACACATCTTCGTCATTATAATGTGAACGTCCTAAGCTCATGCCAGCAGCCTTTCTCGTCACATCTTCCATATAAGTCTTTGTCTTCTTCAAAATATAGAACATGTCACTTCATAAGGGAACGGATCGAACATGGCTCGTTTTGGTTTTGGAAGACACATTTTAAAAAATGTTGGACCAATTGAAGTATTGCCAGAAGGTTTCTGTTGATTCTTCGCAAATTCTCCTTTTCTTTGCCTTGTGCTACGCTATGCAAGCATACAAACTGTGATATCAAAGTCATCATCTACTTTGCTTCCCAAACAAGATAAAACATGTTGACCTGGGAAATAACAATTTTTCTACATTTTCTGTCTGTGTTTCAGAGGTGGGGTTTCTTTAGTGTATTAAGTCTGTGCCAGACTTCAAATACCCGTTGTTGGTTTCTAGAGAAATACATTTGGCCTTCACTGTATGCTTAAACTTTCTTCATTCATAAGTGAAAATATTGTTTACTTACAGGTTTAAATTTGGACTAAAATTGTGTTTTCATTATAGGCTTTTAGCTAGGTTTTAGCTCTTTCTTTTTTCCATATTGTGAAGAAAAAAATTGTTCAAAACACACAGATTTTGCAGTGGATGACATGAGCTGTAGAACCAAAAGTAAACCATTTAGGTTTTTGTAACAAGTGACATTCCAGTGCATTGGGGAAGAAATTCAATTTCATTATATCTACAGGGGGCTGTATTTTGAGGGTAAACTTGATTTTAAGTAATGTTGTAAACAAATGCACTGAAGATTCACAACCTCATCTTTCAATGTTCCTCTCTGGTGTTGCACTAGCATGGCACTGGGCTGCCACAGTTTTTTCATTTGTAGTCTACATAGCTGCTTAACTCCTCCTGAGTTTTCTCTATGTGACTGGACAACTATTTTCCTGACTCTTTGCCCAAAATTCAGCTTTGCATCCTAGTTATATCTTGCTCTTTGTACTCCCATGTTCCCTGAGCTCTTAAAAGTAACTCAATTTAGCCAGAAGTCTTGCAGGTAGAATGATTTTTGTCTGCTATTTCCCTTGTGTGACCTGTCTCCCTTGTAGCTCACTATTGTGTACTGTACCAGCACTTAGAATCTGCTGTAAAAATTTTGTTGGCATGGTACTTGACATGATAAACATGGTGGGAGAGTAGGGACTCCACCCTAAGTCCTTAAAATGAGGTTTGAAAGAAGCCTTTCAAGCAAATAGCAAGCACATCTCATGGAAGGCATAAGGGAGAAGAAGGATGTGTGCTGATTAATGCGCAATTTAAGTTCTGGTCAGCTGGGGCCAGTCCCAGTGTTGGTGACTCCTCCTACATCTCCATCTAAAAAACATTTCTCATTTCCTCCTAGTTCCTGGCCCCAATGATTTTCCTCTCTTCACCCTGCATTCCCTGCCTTACCCAGGCCACGTTTTTCAGCTTGTGATTGAAGTATTTCACTTTTACATCTTTTGTCCATGTCATATTACTCTTCCCAAATATTAAGTAGATTTTTTTCTCTTCAGTTGCTTTTTGATGGGTACTTCTGATGTGCTTGTTCACTTGGCTTTCAAATATTGTAGCTCAGTCACTTCTTGGTGGCCGCAATCTGGTTAACTCCTTATAACCCTTGCAGTGTTAGTTGGAGGGCAAATTAATAGTGTCCTTCACCTTCAGTTTGTACAACATAGGGCAAAAATCAGAGGATAAATCCTAGCTGCAATGAAATGAACAGATGAAGTTAACGGAAAAATTATTTTCAACTTCTGTGGGAATTTTCTCCTAGTTTGGTTTTTTTTTGTTTTGGTTTGGGTTTTTGTTTGTTTGTTTTGGGTGTGTTTGTTTGTTTGTTTTGGGTGTGTTTGTTTGTTTGATTATTGTTGTTTGGTTACATTTCTTGTTTTGGGGTTTTTTAGAAGTAGTACAATGTGGTACAATGACTATATAAATGCCTTTGGGGGAACACAAAAATTACATCAACACACTCATTTCCTGAGTCAATGAGTTTGGTTCACTTTTTCTGTTCCAAAAATTATGTTTTAGCTGTGTGACTAACCTCAGTCACCTTTGTCAAAGTTGCGGAACTGCCATTATGCAATTTCCTTGGCAAAAGGCAGCTGCTGGAAAAGAATTGGTGCCCATAGAGAGAGGAAGGCTGCAGTGTGCCCAAGCTGCATTAGTAAACAGTGTAGACTCCACAACAGAGGAAGCTACAGGAAATCAAGCACCATAAATTCAGAGGCGTGCAGCATTAGCTGTTCCTTATGCAATATCCTGTATCTGAATTGTATTATTTTTGCTTCCCATTATATAATATAGTGGTGTCTGGTAGAGTAATACAGCCAGCTAAGGTTGCTCTTCATCACTGCAGGCATTAGGTAGGACATGAGCAATCAAAAGAAATTGTAAAAAACATCTTGTCTCTGTGTCCTCCTTGTAATTACTAACTTGGCAGGACTTCATTCATGAAGAGGTGTTAAGGAGAGGCTCTGAGCTCCTGAGCTATATGAAGAAGTAAGTTTAATATGTTCAGTTCCAACCCCAAGTGCATATTTTATAGCAGCAACAATTTCGAAGCTAGGGGAAAAAAAATCTTGCTGGAACTTTGAGCTTGGAAGCCAAGTGGTAAATTTGAGAATAAATGGATCTGCTCTCATTGTCCTCCCATGTAGGTACTTCAGACCTCATCCAAGGAACTTCACTGCTCCCTGGCACACTATGGGGCTTGTATCACCAGCTGCCCCTCAGGAGGTGATCTCTGATTGATTTTACAGTCCAGAGAAGTTGTAGTCTTCCAGCTCTATGGGATCACTTTCAGAAGCAGCACTGACTTAAATACATTTTTCATTTGGTGGTAAGGGATGAAACAGCACCAGGATGAAAATGTTTTAATTAGAGGAAATGGATCCTGGCTGGCTTAATAGTAAATATTTACTGCTCTAAGCATTTTACCATAAGAGATTGGGGCTTATTCTACCCACATCACAACAATTGTCCTAGTTTCAAGGCTTAAATCTACAGAAGCCTGGGCTCGCAGTTGAAGTGCAAATTTGGATTATTAGTGTTCTTAAATCCACATTGCAATGCCTTTTCTTGTTTACAAGACTAACTTAGTGTTCCAGAGGAAACCACACAGGGCTGAAGCAGGTGACTGAACACATGTACGTACATCCCCAGCTTCTCCTGAGAAATGGAAGATGAGTGCGATATGTATCCTCTCCTGCTGGTAGCAGGCAGCATTGGCAGTTGCTATTCTGGCAATACCTATCTGTCAGTGCATGGGTATGCCCCACTGGTGTGATATCTCATCTCTACATTGTTTTGGAAGGTGAAAAACCAGACATTTCTGTGTTCCATCTTGCTGTTCTGCTCTGTTGTTAGCTTTCACCAGGCTGCTTTGACAGCTGCTTTCCTCCAATGCCTCCAATGCAAACTCCCTCAGCTGCTGTCAGCTCTAACCTGAACTGTGGCTGGATTCTGGATCACAGGACACAGAAAACTTATTCCCATAAAAAAGGGGTAAGTCAGCCTGAAGTGTGCCAGATTGGTAGCAGGATGGAAATAAGAGACATAAATTTCTACATCTGCATCTGTATAAATCTGTTCTTCTGTTCTTCTCCCATCTTTTTAGTTTTTCCTTTTAAAAGAGGCCACAGATGTCAAGAACCTCTGGAAATCAAACTGCCTACCTCAGTAGGGGTTTAGAAGTGATCCACAGCCCCGATGTTCACTTTTCCCCTTGTTTTCCTGGAAGGCCTTTCATGGCACCTTTGATTCGTGGTGATCCTGTTCTCCAATCTGCAGCGAAACAGATGCTTTGGAGCCAAAGAGCAAACATGCTCAGCCTGGGTGCTGTGCATGTGCACACACAAGCATGGATCAGATGTGACTTGCTGAAACAGTACTTGTGTTCGGGGTCAAATGTGCAGATGTTTTATTGACACTAAGAATAAATACAGACTTATGAAATGACATGTGCGATTAATTAGATTTAACATTAAATTTTCAGGAAAAATATAGTAGAAACTATGTAAGAATATAGTTCTGCTTTTTGTCTTATTGTAAAAGTTAAGGCAAATGTGTCTTTAGTGCAATACTGCCTATGTCTTGTGTGTGCATTGCCTTGATAGCTGCTCCTGAACAGGTCTTACCTTAGAAAAAGCAGATCAGACCCTGCCAGAGCTACCAAATTATTGTAAGAAATAGAATTTCAAATGGGTTTTGGTTTATCTGCTTCTTTCTAAAAAGAAAAAAAATCCTTATTGTAAGGTATATATCAGTGCTGAATAACTCTGAAGGATGTCTTCGTGCAGGAGGGACTTGAAGTTTGCAGCCAGCATAATACAGATCTGCCTTATTATTGCAATGGCTTTAGCTTATCTGTTATTAAAAGTCTCAATTATTTTGGCTTCAGTAGTTTTAAACAAGGTTGCAGACACATAGAAGTTGAAATTGTGTTATCCAGGAGGCACTACTTTTAAGTTCATAAACTTCAGAAAGTTTTAAACTGGGAAGGTAAAGTTAACTTGAATGGTAAAACTAAATAGAGCACTGATTTTCCATGGGTAATTTCAACTTCACAAGTAGTTCAGTCCAATTTATTTGAACTCTTGTGAATCAGCAGAGGAGATTAATAGATTGACACCAAATGTGATCTTTTATAAGTGATAGTCATAGAATCACAGAATGGTTTGGGTTGGAAGGGGCCTTAAAGACCAACTATGACCCTGCTATGGGCAGGGACACCTTCCACTAGAGCAGACTGCTCAAAGCCCCATCCAGCTTGGCCTTGAACACTTCCAGGGATGAGGCATCCACAACCTCCCTGGGTAACCTGTTCCAGTGCCTCAACCACCCTCACAGCAAAGAAAAAGCCATTCCCCCTTGTCCTGTCATTACATATCCTCATCAAAAGTCCCTCTCCAGCCTTCTTGTGGGCCCCCTTTAGTACTCCAGGTCCCAGGAGAGCAGAGTAGAGGGGGAGAATCACCTCCCACATAACTAAACCTTTAAAGCTCTAGGGACTGTTACACTGGGTAAGACCTGAGCTCTGGGTAGCTCAGTATCTTGGATGCCAGTCAGCTGCTCCATATCAGCTGCTGCATGGTGGAATAGCCCCCAGCAGCTCTTGTCCTGATGTCTGGCAGTTTGGCCCCTTCTTGGTTACAGTCCCTTCCATGCTGTTGGGTTTTAGAGCTTTAGTCATGGTTACAGCTAATTTTTCTGATAGCTATGCACAACATTATGGGCGTTCCAGTGCTTTCTGAGCCGGGAGAGCTGCCCTGCTGTATGGCCTGTGTCTGCTCAGATTCAAGCTGCCCTCTACGGAGGGTGGTGGGAGGGTGAGCAGCATGGTCAGGGAGCAAGGTTCTCCCTGTGACAAGCAGGGAGGCTGGCCAGCTCATCAAACCTGACTGCCTTCACTTCTGCATTTAATGCTGAGGGCAGACGATCAAACAGTAGGAATGGATGTTTCCTGTGGAAGCTGCCTCCAGAGAGGGATGTGGGACTGCAAGTCAGGCTCTATGCAAAGAGACTCCTCAGGACACACTGGAGCTGACCAGGAAGAGAAACAGAAGATGAGAAAACACTGCACAGAGGTGAGATTTGAACCAGCACAAGGATGGGAACAACTCTAGGGAAAAATGGTTTTAGACACTCTAGATCAAGGGATCTACACTGATACCCAAAAGGGTACATAAGCCTCAATTCCCCTTACTAACGTCTAGAGAAAGTGGTTACTAGTACTTTGAGAGCATATTGTGGAGCCCCATCATGACAGGAAAGATTCTTAGAGACCCATCTGGAGAACTGTAGGTAGAAACAAACTTACTGATGGAAGTAGCATGGCAAACAGTAGCATGGCAGAGAAAACTAAGACAGGCTTAAGCAGCTATCCCTGACTACATACAAAAGGGTGTGGAAATGTGGACACTGACCCTGGGCAGCACTGACTGTTCCTTCTGTTCTGGTGTGCTGTTGGCCTGGGTCTTTTACCCTTTTCCTGTCACTGATTGACTCTGGGATTGTGGGTTTGCAGGACAGACGGCAGGACAGACATAGTTTGGGGGCTTGCCCTGCATCAGTGCTCCTCAACACCCCAGCACTTGAGATCCGAACCTTTTGTCTAATGCTCCACTAAGAAGCCTTGGCCTCTGTGGGGAAGCGGGAGAAGTACAGCACTGCCCAAATCTGATTTCCATAGTTGTGGCTATAAAACAGAACCCACGTGGTTATTGCCTCCTTGACTGTTGCAAATTGTTTTTGAAAGCACTGGAGTTGTAGCAGTTACACCTTCCTCTTCAAGTTGCCTTTTTCTTTTTTTCTTTGTTTAAGTTAGTTAGTGGCTACTGCACCCCAACCCATATCACAGTGAACAAAATTAAGTATAAGTAGCATCTATTGGCTTGCTGCTCTTTGGGCTGTACATTCAGCAAAGATGACAAAACTTTGTCAGTACCAAAGACTTCAGCACTTACGTTGTCATTTATAGCTCACAGCTGAAATTCCTGGCCCTGGGTGTTCCTGGCATGAACTGCTTCCCTTGAATAACTGCTGTTACTCAGTTGTTAACACTTACACTGTATTTGGTGATGTCTCTGAGGCACAGCAAAGCTGACTATATAATTTACCACATCCTTATATCCTGGATATAAGGATAAACCTCTTCCCCATGAAGACAGCCAGATATTGGAACAGGTTGCTCAGAGCTTGTAGTCTCTCTTCTTGGTGGGTTTGATCAGACTGGATAAAACACTGAGTGACGTGGTCTGACTTCAGAGCTGTCCCTGCTTCAGACAGGTTTTTGGACTGGAGATTTCTTAAGAGATCCTTCTGACCTGCATTATCCTGTGGTCCCACAAAGTTGGCACATTCGCTTGCAGCAAAATATTCCCTTCTAATACAGTGCATGGAATTCACCCAGTGTTTCCCTAAATCTTAACTAGGAATAAGGAATCCGGGCTATGTGAATGTAGTCCTTAGCAAGCATGTCATTTCAAGGCTTTTTCCTGCCATTCATTCACCCTGATTCACCTTGAATATTACTCTCATTTAACGTCCGATGGTTGAAAAGACCATTCTCCTCAGTTTCTTATATGTCTAGATTCTGGTATTTCTCACTGAAATCTGTGAGGCTTCAAAAGCAATAACATCCTTCCCCCAGGCACCGATTGCTCATCTATGACAAGGAGGACATCCACTGTTCAGCTGATACTGCTCAGGCAGACACATGCACTTTCTTTTCCAGCAGTAGAAAAGACAGACGAAAAAGACAGAAAGGATGGCAGATGTGGTTTGGGCATTCTTACTTTCCTCCATGGCTCACATCTGGATCATTTGGATCAGACCTTGGGACTCAAGAGGAAACAAAACAGTGCAATGTCCATGTGTGCCCAAGGGCAACGGTTATTCCTAAGAGGCCAAGAAAAAAAGACCTTTCCTGGATTTGAAGGACCCCAATCCCCTGTGCTCTTAGGATTGTGTTCATAGATGCAGCTCTTGTCTCAATAAAACCCAGTGCCTTGGGACTTGAGAAGAGCTGACAACACCTTCTCTATCAGGAAGCAGTTTCCTGTGAACCAGTGATTTCTCAGAAATTGTTCTAGGCCGGTGCCTGTGTGGGTGTTTCTGATCACTATGCCTGCACAACAAAACCCCTCCAATTTTGGTTGTTTAAGATAAAATTGAATGTGAGGTCAAGTTTCTGTTTGGTACATAGTTAAATTCACATCCTTTGCTTCAGATAAGCCATGAGCCTGAGACCACCTCAGACGTATCTGTGTGCCCTGTGCATCTCTGCTCCCCAGCATATACCCTCCTATTCTTCTTTTGGTAAGGGCATTAGGAAATTCAGAAGAAAGCCCACATGTATGATCTTAACAGGGCGTGGCCAGCCCAGGCAGTTTGGCTGTCCAGATCTCCTGAAGCTCTCACTTTAATCTCCAGCACCATGGCCAAGTTGTTCAGGTTTTCTGAATGAGAACATCTCTGAACCTCACCTGAAATATTGGTTGTCTAGGTTCCACAGGGATGACTTCTTCGGAGTAAAACCATACTCCCCCAAGGTTTAAGTTAGCTAAGGTCAAATATTAAGAAAAAAAAAAGGGAGGGGTGTGTGTGTAGTTTTCTATAGTGGCAGAACACTGTGGTATTTCTTAGTGGAGTCAGACATTTGTAACAGATGCACGTACACTCCCAGAGCAGAATGTATATGGCCAACACATCTCCAAGAGCCAACTCTGAGGAACTAACCATTCTTTCCCAGTTAAATATCAAAAATGGGGAATTATGGATGGTTTAATCAGGCTCCTTTGCATCATTTACTCTGGGGTAGATGGTTCACATTTTTTTCTAAATGTGTCTCGGCACAAGGGCTTTTCTTGATCCTTAATTCTTCTCCTCTCTCTTATCTGAAATGCCATTATTCTCTGTTGCTGTCTGTGGGAGGCATGACCAGAGCCTCACATGGCAGTGCAGGCAGGAGCACTGCTGCCTGCTCCGAACCACCACAGTCCTCTCCCTTGCCTCCATCCCTGCCTTTCAGAAACTAGAAGAGCTTGTTTGGTTTTTTAACAAAACTGCTGAACTGTCTCCTGTAATACCCTGTTATCCTATCTGGCTGCAATGGACTGCTTTTGATTTTTGCTTGGCTGGTTTGCTAGCAAACCCCTTTTGCATGTATATGTACTGCACTGGCGTGCCAAGAGGCGAGCAGAGATATGTCTATCCTGCTACGTGTTTGGCAAAAACAAACCAATCCTTTTATCACCAAATGAGACGTCATTATAGCCACCCTCTGGCCTCTCCCTCAGCAAAATGAGGCTATAAAAAAAGGCAGGTCTCCAGCCCGTCCTGTTAGAGTTAATGAGGAAAACTCAGTGAAAGTCAGCGGTGCAGGAGCCTTTCCGCTCCTGAGCTGGCGGCACCCGAGCAGGGCTGCTGTGGTGAGTCAGCACCGGGGACGAGCCGCGCCGCCGGCTGCGAGCGCTCCGCGGCTTGGCACCGCACCGGCTGCGCTGTGTCACCGCTCGGCAGGGATTCACACCTCGCCTAGGCTGGGGACTTCCTCACGCGGTTATCCTTGCACCTCCCTCAAGTGCGAAGTAGAAGCAGAGCGCTTACAAAACTCCGTCTTTGAGCGTGGGGATTCAGGATCTGTGCCAGCAGCTCGTGTCGGCTTTGAACCTCCGCTTTCCTGTGTCGTGGGGCTCTGACAGGGCAGATGAGTGCTTCCTATTAGATACTCACAGACACCAAAAATAGACGCTCCATTACTGCAGCATGCTAGCTGACAGTAATGATAGGGCTCTGCTTGCTAGTTCGGTTACATACTGGCAATCTGGCCTCTTTGCATGCTTTATTTATCAGGTATTGCAACTTCCACTTAGCACCCCCAGCCTAAATCACTGCATTGTCTGTTGCAGTGGTCAGACATTTACTTATTTTTGCTTTTATTATTAGCATGAGAAAACTCAATTACAGGCGAGCAGGCGTGCATACACAAACACACAGTAGTAGGTCTGTGCTGATGTTCTTAAAGATACACATCTGCTGATACTAAAAATAGGTCCTTGTCAGCAGCTTGGTAATTTTAGGCTCAATGAGAATTCATCCCCATGGTAACTGTACAGTTGTTGAATCATTTATTATTTGAGCTTCAAAATCACAACAGTGCCGGCAATTTTCATCCTCTGAACATTTTTAAGGACCTTTTGCAGTGTTGCTCCACACCATCTATATTTATCAAGTAAACAGCTCCAGCCCTTGAACTGACTACCTGCTTCTCCTTGGACACAGCAGGGCTGGAATACTAGATAGCAGGATGACAGTTTAAACAGCTTTCACTTTTGTGATAACAGCAGCCTCGAGATGTGGCTGTTTGGCCAGGGATGGTACACACGAAGCCCTGCAAACTCCCGATTGGCAAAATGAAACTTTAACGTGTCGACCTAAGCCTCGGTCTTTGTCTTGAGAGCCAGAAAACAAGATATCTACAAAACCTATTGCAACACAAAGACCTGAGATAAGAGGCTGGTAGTTTTTAACCTCTCAGACAGATGCTGTTGACCCCAAGCCGGTGGGGGGACACACTGCCTGGCTTTGTGGAGATAAAAGCTGTTTGCGCTTTCCCTCGCTTACAGATAATGCTCATTAGCCATCTTTTGCTAAACCCAAGAGAAGTCAGACCACTAGGCTAGCAAAGAGTAAGGAGAAACTCAGGTTCCCTGAGACCAGGGGTTGCTCAGACTCTGCTGTCATGGAATCTCCAGACAGTGGGACCAGGGTAAGCTCTGCAGCCTGGGGTAGGGGAGACAGAGTGAGTACTGTCAGCTTTGAAACAACAGAAATCAATCAGCAGCAGAAACACTTCCATAGCACACAAATTGCAGTGAAATGGGGTGCCAGAGACTGATTTCAGGATGGACTAAATCACAGATGCCAGCTCTCTCACCAGCTGCACGCGTGACTTTTGTTGCACTGTTGCTGGCCACTAGATTTACTGGAGTGCACAGTACAGAGACAGCTGTTACGTTTTAGGTAGACGAGGTTCTGTCCCTTTTAGTCTGACAAACTGGGATCTGAAAGACTGACCCAGAAACACAGATGCTATTCCCAGGTGCCAGCAGTTGTAAAGTGATACACTTAACAGAGCTGATTCTCCTGGGTTAAAACATTATAGCTATTATACGCTGTCACAACTGATGCCATATTTTTAGATCAAATGCACTTTAATTGTGTGAGCTTTTAAGAAACTCTTGGACAAGGTAATCTACAAGGTGCTTTGAAATTGCCTTTCATCTTATTAGTTCAGTTGAGCTGAACACAACAAAATAAGAATGTGCAGGCACCTTTTACAGCTGCTGTGCAGCTGCTGTCTACCTTAAGCAGCTTTCTGTAAATCTGTCAGTACCCAAAGTGTGTTGTGCATCACCCGGGTGGGATTTGTCAGGTGATCCTGGTGTGCACTGCGGGGAGAGCCAGTGTCTACCATCAAGGAAAGCTCAGTTTCCCCTCCAGTGCAAGTGTATGATGACCACTGATGTCAGTTCAAGTCACCTACGTGCCAAGAGACAGTACAGCGGTTTTCTCATGGACAGGAGCAGGAGAAAGTGGCCCATCCACAAACCAGCCCCCAGCTCTGAAGTTGTCTCCTGGACAAGTGGCAGCTATTCTTTATTCTTTATTCTTTATTCTTTATTCTTTATTCTTTATTCTTTATTCTTTATTCTTTATTCTTTATTCTTTATTCTTTATCCTTGCTTCTGGTTGCTCAGTTTGCTCATTTAATTAAACCAGAAATAAACTTCCTTCCAGTTGGTTCAGCTGCTATACATTTATTCCAGAGCGCACACAGAGACAGAAGACACTGCCTTTTTGTACCTCCACCTACCAGGCTCCATCTTCTTGGGCTGGGAAGTGCTCTCTGTGGCCACAGCCTCAGCCGGTGGAGGCAATGCCAGGTCTCACTGTGCCACAGACAGACATGTCAACAGCAGAATTACTTGCTTGTAGCATCAAAAAAGCTAGTCACAGCTCATAGGTTTTAGAATGAGTTGGGAGGGGGAGAAAATCACCTGCACAATAGGCCAGAAGTGGAGTTTTTTCCCAAACCCTTTGTGGCCAAGAGCTTGGTTTCAAGCAGTTTTTCCCACTTGCCACACAGTGCTGGGTGGGTGGTTTAATTCTGCCCAGCAGCGTGCTGCCCATGAAGATGGGGTGGCTGTGCCAGAGGCTCCCAGCTTTCCCCAAACGTTGTTTTCCTCTTTTTTCCTGACAAAGGATGAAGATCTGAGTAATGACCTCAAATATGCTGTTAGTGCCCTGAGGTGTACAGCTAAGCACAGCACCCAGTTTTACATTGTCACGATTTATTTATTTTTACCTTGTTATACCTTTTTGATCCTGCTTGGAGAGCAGTGGGGGGAGGGACGTCCACAGTGGTGTTGTGTGATGCTCCAGTGGTATTGCAGACCAAGGGCTCCCACAGCCCGTGAGCTCCCCGGGTGGTTGTAGCCCCGGGTACCTGCACAGCCACCACCCGAGGTACCCGCATAGTCAGAACCCTTCACCAGGCACCAGCGAGACTGTTACTGAACCTGCAGAGCAGCTGCAATTGGTGACCATGCATGGAAAGGGGACCCAGCCTGCCTGAGACTTGGAGACCAGGTTGGATTTGAAACTTTGGGTGCAGTCTCCTTGAACATGGGCTGCTTTTTAACCCGAAGTCAGAAAGAAATAATGAACATGTCATGCCATTCCATACTATTTTTGCAGTTGCTGTCTGAAAAAGGATCAAGGGTTAAAGCTCGTGTCTCCACTTTGCCTTACTAGTTTTTCCCATCTGGTTGTAACTGTATTTCAGGGATGGCTCACAAGCAATGGGGTGCTCTAGTAATGTCACTCTGTCACTTTCTGCTTACTGTGTGATAGCTTATAAGTAAGTGACATTTTTTCCATGTAACATCCCTTCCCACTTCACCTGAAGGCAGACTTGCACAGGCTGCAACTTTTTAATAAAGGGGCTGCTTTGTTCTGTTTTGGCCTGAATCTTGCACTCCAAGTTACACATCAGTCTTCTAAAAACGCAGGTGAAGCGCTGCTGTGCCTTTTCATGTGGTGAGTGTGTGCCAGACGCTGCTGCTTCTGCCTGTGGAAAGCTGTTACTGCTGGGGAGCTGGCAGCACAGACACCTCTGTAACCTCATGCTAGCTTTGATGTAGGGGCTGAGACTGGAAGCTAACCAAAGCCATGGGGGATCCTTTGTTTCCTGGAAGCCAGAGGAGCAGGTGGAGGGATGCACGGACAGCACGGACAGAGCCAGCAGCCTCTGGATTGCAGCAGCCCATGCAACTGCCCATGTGCATGGATGGACACAAGACATGGGATTTGGTGTGAGAGATCTCAGAGCAAGCACTCACAAAATCCCATTCTGCTATTGATGCTTCTTTATACAACGATGGATAGATTCTCTCTGCAGGCACCAATGTGTAGCAGCTCTCTAAAAAGCAAACCAGCCTTGCTGATTAATGTAGGCCATCTTTAATTTTCTCTGCACTCATTTCTGCACATTCCCACTTCATTCCTGTGCTTTTATGGTGGGCTCTCACTGCTAAGTGCACTTAAATGTGACTGCAGCCATGTGAGAGAGAACTCTCCTCCCTCCCGTTCTCCCTCTGTCCCTCCCCATCATGGATCTGGCTGCAGCAGAGTTCACACAGCCTCAGCTGCTGCCCAAACCCCCCAAACACCAGCAGCAATTCACAGCAGGGCCTCAGCACTCCCCCTCCAGGCTCCCCGAGCGTGGTGAGCCCGGGTTCATTCTTTTATCACCAGTCAGGCTCACAAATCAGCATGAGATTAGTTACTAATTGCTTGGGCAGACAAGGCTTGTACTTTCGAGGTCCAAACCACTCCTGCATTTGATTTCTCTTACGTGGTGCAACAAGACTGGGTGGGATAAGCTTCTTCCCCCCATTCGCACATCACGGGAAGTCTTCATTGAGTGTGGGATGATTTGATGTGCTAGTGCTATCATCAGGGTGAGAGCCTCCAGCTGGCCTGCCATAAATTTCCCCTGAGTCCATTCAGGCTGTTTCATTGCCTGGGATCCTGTGATAATCTAGTGACAGACCTGTGTTGTTGATGGTTCTCCTTGGTTCTGCACTGCTCATTCCTGGCTTGGCACTGGGGCTCCCTTGTGTGCCTGGTCACCACTGTTGATCCAACTCCAAACTGTGTTCAATAATAGCCAACTATAGAGTAATTAAAGATCTCCATTGCTTCTCTATGCCCAAGCATGCTCTTGGACCCTCAGAGCTGAAATAAATAACTCTGCCCAATTCGAGGATTAATAAGTATAAAATTTATTTCGTGTCCGAGAGTTTGTACACGTAATGCCACGATCGAAAAGAGAGACAGTACCAAGCCCGGGATTGGAACTGGGTGAACCTAGGTCTGACCTCTATCGCATCAGACCTCCCTCTGTTCACACTAGCTGCTTCCAGCGGCGGGTTTTTATACAGTTTTTCCTGAGAGTCCGGACCTTAGGTATTATTTTCGCCACTCAGCATATTCATGGAGCTTGCCATTCATGAAACTGAGGTGGACAAAGCGCATCTTGCTCTTGATTAATTTCTCATCACCAGAGGACGTTATCTGATGGAGGCCGATGTTCCATATTTCGGTTCTTGATCCGGTCGTTAACGCCTGAGCAGGGAGGAGATTTTCGGAGATGGGAGATCAGCTCTGCCGGGAAGTCCTCCTTGAAGATGCAGATTTCGGGAGCCAGTCCTGATGAGCCATTAGTCTTTTGTGGCTCTGTTTTTGGAATGCAAATCTGTTCCCGGCTGAGGTTATGTTTTCCTCTGGGCATAGCTCTGGTTGTCTCCCTTTTAAACTTGATTATAACTTAACTTAACTCTAACATATTTTATTACATTACATATTTGAGCACGAATTCCTTCTCTTATTTATAACAGAGCCATGCCCAGGACGCAAGGTGGCGTGTGGTGGCACAGGGCTGGGTGCAAGCATGGCTGGTGAAGAGGGAAGGGATCTTCAAATGGGATTGCTCTTGTACTATGAAGTCACGGCCCCAAGATCTGAATAGAGGCACAGCTTGTAGGCAGAAGTGATACCTTTCATTAACTGAAGAGATAAAGTTGAAAAAAACCCCAAAGTTTGGGTATGAGATAGTATGATATTTCTGTATTTCAGGCAGTTTATCATAGGCAGTGAGAGCCAGTCAGGGTAGGGTTTACTGGAGTTCATGTGGGCTCTTTTCTCAGCTGTGGCCACTCAATCAGTCACCTCCCTTGAGCCCAGCCAGGCTGATGTGTGCAGCCACATTTCTCACATGAGTAAATGAAGAAGTGGGGTTGGTATTTAATAACTTTTCTCAGTGCAGCCACAGTGCTTTTTCAGCTGTTTTCCAGTTTGGCTCTGTAGGCAGTGCTTTGGCTGTATGTCCTTTCAGCAGGGTTTTCTGCAACTCTGTTACTGCAGTGCCTCATCGCAGGAGCTCCCAGAGCAGACCAGAACTACATTCCCTGGGGAGATGCAGGTAGCACACCAAGGAATTGCTACACAACTGCAAGAGCCACAGGAGAACAGTTTTTATGGCCACGCTCCATTTACACCATGAAAACAATTTTTTTTCCTTTGTTTTCTTTAGTATAGCATGACCTTCCATCAGCTTTGCAAACCAAGCAGGGCAGAGGCAGCGAAAGTGGGTGAAAGCAAACTCATCTTGCTTACGCTCGCTCTGACTGCCCAGACTCGTTTGCCAAGTAGCCCATCTGTGACCTGTGGTGTGTAAAAGGATCACTTGGCTCCTTTCTGGGTGAGGATAGGAGAAAGCACAGTTGTTTACATCTCCATTCAAGTGATTAACGATTAAACAGCAACAAAACAAGGAGTTAGCGTGGCTCCAGGACCATGCCTGTCTGAGCACAGCTGAAATAACCAGTTGATTTGAGGGGGTGGCAAGCCCAGCAAACACAGGCTCCTTGCCTGAGCATAGCACCAGAAAGGAACAGGGTCTAGGTGGAAGTTGCTGGGGAGATGGACCATGCCTCCCCTTTGTTGTCCTCTCTCCTGGGGCAGTACTTTGACATTTGCCCAGGATGCTTGGCGCTCTGGGTCTCCTTTTGTCCCCTTCTTTCCCCTCCAGCCCTTCTCCCCCAGTGAAGGGCACAGCCCAAGTCTACTCTTTTCCCAGCTCCAGAGAGGCCAAGGAGGTGACTCTGGGAAAAACAGAAGAGGACAGAGGGGGGGGCATAGAAAAAGAGAAGAAAGAAAAACTTTCTCCATGTAACACTATAAATTTAAACATAGTCTTTATGAAAGTATAATATATTTTCATATATTTTTTTCAGATTAATTCCAGTTACCTTCATATCACAAATTCTTTACACATTCAAACACATGAGCGATAGATTCACATCTCAAGTTCAATCAATACTCTTAACCTCAAGAAAGTTACATTGTGGAATTGGACTTTCATCTTTACTAATGGAGTCTCAGGCTTTCCTGCTTAAATAAATGAAATCGCCCCTAGCTGAGAACCTGCCTAACTGAGATAATGGAGATATTAAGGGATAGCAAAGCTGTGAGATTCGCCAACTAATTTTGCAAAAAGAAAACAGAACATACACATTTCCCCCTTTTGTAGGAAACATCTCATTTCTAGTTTATTTGTTTTCTAAAACATACATTATATCAGGGGAATAATATTCTATTCAGCTTTAGGTTAAATTATATTTAACATTGTAATAAATTTAAACAGAGATACATTGAAAAGGAATATCAAAGATTAGTTCTGAAAATATACAATCCAAAGACTCCTAGACCTGAGAGAGCTTGTGAAAAATAGCAAAATATATATGACCTGAGTTGGGGGCTAAGATGTACAGATAACTTCATAACATCTGAGGTCAGGGTCCTAAGAAAAAAGCAGTATCATCACAAAAAAGAACATCTGAAGAGGACATCTTGTCCACATCTGTGCCTGACAGTGGGACCAGTTATACCAGTGCCATCTCTGATGCATGCTTGGCCAACCAGTCCCAAAAGACTGCCAGGGTGGAGACTGTGCAGCCTCCCCAAGCAGTTCAGACAAGTATTTAACTACTGCTGGTAGGAGAAGGTTTGTTCTGAACCCTGCATCCCTGCCTGTAACTCCATCCCTCTCCCCTGGTCCCATGCACAAGATTCTGCCCATGGGAAGAATTTATTTCTTCTCTCTTCATAGCCATGTTTTTTAATATACTGTTCTCATTTAAAAATATTTTGCATCAATTAATTGTGTTCAATGTACTCATGTTTACAGAGCAGTGATTTTTTAAAAAAGGCCCTGTCAAATACTTTAGACTGTAACAGTATGAAGTCTTCCAGGATAAAATGTAAATCTAGAGTACTATGGCTGTAGTGAGTGGGGGAGAATTGCACCCACAACAGAGAAGAGCAAAAAACGAGAAGGAATAAAAGGGGCAAAGGTTGAGTTTTGTTAATTAGATACTAGAAATGAGATTATCACGTGCCTTGGCTGGAAGACTTTTTCTACTTTGTCACCCCACCTCCCCCTTTTGTTTTTTCTTCCCTTGTACTTACTTTCAGAGATACCAAGGCACTCTTGTGGACTTGGGCTCATGGTAACTAAATACTCCTACAGCACCACCTACCTAAAGTGCTTATATTCCTCAGTTCTGCAATATTTATTTTGAATGTGCCAAAGAACCTATCCAGTTTGCAACTTTTAGCCTCACACATCTCTTTAATTCAGAGTTTCCTTCCCCCTTTCTTCAGTACAAATGAGGACTATACTTGCCATGGAAAGGTGTAGCGATCTACTCCTGTGCCTGAAGCCCAGTCCCAGGGCAGGCAGGGAGACCCAGGGCTGCTAGAAGACATCAGTTATTTAAGAACACATACATCATCTGATTTCTCTTGTAAGAGTGACAGTTGTGCTGCTGGGTTACTTGCTCTAGTCCAGAGAGACCAAGCTCAAACTACCAGCCCTGACTGACCCTCCCTTAAAGTAGACAAGCCACTGGGTCTTAACTACAGGTCACAATTACTTTTCTTGCATAGAAGACAGTGAAACAGCAAGAAGGGCAGGGAGAGCACGAAGTGGAAATATAAAAGTAGTACCACAGGAGAGAGGTTAACTGCATTTCTCATTTTCTGAGTAAGCAGTGTGATCAAAGTTTGAAAATGCCTACTCTTGTAAGCCTTTTAAAATTTAAATACCTGAGTGCATAGGAAAAGCATACAAGATAAGAATCAGAGACAAAGCATTTAACATCCCACACATTTTTTACAAAGTTACAGCATTTTTTTTCTCAGATAATCCATTTCACATTCCTAATTATTTCTGCACTGTGTAAAATATGCCTGCATATAAAGTTTACAGTGGCTTCTTTTGCAGAGATTAGACAAATATATACAAGACAAAAGTTTTTTTTATTAAAATGTCAAATGCAAAATTAGAGGTTGTAAAACACTTTAATTAAAAAGAACAATTTTAAACAGTGTGCAAAATTATGTAAAAAAGACTTTTTTTGCTATTTCAAAGAATGAAAGATCAGACTTTGTAGGTTCAGGCTAAGCTATTTTTGTGTTAAGAGCAGCTTAATACTTTTTTTATCAAGCAGAAACCCTCAAGGACTTGCATGATTTCAGCACCTGTGCTCTCAGTGAAGGGCTTAGTGGCCTGTGTGCGCATGTCTGAAAATTGTGCATGAACTTTAAAACAGTAAGAGATACATCTGGTCATTTCTAGAGGTCTGGTGGTTTTTCTCTTGAGCACAATTGCTTTGAGAACTGGTAAAGCTGGAAACATAATCAAAATCTCCATCTAGGCTCGTTGTGTGTTCAAAACATCAGAAAGGGTGGAGGAATCCGCATGGAAGAGTTGTGCAAGTCACTGAACATCATGATAAAAGCAAATATTAATTTCTTGATTTCCTAAATATAAAATCCTTACAGAAGAACCAAAAGCTTTAGTTTTTGCCTTACACACACAAAATTTCAATGACATTTTCTATTAAAATTAAGAGTGCTTCACTGAGAGTATACCAGGATTTTTTCACTATTACATGGCTTTTTACCGTCGAAGGTGAAGTCTTACAATCAAGTCCAACATCGCAATGCCATTAATATCTCTCAGTGCCTGCTTTGGCCACTTCTACCTTCCTGTCTCTGGGCCAACACAGGTACTCACACTGCTAAGCTGTAAACTGGCTGAAAACAGACTGAAAGACAAACCCCATGAGTTTTTCCAGCTGGATCAGGTTCCTGACCTAGTCACTGTATGGCAACACCGCAGATAGATGGGAAGTGATGTAGCATAGTTTAGGCCAGGAGCCTTCTAAGCAGCTAATTATGACTCAGACTGTCAGTGCAGGGATGGGATTTAGCTTTATCAATCCAGCCAAAGGCCAGCTTGTTAGTCAGCAAGCTGAGATGGCCACTTTCACATGTGCAAAAGTAGCACACTTGGAGCAGATGACAGTCAGGTAATGCTGCAGGTAAAGATTTTGCCCAGAAGTAGATTACACCCTGGGCTAAGTTGTCTTGTTAAAAGCAGAAGAAAGCAGAAAAAGTGGACAGTTTTGCTGCTTCTTTTCAGAAGGGAAGCTGAAAAATTGAATAGAAGAAAGAAAAGGGCATACAAGAAATCTTATCACTTCTTTGAATATGTCTTTTTCAAAAACTAGAGATTACAGAAGCATTGTTTGCAAATATATTTCTATATCTTCCTCTGAGACTATGACACAATTACTCACACAGTCCAGCCATCAATACACTGCTTTGCAGTTCAACTTCATTTTTCTGCACAAATGCTTTCTGGGTGACTTCACCCTTTGACTGTTCCTATACAGAAGATCAAGTAAACCAAACCTGGAAGGCTGAAGTGGCCTGATCAGAAAGCTCACAAAAAAGCGCAAGAGAGTAGCTGCCATTATACAAACTATTTAATTGCTGCAATTTTACGTCAGCGTGAAGCTTAGACATTGGATTCTGTAGTTACCTAAGAAAGTGGCTCACTCTGTCTAACCAACACCTCATCCTAGTGCATTGCTAGGAGAGTAACATCATCTCCACAATTTGCTCCACAGAGAAAACTGACTCTGAGCAGCTTTCTACAGGCTCTCAGTACTGGTATTAAAGCTTGAAGAAGCATGCATTTGAAGCCCTGGGAAACATGCAAAGCACCAGCCCTTGAGATGACTGGAGTAGTCAAAATCCTTTAAATTGTGGCTTTAATAGAGTTGTATACATTGCAGTGTGACATTCTGGACATAGCAAAGAGCCACATTCCCAGGGCAGCAAATGACAAATCATGTTGAGTATGGTGGTTATCTGAATCAAACACTATGATACCCCAAAACCCCATCTCCTGGGGTTTGTTATCCTTACCTTCTCTAAGGAAGTCTAACTGCTGGGGCTTTTAAATGCAAATCCATTCTTTGGACACTGTTCTGGCCGCATCATTTGTGTGTACAAGTCCATCCTCTGCTGCATACTACAAACACAAGTTAAGATAGAAGCGATCAGAAGCCAAACTAGTGCAGAAGAGAGCCAGCAGCTGGCTATGCAACCTTAACCTGTATTAAAGTGCTGGGCAGGTATCAGAGTTCAGGCTGCATAATTAGACATTCATAATGCTCCCATCACTGTGGCATTAAGAGCAATTCAAGAACAGAAACTGCACTCAGGTATTCAGCTTTCCCTAGCAGCACAACACATGGGTACACACAGGATCCTGTTGAAGACCACTGTCTCCAGACTCTGGCAGCCCCAACTGACTGATCGCAAGAGAGTGTCCCTGGAGACAAACACCTCCTGCACAGCCACACACTCCCAAAGTCTCTAAAGGAAATGTTAACAATTCACTACTAGATAGATTTGTATAGACCACTTACCCCTAAAGTTGTTTTAACGCTGAAGGACATCACTGGCTTCTCCTACTTATTATATAATTTTATGAAAGTAAAAAAAATTAAAGAACTCACTCCTCTAAGAGCTCATACTTCTTTCTCAAAGCTACCTTAATAATTTTGCTTTATCTCCTGAGCATGACATCAAGCACCTACCCAGTTCTATCACCATTCCAATGCTATTCCTTAGAACTGGGATAATCTCTCCAAACCACACTAGAAAGGTAGCTCCCAGACCACCTCCACTTCTGTTCTCGCAACTCAAGGCTATGAAAATATTGTGAGAAAATTTCTACTGAGCTCTATCAGCCTTCCCTTTGCATCCTTACATCAGTGTTTCAGTCCTTAGCTAAACTGGTATTCATGAAGACCAGGCTTAGCCCAAAGGCTACTGTCCCAAGATGCCTTGTGGAAGAGTCCTCCCTCCACATGAGTCCTACAGTGTTAGCCTATATTCCATCTCTCTAAATTAAAGCTCATCTTCTTGAGTGCCTCTGTAGCTTCCAAGCCTAGTAGGAGCATTTGCCCCCAAGCATATGTTCTCACCAGTTTTCAGTCTTGCCCTTACTGAGTTCCCACTATTTGCAAAGCCCCGAGTCATCTTTATGCAGCACAGCATGGAAGAGGAGCATTTCATCACAGCAGATAACAAGCAAATCCAGCAGACAAGCCATTCCTGGACACAATAGATAGATGTTTATAGCCTCCCTTCAGAGAACCCTCTTCAAAGGTGTTTCAGGAGGTAAATGAAATTGACTGAGGTTTAACACTCCTGCTTCCACAGTGAACAGCTGTCCATGTCTAGAAAGAGAGCAGCTTTTCCTTTTTCCATAGGAACTGCTTATAATATTTGTTTATCCCCACAACTGCATTCCTGGGTACCTTTGTGACAACATCTTCACTGGTGGCTCCACTAGACAGCACAGATAGCCTGGTGCCAAGGACAACACACCTAATCATTTTTGTCAATTTTGAGCCTATTATCAGAAAAACAGCTGTAGGAAGGTAAGACTTTATGCTGTAGAGTAGCATCTTCATAGAAACTTATCACAACACTTCCCACTAATCATTTCCTACATACCTTTTCTGTTATATTAATAGTCATACTAATCCCTAAAAAACTATTACCACAGTCAATATACCTTTGTACTACTCAGATTCTCAAACATAAGATCCAGGGGTCAGCTTATGACACTTACGAAGCTGAAAATAAGTCTTCCCCCACTAATGCACCATTCAGCTTTAGAACTTCTAGCCATCACATGCTGTCTCCAAACTTTTTTTTAAATGTAGCTATAGAATAAGGATATGAATCCATGGCAGGTATGCCCATCCACAGCTTAGATGCAAGCTCCAGGTCAGTGTCTGCCAAATACATCTGGGGATGGAACTCTACACAGCTGCCAGCAAGGCAGTATTTGCTTCCATTTACTTATGTTTCATGGACTGTTTAGACACAGCATCTTTTGTGGTCAATGGCAACTGCCAGATATTAAAGGTTAGTGCCACAAAGGGACAGGCTTGTCTTGCTCTAAAGCAATATTAATGCCACAATAATATAATTTCTTCAGGAGTAATAAAGAAAAATATTTTCTTATGCCTGAAATATCTAATCTGTAGATGTTAGAAGCTTTGGTAGTCTTTTCCAGGTCTTTCATAGCCTTACTCAAAGGCTAAGGGTGCTACCTGCTCCGACTCCCTAAGAGAAGATAACATATGGACTGTTCCCAGCCAATTCTATGTTCGCCCAGTCTGAGGGGTGACAACCTCCTAGAGGAACAGTAGCAAGTGACTCAGAGTGGTTATGTCTCCAGATGGAAAAACAGTCAATAGAAGACACATGAAAATGCAGTGAAAAGTGTCCAGGCCAGCATACAAGACAAGTATTCCAGCCTATATTCTCAAATCAAACAAACCTCAGGAACAAATACTTGCATGTTTTACATCAGGCCAGACCAGACAGAATTTCTACAGTTGTTCTTAGTAGGTGGATATCACTATATAATGGATGCAGTGCAAGAGCTTAAACTCTTTTTATATCCATCTAGTTCTTGAAATCAAATATGATATGAAGCATTTCCCAATGCAAATCTTTTTTCTTTATGAATTGATCAGATCTAATCAACAGGTGGATTGGATTTTTTCCAATCAATATTTCTGAGATTGTTGTGTTCTCCAAAGAATCTCAAAATACAACACAAGTTTCAGAAATCAGTTTTGGATGCAAGGACCAGTTTCCATGCGTTCTGAAGGTTCATGTTGGCATTCAAGCAACATTTATACACTTCAAGGGATCTCAAACATTAATCACTAAAATGCTGTGTGGAAACACTGAGGATCACTGTCTCTCCTGATTTCCTAACAAGTTTTTCCATTATACATTTGCTTAACAGATACCAATATCCAGAAGGAAGCTGTGGTTTATATTACAAGTGGGTGTGAGTTGGGAGCAGTCAGCATACATAACCAAGCAGGTTTTCAGATCTCTGCCAAGTATCCTGCAGGTCAATCAAGAGAACTACAAACATACCCAGCATTATTTGCACGTAGGAACAAGTATGTGCATACACACCATCTAGAGGTTTCAGTTCTCTCCCTGCAGATTTTCTGTCCCTATTTTTCCTATGACATTTCTAATCTGTAGTCCTGAAAGTTTTTTGTTTGTGAAGTATTAACTATTTTCTGATTTGTGACAACAGATACTGACAACATCCTTTGATCAAGCTACTGATTAACAGCTTCTATTAATTTCAAGACTGTAAGACAGGTCCTCATTGCAGGTTAGTCTTACTTCATATCCCTTACTGTAATACTCAGAGGAGCACTAGCAGTGAAAGAGAACACGTCAGACTCATTCACTAGTGTTTCAAGATTAAGTTATTGCCCCTTTATGCTAGGTCTAGGAAGTTCAGCAGACCCAGAGCGTCTCCACAGCACCCTGAAGTCAGATCCTCTGACTGAAGCCAGCAGGAGGAACAGAAAAAGTAAAGGGTGCACACTACCAAGTAGACATCAGAAAAACTCAAAAAAATTTGACAGATGAGCCCAGACTTCAGTGAAAAGCAGATATTTTCAGAAACTGGTAGAGATTTTCAAGTACTCCTTGGGCTGGTACAGGACATGACTATAATGTGCACGTATACACAAGATTGCAGCATAATGCCTATAATGTTCATTGCTGGAAAGCAGCCCATGAGGAAATGCAACTTCAATATAAAGCTTTTTTAGAAGTGGTTCATACAAAAATTAATAGTAAATTTTGTGGTATAACCACCAAAGTTGAAAGTTTTGACACGGTACTTTGTTCACAAAAACTAACAAGACATGTTATTAGCAAAAGTATTCACATAGCCAGAATAATTTTCATGCTCCAAGATTGGAATGTTTATCCACATTTAAAGAAAGAAAGGCTGCATAACCTGACAAATAGCAGAAGTAGGAGCACTAAACCATCAGCTCACCTGTTAATCCAACTGGAATACTTAGATCCCAATGATTAGTAAATCATGGAGGAATATCACAGATGGTGCTCCCAACAAGGAAGGCTTTTTTTTAAATTTAAAAAAAAAAAAAGTTTTCAGCTCTAAGGAGCACTATTCCAAGATCAACCCAGCTCTATCCCTGGAAACACCAAAAGCTCCTTCGGTACAGATGCCTTCCCCACATTTAACCAGATAGCCTGCTGCCTACTCTGTCTGCCAACTGAAATCAACTTCCCATAAGGTCATGGTAGCACGACAACAGTAAGCAGGGGGAATGGATCCAGAAACACTTTCTGCCACAGAAGACTGCAATAGTCTGCCCTGGATAGTGCTGGGACTTTCAACACACCCCTGTAGAAGGCTGCTTTTGAGTAAAATGAAGCATCCAGCAATGTATCTCGGTGCCCTGAATAAACTGAGATCACTGCAAATGTTTAAAAAAGCCACCTGCATGGATGACACACATGCCTTCAGGCACAACGGGCGGATCTTCTCTCCCACCACTGAACTATGATGTAAATAGGCAGAAGGAGAAACTATACTCAGACTGATCTCTGCAGCAAGCTTGCACAATATTGGAGTAACAATTAATCCTTCATGAATCCAAATGTTTTACTAGTTAGCAGAGGAACAGTCAGAAGATAACAGTAAGAGCTGCTACCTGAAAGTCAAGTCATTGAGTTTATTAAGGAAACGAAAGGAAGAAGCCTCCACCAGCCTCCACGGCAGCATTTTGTATGGTGGGCTGAGTAGAACTTGGACATTGCTACCAGCAACAACGTTTGAACAGGCTTATCAGCTTTGAAGAAAGGTGGGGTTTGTTTGGTTTGGTTTTTTAATTTAAATAATTTTACTCTCCTGGTATCCAGATAGCTGTTGATCAGAGCATTATCATTCTGCTGCTTTTCAGACACTATGGCAGTTTTACTAATTAAAACCTACAAATGAAGGGATAATGACAGCCTACGGAGGCATGCAACAATTAGTCTTCCCTGCTAATGCATTCCTCCTCCAATGAAATATAGTAGTCGTTAAAGGCATCCCTGCTGTTCTAATCCTTGGCAAGCTACATTTATTTAGAAAAGTGAATCATTAAGTGTCCCCCCAAACAATCATTCTGGTGAGAAGTTTGTGACATTAACTAGAGTTGAGGTTATTTTGACAAATTCATGATGGAGAGCAGCTCAATGGAGTAAGGACAGGTAATGAAGAGTCCCAGATTCTGACACTTGATTTAAAACATTTTAACTCCATTTGCTGGACAGCAATTAAAAGCCACCAGTAGGCTTTTATTCCAGTGAGCCCATCACTGCAGATGTGATTTCATGCAATCCAAGCCGACATACTTAGTATAAAAATAATAATAAAAACAAAATTACAAGAGTTTAAGAGCTGTGGTCCAGAGTGTTGATATGATGCTGTGAGTACAACTAAAAGAGGTTTTGTTTCTGGCTGCTGCTGTTCTCCATCTGTGACAGAGCTCCCAGGCTAAATACACATATGGTTGTTTCCTAACCCAGTTCTGTCAAGTGATGCTGGTTAGCCAGACAGAGATATGTAAACAAAGCTGCTGGCAGCAGCTCTGAATGGTATCACTCCTAAACCAGCCCACTTGTTCCTAAGTTTGCCAGTTTTAAACTCCCTGTAACTTAATCATGCTTCCGTAAGGATCTCATCAATAATCAAGGTTAGAAAAAAGAGTCACTTGTTTTACATGATGGTCATTATGGAGAATCAGATTCATCACAGAGAACAAGTGAGACTTTTTTCTAACCTTGATTATTACTCAGATTGGTCATTTTACTTTTATACATACATACTTCTGCATGTATGCATACATAAATATTAATGCTATATGTATGTTGCACATGTACATACTTCTACAAGTTGATCAGTTTATAATGAGAAAACCCATACCTAATCCATAGCAGGAAGAGACATAAGCAGAGAGATGAGAACACTAAGACATTGTAATTCCTTGTGCAGCACATGTCAGAATCACACCTTTATCACATAAAGATCTCTTAACTCAAACCACTCCAATAGAGAGAACTGTACACACTGGCACAACAGGGAGATAACCCCAATCTAGCCACTATTAGACAAACACATCGGATAAGACCCATGCTCTCAAGCAGTACATGTATCTCTCAAGAGAAGTCCAGCAAAGGTGTGAACAAACAACTTTACCTACCCACCTTGGTTCAACAGCACAAGAATTTACCATAGGACACAGAACACAAGAACACTCTGCCAGTTATTTTGAGTTCAAGGACTTCCTGAGCCAGGTGTGGTTTCTGTGTATTCACTAACTCACAATGAATTTCCTGCCATGGAATTCATCCAGTTTGTTTGAGCCCGCATCAGTTTCCAGTTTCCATATCATGTTTTGGCTGTGAGTCCTACAATTAAGAAGCTCCTCTTTCCACTATGCTATTTAAAATATTTTTTGAAGTAAAAAGCATAAATGTATTACCACATGTATAGATTTTGACAGATACTTTTGAGGCTTTAAAGGCACTGCTTAAAAGTGATAAAAATTGCATTAGAACTCAAATACAATAAGATTCAACTTTGTTTTAAAACTTTACCCTGTAGCACTAGCTTTCAAGTTTTTATATGGTATAAGTTTCTATAGGATGTGTTAGCAATTGCCAAGTAGTGCAGTTATTATTTCCAATGGACATACAGCACCTAGTACACCTAGGATTAGATAAAGGAAAACTCCTCCCTCCCATGAATCCTATTGTTCTTTCTCAAAAGCCTGGGACTAGACAGAGAGCAAGACCACTGATTTGCTGTCAGAACATGTTGCCAGATATAATTACAAGCTGAACAGAGATACCAAAGACTGACAGATCCCGAATAACTTGCTCTCCCTCCTTTTCATTAGGAGTTCACTGAAGCTATTTTAATAATTTAGAAGGCATCCATTTCTTTACACCATTGGTGTCATCACCAAAGCTGTAAGAGCATTAAGACAAGTCTGAGAGTTTCAGGATTTGTGATAAATACTGAAGACCAAAAAAATGTCTCCCTCCCTTCCACCATCTAAGTTAATCACAGTGTGGAAAACAGCGTTGGACTATTATAATGCAACTTGACCTTGCAAAACACAAGTGGTAGAAGCTTTTGGCAGCAGCTCAAAGAAACTTTCCTTATTTCCATAAATATTCACTAGTTAGATTTATGAACCATTGTCTGATCATTACCTACCAGCTCTATATTGCTTTTCCATGGACATGCTTTTAAATGCAGCACTTAGTACAGAGGATACCCCATTCTTTCCTGCTGCACATACTTAATTTTTGAATTAAACTTCAGAACCAGAAGACTACACTTAAAAGAGTTCTGTTTGCTACTTCAAATGGACCCAATTGTTTTTTTGCATCCTGGACAAAGCACAGGAACTTGCCTGAAAAGCAGTAAGAATTTTTTAGAAGAAAAAAGGAAAAGCCCAAAATGTCAGCTACAAAGAATCACTACATCTATTGGCATATATACTAATTGTCTGTAGATCAAACATTTCCTCTGGATGGAAAAGCAATACCTAAACACCAAATCTCACAACAAAGAAAGAAGCCAACTTGACTCCAGAAATTTTTCCTTATTTTCTTTAAAAGGGCAGTATTTGTAATTGGCAGAGAACCCATGTAATAATGGTTTCCTAGGAACAGTGAACAACTACCAGTTAGACAAGAATATTAAAGGGATATTTTGGGACCTGGGATTGATCAATCTGTGACCAACATACATGCCCACAGCTCAAGCAGCCAGTGAAGGGACTCGTGGGATCTCATTCAGTAAAAAATCTCTGGGGCCTGACACTCAGCCTGCAGTGGCCAGCCTGTTCTTATTTTAAGAAGTAAAACATGTCAGTCACTACAGACTATTACTGCTACTATGTTTTCACAAAACATAGAACTGTTATTGAGAAACTTGTTTTATATTGCCAGTGCAAGTTTGGAATTTTATTTTTCTTAATCTTACATTAACAAGGCTGAGTTTGGTAATATTATTATAACCATAAAACAGATATTGAAGGCATTATAGAAAATAACTCACAAGTGAAGGAAACACTTTAATAAAAAAACACAACAGGCAGTTCACAGATATGTAGGTAAAGTAATAAGAAAATCTTTGTTATCTTACAGGTATTGAAGAGTTCATATTGCTTAACAACTTCCTAAGTAGCTATTTGGTCCCTGCAGCAGAGAAACTTGAGTTGTTTAGCAGACTTCCTAACAGATGAGAAATGGTTTATGACTTAAAGGGAACATGGCTCTTTCCAAGGCCTCCTGACTGCAGAGGGCAACAGGTATCCAGAGACTTTGTCCCGTAGAAGATAGCTAATATATCCAGAAGAACCAAAAGCCCTTTGTGAGAGGTGTTTATGAGGACAGGAAGAATATATGCCTCTATATGCTTTACATATGCATTTGATACAATACATATTTATAAAAGTAAACAGTTTTCACCATAAAGGTCAAAAGTTACTTTGTTACAAAAACAAAGAGGCAGTATTTCAGAAGCTGTTAAGGCAGACCCCAGTCCACCCATTCTAAACAGGGGCCAAGGGCTTCTTTATGGACATGGGAAGGAGTACTGCACACATCAATTCCCACTGATGGCATAACAAAGCAAACTAATAAGTTTAAGAGGAATGTTAAGTGGAACAAAAATAATAAAAAATATCCCACTCAAACATGTCTTAGGTTTAAAAAAAAAAAAACCAAAACAAAAAACCCCAAACACAGTAACCAACCCCCCTGCCCCCAAAACGTTGTTACCTGCAATACTCTAAAACTTGAAAATCCCTAGTTATCCTGAAATTGTTTCCCTGAACATGATACTGAACAAGCTGTTCATGGTATCACAAGTCCTTAGCAGAGCAGACAATGTTCTTTTGTGAGCTTTGTGCATTTGCTGGAGACAATTAAAAAAAAAGAAAAGGCAAAGAAAAAAAAAAAAAAACTTCTTTGTTGCTGCTTGGGTTCTCCTCTGCTTTACCTGGGGTAATATGCTGCATAGTTCATGAAGAGCTGAGCCCCAGCAGGGTAGTAAGCTGTGGAGGGCTGGAGGGTTCGTGGGTTCAGAAGCATGGATGGCTGATACAGAGCAGCTTCTGTTGGCACAACCGCAGCAGGAGCCGGAAAGGAGTAGGCAGGGGGTGAAAGGCCTACAGGGAGCAAATGGAAAATAGATTAGGACTTCTGAAATTCCAGAGCTAATGAAGACTATACATACAGAACTCCACAGTACATCAAGAACTTTCACTGACTACAAAGTGTTGTGCCCAGCCCCCAGTCAAAAGTAAAGCCAAAAATACACAAAAAGCCACCTCTTGCTCTGGGAATAGGGTCTCTTCCTGATACATAGGTCAGTTTACTCATCTAGGCTCAGATTTTAATGAAGTCTGCATTCAAGAACTATGAGACTTCTCAGTAAGAAGAAAACTTCCTTGATAAAGATCTGTCTAATGTTCAACAAAAGAGAGGAGACTTTCATCCTGGTATTCCTTATCCCTTAATCAACAGCAGAGGGAGAAAAGTCATGGCTTTGCAGCTTGAAGCGTTAACACTAAATTAAAAAAAAAAAAACTAAAACCAAAAGTGTGTTTTGTGCTGTTTTGACAAAATGTTAGGCCCTAAGCGAATTCTCCCTGATGAGAGTTCAACCTCCTCCTTTGCTTTCCTCTTCTCCTCCCCAGTGCCATAGAAGTAAACATAAAACTTTAGATAAAGTAAGCCTTTAATTTTGCTATTCAGTTGCAGTCAGCATCTCACTGTATTGTAAAATGGGGCAATGACAGGGCCAAAAGGCCTTATCTGAGGAATGCATCACAGGTATTTGTAGTTGGAAATGGGAACATTGACACCTGTGTGTTTCCAAAGTTCGTGACTCTGCCCAAGAACCTGTCCTAGGAGCTCTCAGAAGATTCCAACCCATCTGGAACAGCCATCACACACAGGACTATCTACTGCTGACCCGTGCTCAAGATACTTTCATTGAAAGAAAAAAAACTCTCCCAAGGATTAGCTGAAGGTCTACTTGCACTCAAAAGAAACTACTCCCAGGAACTTTGCTGCTATTTCAGCAGCTCTGCCTAGCATGTAGAGGACATTTCTTAAAAAGTCCACCACCAAAAAAAATACACTTGCATAGAGAGACAGAGAGAAAGCTACTACTTGACTACCTTGCCATTTATGATTTTAGAAACAAAATATTATTTTTCCCATAGGCTCAGATTTATGTGGCACATATGCTTAGTAAGTTAGCCCTTAAGCTCTTAAAGCATTTCTCCCAAAAGTTTGTGTAGAAGTCAGTGTTCATCCTAGAAGCTCTGAGAATCCAAATTTAAAAGGAAATACAGATTCTGCAATTCTCTGAGGCAGAAGCCACGTGTATTTCACTCCCACAAAGGCAACCCCGATTCCGTATGAATAACAAAAAGCAAAGGAAGAGTTCAGTCAGTTGCAGTTCAAAAGGCAGAACGTGATTAAGTCTCAAAGGGGAGCATTACCTATGGTTTCTCACACTAAATTTTGGATGTGAAAAAGGAAGGCCTTTTACTTGACATGTTCACCATGATGAAAAAATGTAAGTACAGATCAGTTTAAATGCAAAACAGTTCTTTCAGGTCTAGACAGGGCTTAGAAATTACTTTTCAGAATCATCACTCATACCAACCAATTAAAGTTTCAGGGAGGGGAGGGAAAATTTGCCACTGGAAAAGCAAAAGTAGTTCTTCAGTCATAATAATTCAGAACCAAAGGGAAAAATAATAATTGCAAGCTGGTGATGATTTAAGACAAAAAGACCCCCGTCTGACAATGCTTTCCAAGAACCAGGATCACAGTCAACAAAGCAGCTCCAATACCTACCCACACACAGTGTAGAGTAGAGCGTAGTGGCAAGACCCAAGCAAAACTTACATGGTAACTTACATGGTGGTGGGGACAAGCCATTTCGATTTAAAGTGCCCCCCATTAATACAAAGTTCATCTCTTCAGCAGAACATTGAAAGACTTCAACATATCTGTCCTTCATAGTCTTCTTATGACACTTCTGTGCAGCTAGGAAAGCTCGATCTGCAGATTTCATCTGAATGAAGGCATCTCCCGATGGACGTCCCTACAAACAAGGTAAACAAAAAAGAAATGTTACTGTAGGCTCCATGAAGGAGCAGCATAGCAAAAATTTGTGCTGTTATAAGCAGTCTCTTTGGTCATAAATACATTCATTTCAAAAGTCAAGTACAATCAGTCATCCTGAGCACTCATCAGCATGTTTAAGCCCTCCTCTCCAAAGTTTTTCCCACTTGTGATAACTTGATTGTATTTATTCACCTGTTTTGGTTAAGCTACATTGTAACTTGTTACTTCTGTATCTTAAAAAAAAAAAAAAAAGACACCCATGGGAGCGACTGTAATTCAGGAATACTTCGGTGCTTTAAGACCTGCTCTTAAAAATTTACTATTGCAGTATTGGAAGATCTAGTCCCCATTTATTACCTGTGATATTTAAAATTCAAGGATAAATAGAGTCAAGTGCTCATTGTTAAACAATTTGTTTTAAATTTTATTTACTGAAGACCAACATGGGCTGGGATGTTTTAGTAGGGTGCTAACTAGCCTAACACTTGGTATAAGCTTGCAGAGAGAGAGAAAAAAAAAAAAGACATCTTTATATCTGTAAATGAGCAGGATTCACCACTGGGAGGAGTTATTTTAGCCACATGCAGATGCTGATTTGAAGTAGCCAAAACTAGAGAGAGATCCGAAGCCAGCTCTAACTCAAGTTCTGGGCCAGTTCTCGTTCTGGAGGGGACAACAACAACTTTATCAGCATCCTTTACACAGTCATTTACAATTAGAGGGTTGAAACCTGGGAACATGGAGAAAGATAAAAATCTAGTAGTCAGGCCAAAGCAGTATTTGGGGAGGAAAAAAGAAGTCTGATATCTTTGGGTGGGGCAAGGGTGGCAGACAGCGCTTAGGGTTATATGCACACACCAATTTCTTCATCCAGGTTCTTTCATTAGTGCTGCCAAGGGCTGATACTACTGTAAATCATTATTTGTGCTTTAATATCTGCACCTTTTCTTAGTCTCTCCCAGCACTGCACATTCATTAGTTTTTTAGTCTTGGCTAGGTCAAATCCTCACAGACACAGGAATATCTTTAGATTGACAGGTCCTAAAATACCTACAGCCCCTGCTCCATCCCCATATTCCTGAAATACAGAAGTCCTACTTTGGGATCAGGAAGTATTTTTTAGTTTTGGTTAACATTAAGCCTAAGATGAAACAATTTTAGAACCATCATTGTTATACAGCAATAATCAGTTTGTTCAGTTGAACCACTCAGAGTATCTCCATAGAGTTAAAGGACTCCTCTCCCTGAAGTCACAAGAATATGAAGATAAAGATCACAAGAATGCACAGTCCTTTGTCTAAAAGTTTTGGTAGAAACTGCTTCCAGAAAACAATGGCAAAGATGTGACCCTTCATACACATCAATGAGCTGTTAATCTTGGTGCTTAGCTGTGACTGTTTAAAGAAAGCAACAACACAGAAAACCCAAAGCTTCGGTTTCTGACTTTTGACATAGGAACTCCTGTCTCTAGAAGGCCGCAGTCACATTTGTTCTCAGATATACTTGCAGCACATTGTTCCACGAGGCAGGGACAAACCACTCCTTTGAGAGCTAACATTGCCCACACTTTGTGTTTTGAAGGCACTCCTCACCTGGTACAAGAGGAATCATGCACGCTGTTGAGCAAGACTCTTCAGTTCAAGCCTCCTAGGGGTCAGGATCACTGGCTGCTGTTCTGGGAGCACCAACCCCTCCAAGACTATGTCTTAGCTTTCAGCACACGGGTCAGGGTGAAAGAAACCACTACAGCAAATGCAGCAGCTGACACAGCAGGGTTCAAGTCATCTATTGCCAGTACACTTTTAGAAGAGAGCTGGAGGCCCATTAACACCATTAGTACTAATCCCAAAGGTGCTTCCCTATGGATATCATCCTCAGGACTGTATTCATACATACAAGCATTTGGCAGAGCAGCTAGAAACGTGGCCTACCAACCTGGTGATTTAGTACCATGTGAACTCCATGGGTCCGAATATCTGTAGAAAACTCTCCCAGGAAGTCCAGAATGTCCTCTATAGTAGCAGCATAGGGAAGACCACGCAAACGTATGCAGTCTCTGATGTTAGTGGGAGGCACAAATTGTTGAGGTAATACTGGAAGAATTGGAGGTGTTGGGAGAGGAATGAGAGGTGCAGAAGAGTACCTGTTCAGCACCTGTGCAAAAATAAAAAAAAACAGATTACAGAAGCCTCCTTAATCATTCTTCAATTTAGAAGGAGTAAGTGTAACCCCAGTGCCACATGTTTTCACTCTGGGCATATTTTAAGAAACAAATGAGCTAGATCCAAATATTAGCTGTAAAACATCTGAATTCTAAGCACTGTGTTGTGGTTTAAGCTCAGAATTTAGCACACTTTTATAGTCATACTATGATAAATAGTCATTCTATTGCTTTAAAAAAACCTTTGGATTTTTTTCTTGAAAAACAGTTTTGTTTTGGGAAACTTATTTGAACAGATAATGCAACACTCAGTAGAGATCTCAGAACATGAAACCGGTACATCTACAGTATTTCTATTGTGAAATTATCCTAAAACATTCTACCATCTACAGAGTCATGATGACACTTCTACCCAAAAATATGTCCTCTGCAAAACTTTAGGAGAGTTTGGGAACTAGAAGCACATTTCACTACCACACGTCCCTAACCATGCCTGCCATAGTCCATTCAAGAAACATTGGTAGCATTACTGAGTCACAGTACCTGTGACAGTCACACTTTGAGATTTCTTGTTAATAATTGTAACTGCAAAAACCCCGTCTGGTGAAAAGTTCCCTGAATATTCAATCACTACTCCTGAACTTTCTCTGAGAAAGATTTATTTGCATTTATGTAGCTATCAGAAGGTTTTACTAAACAAAGAAATATATGAGAGTACTTGAGAAAAATGCAACAAGAGTGAGCACTGCAGCTCTGCCTTTTCATCATTAGTGTCACCTTTTAAACAAGGCACTGAAATCGCTACATATTGGGGAGAACAGAGCTGCATCATTTCTTGGTTACAATTACACGGCTATGATTTGCATCATAGGTGATACCTTTTAGAATCATGTCTAGAAGTTCCTTACCTCAACTAAAGCTCTGCAAATATTTTTTGCAGACCTAAACAGTCCTCTCAGCTCTACTTCCTTTCCCTGGCTGCTTAGCTGCAATTAATGGTCCACCAAGCCCTGTTAAGTCAGGCTCTTCAGGCCTAGTTTCAAAGTCCTGCTAGGTAGTCTGTGCTTGCAGGAGATGGCAGAGATCTGCCCTTAAAGACAATTTGTAGAATTCTTCAGGTACATTACACTGGAGAGGACAACTACATCAGAAGGCTTTGCTTTTTTGTGCCAATGACTAAAGACATCTTTTAGATCAAGACTTGTTGCTAAACACTCCTTCTGAATAGATCATCATTGGACTTAGTCAAATTCAGAATATGTAGTGTAAAGCACTAGACCCACATCAACATTTTACAAAGCTACCGGAAGCCAAAACCCCAAAGGTTTGTATATGATTGAGAACATCCCTATACCACAAGATCTTACATTTCAAGGGAGCAAAGTCTCATGGAAATTCAGACAGTACTCATTCCAGCAAGAGTCAAGAATGAGAAAAGATAAAAAGTTTTCAAGTGATGGCCAAGCATTATTTGCTTCCTCTACTGCCAGCATAGAAGTTTGGACTACAAGAAGCCAACATTTGAAAGGCTTGCACCTACCTGCTGAACTTCTGCTGCAGTGCTCCGGAAGAGTTCAATGTACCTTTTCCCCAGCAAATCCTTGTGCTTTTTCAGTGCATTTTGTGCATATTCCTCACAAGCAAACAAGACAAAGGCATCCCCTGTCGGCCTGCTGTCAGGGTAAGTGACAAACAGGACTCCCTCCTTTCCTCCTGTTACAGGGCAGTGCTGGCCAAAGAAAGTCAGCACTTCTTCTGTTGTTACATTGAAAGGAAGACCTCGCATCCTGACAATCACTTGGTTTTCTTTAGACAAGAACTGCGCAACCTCATTGGAAGTACCTTTAACAAGAAAAAGTACAGAAGCACTTCAGTCTAGGCAACCACAAAATCATCAGCATAGCTACATCCTCTCCACAGGCAGTTTTTGAGCAGGTAGAACAATATTTGCCTCTAAAGTCAGGAAAGATGACCCTCTGATAAACTAGATATATTGTATAGGACACATCCCATTAAAGTATAATATTTTTACTCCATCATTTGGAAGAGATTACTCTTTATTCAACTGAAAAATAGGAAGTACTTGCAACGTTCAAAGCCCAAGGGTAGCACAGACTGTCAATCTCTTGTGTGAGCAGTACCTGTGCTACTGCACCCCTTGTCTTTCTAACTTTGGAATACCTTTGGCATGCTCTGGAGCCATAATATCTGGCAACCAAGTACCCAGATAATTGTGTTGGGAAAGAAAGTTGAAAGGGCGTGTTGAAGACAGCTCAGGGATTTCACCCTACCCTGACAAAACTGTCAAAGTCTGCCAATTCTACTTTCAGTACCTTTAGAAGACCAGTGGTACTCATAACACTACCTTATTCAGAGGCAGCTGCTAACCAAATTCGTATCTTAATACAGTCCTTTCACTTACAGCTCTCTTATTCTGCAAGGTTTGGTGGTACCAGGCACATACCATTCTTCATGACTGTCACTGTGCAATGTCTTTACTTCGAATGGTATAACTAGTACCAAGCCTACCAGTGAGCTATGTAGTTGACAGCTTAACAGCCTCTCCCACTCTGAAGCCCCAACCTCAGATAGCCAGTTAGTCACTTACAAACCCCAGCCCAAATCTCTGCCAGGAAGCAGCAAGGACCTTGAAGTAGTATTGCAGATAAAACAGCTTGTTGGTTCTTAATTCAAATTTTGTATGCTTGCAGACACAAAGGGGAGTAAAAGAGACCAAGAGAGTTTGAAGAGCAAATTTTGCAGCCTTTCAATTATCAGCAAATGTTTCAAGATTCCCCTTAAATAAGCATTTCCCCTAAAGCCTCCCCATTAAGTCTGAGGCAAAGATTTGATTTGAAGAAAGTCAGTTTCATAAATCCTTTGTATTTACACTGTGATATGTTTCTTTTTATGGGCAAGCTTCCACAGCAACAGCAGTGACATTATTTTGAAAACTGCTCTGGTTTCATTTTTTCAGCAATCAATAACATTTAAATCCCCACTATTATGAAGATCACCTAACAAATTACATTCATATACAAGATCACTTTGTCCAATCAAATCCTGATTGACAGGCCACTTGAAAAAAGCAAGAATGTGGAAGAGAGAGGTGGACAGATAAATCATGGAACATCCTGGACTGCTGCTAGCAGAATACATAGTAATCAGTACACCAGCCAACTACTTGTTCAAAGACAGAAAAAAAAGGGCCACATTCAACAGAAGCAGCTTGCAGCCAAAAGTTAGAGATGCTGATGGAACAAACCATCCCTTTTCATCCCCTAAAAATTACCTCCTGCAATTTTAAGGAAGTCTTCACCTGTTGCTTTGTATACCTAAAGGAAAAAAAAGGAACACATGATTGGCATGTAATTTGTATTCCTTTTGAGAAGAGGATTTCAAAGCCCATCATGTCACGCACCTCTATGTATCGATTCCCCATGTGATGCTTGTGCCTTTGTAGCGCTAGATCTCTATGCTCTTCGCTTACGAACCTCACAAGAGCCTCCCCATTCCTCCTACCTTGGGCATTGAGACAGAGTGCAGCACCTCCTCTGCAAGATTTAAATCAAGAGATGAAACTCCATGACCTATGCAGCTGAAGAGCTACAAATGCACAAGTAAATTCTTAGGTACTAACTTGGCAATATTTAGACCTTTGAAGAATCTCGCTATGTCCTGGTCAGATGACTGCCATGGCAATCCTCTTGCTCGGATAACAGCATTGTCATCCACAAGTTCCATCTTGCTGCTGCAGGCAAAGAAAGAGGAATGCAGAGACATCTGCCTCTAGTATCTGCTACACACTACCCTGTCTGCTTGTCATTTGTACTCCAGGAACAGGCTTCTGTCCCTGCTCCATGTCTACTGGATGGCACTGCCAAGGCAGTGAGGCCCAAGTGCCACCACCATCCAAAGACACACAGGAATTGAAAGCCGCTGTACAATTCTCTCCAAGGGAAAGTCTGCTTTATTAAGCTGCCCCTTTCCAAGTTCCCCTTTCCTTCCTTACCACATTTGCTCTTTGAGCTGTCATCTCTTTAATCATATTCCAAATTTACTTCCCTTTCCTGACATCATTTGGGCATCTCCATTATCTGAAGAGGGTTACTGGGATAAAAATCAAGTACTTGCTGTTCTAATATAGCTAGGTAGAAATTGAAGCAGAACAGATGTAACAGATTAGTGCTTATTTCTACTGTGATAGTGTGTAAGAACCTGTCACAAGCCAAGACCAAATCTGTTCAGGGATGTACTCTGCAAATACAAGACTCTGGCCCAAAGAGTCAAGGAGCCTTAACATTGCTGGTTCAGACCATCACTGTGCTATTAATATAGCTAAAGGCTACACTGGCTGCTTAGCATGGGAATAGCTTAGCCACAGAAAGCCAGGTTTAACTGGTCATTACTACAGTCTCTTTTGTTCTCTTACTTCTTGAAAATGTCAAGTACAACAAAACACTCACAGCTACCCAAGCCTGCCTTTCTGGCTATTGCAAGAACAGCTTTTTTTTACATGGAAGAGTTTATGTGATTGATTAAGGAGATGAAGTGTTGTTCAGGAGTAGAGGACTCCCTCATACAAAAGGGCTATGGTATGCCTGGAGGGTCATGTTTCTCACTCACATTAATTTCTCAGGTGGCCTTTCTGTAGCTGTCTGTCTCAAATTGTTCCCCCATGCCTCCTAGTTCTGTACTTCTCATTATCTCAAACAAAATGTGAATCTTCCACCTCATCCCAGAATTTTGTTAGTGAAAAGGAAAAAGCTTAGAACAATGCTGAACATAGCCCCTGAGCTAATCTCTCTGGATACTTTCTGCCAATGTTGCGTTTTTTCTTTCTTCTTTTGCTTCAAAAGTGTAAGCATCATCTACCATTATGACAGATCCCTAATCTGAAAGGGGGAAATAAGTGTTTGTGCAAGATGGGAATATAAATAAGGTCAGTTTAACACCATTATCTTGTGATATTGAAGAGGGATAATTGAGAAAACCACTGAGAAAAATCTGAGAAAATTTGTACATAGAAAAAGCACAGTTAAATCTAAAAAACCCTAACAACTAAGCAGGCATCAAAAGCAGATAAAGCTTTATGTTTTAAAATGTATTTGGGAATAAGAATCACCATAGTTTAAACAACTGAGCAGTAGCACTGTATTTCTGGCACAGTATCTTTATGAAAGTGTTTCTTCCCTATTAAAAAAAAATAAGTATATGCAGTACCTGTGTAGTAAATTGCAGGAAGAGTGCAAGAGTTAGTAACTAATAGGGTTATTTCTGAAACACTGCTTACATTCTTTGTTAGTAGCACAACACACTTAGCACCCATTATAAGCACTTATTAGCAGAACACAGAACTATCAGCACCTAACAGGCAACACTGAAGCCTAAAGAGAAAACATGCTTGCATCTGATCATAGATTGTTTGCTCCCTTTCCCACTTGAAGGATCTAATCTATTCCCATAGCAGTGGGAAGGTAAATAAAAACAATGGGAACAGCTATTTTCAGATTAGGAATAGAGAGAAGTACATCTTATCTAAACAGTAACTTTAAACAAAAAGTAGTGGGGGTTGAAACACATGCAACAAGAAGGAGGAAGTACTTACCAAGGCCCACTTTCAAATTTGTAGTTCACTCTTTCTGGATCTGAAAATCGGTGATCTATGAAATACAGCACAAGTTATTTCCTATTTTGTCAACATACAGGACAGGCAACCAAATCAAAGAAGGAACAGAGAAAACGCATTCATCATAATCACTTACTGTGTGGTTCAGATAATAATGTTAAAATAATATTCCCCATATCTTCAACTTGAGAGGCTCCATAGGGAAATGCTGGACTGTTCTTGTCAAGATTTAAATCTTTATGCTGGAGTTAAGTCAATCATCACCAGATTTCTAATTGGTCTCCTGCTAGAGCAACACACTTTCATGTTATCCTTGATGGTATGTTGCTTCTCAGGGGAAGATTTAATCCATTTTCCTGCTGGGATACATTAGCTGCTCTGCCTTTGCCACTAGCTACTGCCACCTGTGGGAGTGTAAGGTCACTCCAGAAAGTGTCTGTGAGTATGAGACCCCATAATAAGGACATATATTTAATATGTCCATGAATTATGTATGTTTGACAGATACACTTCTGCATGCGGAAGAGACTGAAGCCCTGTCCTCTTTAATTAACATCCTCTTTAATCTTTAGGGAAAGATTTGGGGATGGAGAAGAAGAAATCAGTCAACAAAAAGCACCAAGAAGAGGGATATACCACATGCTTTTTGACCAAGTAAATGCCAAAGTAGAATAAGTATCTTACCACTTCAACAAAATTCATAAATGACACCTCATCTAAACATTGCCTATTAGAAGTTATAACCCAAGTTTTGTGCTGTTGCACAGAAGCATTTTGAGAACATGGTCAGAGTCCACCACTTGTGTTTTGTCAAGAGGCTAAACAGAGCCCCACAACCCACAGCTTCAGTCTGAAGGATTTTGGAAAGGACTGCAATAGCGAGCAGGAAGCGGCCTGTCCTAGAAAGACAGGCCATAGAAAGATCAAAAAACCCCCCGCTACATTCATAAAGGGAGGCTGATTTAAGTTGCATACACCATCTTTTTTCAGACAACTTTAAACAGAGTTGACTGTGGTATTTCCTGCTTTCCATCATATTTGCCCCTCTCCAACACCAGGCTACAGGACTGCAAGATTACTTGCAACTCTACTCATTATTTATGAAGCAAGTTTTTAAAAAGGTCTTTTTCACTCACTTTCTTTGAGGACTGAAGGGTAAAAACAAAAAAAAGTTCAAGAACAGAACAAGAAAAAAAGAAATCTGGGAATAAGCATTGCATTTGCCTTATCAGTTTGCATCAAGACTTCAGAGCAAAAATGAGAGATTCTTAAACAAGACCCATCCATACAGGAAGGTACAGTAATGCAACACATTGAAAACAGTCAAGTGCACCAATTATTTGCCCACATTCCCCCCAGACCACATTAAACACATTTCAAATGCTCCAGAGTCTGCATGATATGATTCTCAAAAGTCTCTTCATAGCCCAAGATAGCTTTCCTCTTTTAAGAGGAAACCTGGTTTCTCCACCTAGAGCTGAACAACATTTGAGTTGACAGATGCCTAAATGAAGTGCAGGGAATAGAACAGTTTCTGTTAGAAACAAACACCTCACAGCAGCTTTGTTGTATCATCTCATCAACAGGTGAGCCAGCACAAATTTCTTTGTGAGCTAAAGTCTTCGCTATTATTTGTAGGATGACCGCAAGTCAGCTCTACAAAACAAAATTTTAAGAAATTGTTTAACAGTTGTCTTGTTGAAAGATGAAAAATAACTCCAACTGAATTAATGTATTCCTCTTCCACAGCAAGGAAAGGAAAGCTGCTGTGCCAACACAATACACTTGAGGCTAATTTGATTTTGAGGCTTTGTTGGTTTTAAGTGTGCATTGAAGTATAGAATGTGAGAGGATGATGCTTAGCCTTAGAAGAACATTCGAAGCTTAAGTGAATTATCATAGTTTAAAAACCAGAATACTCCAACCAGTGATTCCTCCCCTCCAACTGCTTGATTATAAATAGTTTGCTAGTCATTGCCTTTACCCTCCCCCTCCTGGTACCTTCTTCAGGATAAAGTACTGAGAACATTAAATAGTTTTCTTAAAAACCAAGCCAAAAATCCTGAGCAACCCCAAAGCGTGGTTTAAGAGATTACGACTATTTACGACAACAAAAAATTTCTTCATCGCAGTCTCTCCTCTTAAGCTTTCAACTCAAGCTCACCTCCTCCTCTGACCCTGGGAAAGGGGGGTTGGAATGAAAAATAACCCACAGACAGACTCCCTCATAGAGAGGGTGCCTAAGGAGCACCACACAGATGTTTCTGGGCACCTTGTGTATCAGAGTAGAGTCATGCTTCTCCTCCCTTTCCCAACACCATTCCCCCTGCAGCATCTAACTGCTCTGCACCGGGCTTGTGCAGAGCCTCTGCTGTTCATATAGGGAACCAGAAGCTGCTTATGGTGCTGGTGTTGGAACCCAGGTCTTGTCTGACCAATTTTTATGAAGATTTTGGAAATGTGTTTCCTCTGTCAAAAGTCAAGAGAAATTGGGCAGGAGTTTCAATAGCTGTTCCAGCACGGGACATGCATACACATGTGCTTGGCTGTTAGACTGTACTGTCAGAACTGAAAAGACATTTCAATATTTCCTTTGTGCTGAGCCAAAGATCCCTACAAGTGATCAGCATTCAGAGAGGGGAATGCAGCAGTGTGAAAGGGCTGGGAACTTGAAGAGAGGCCATCACACAAGGAAAACAAATAACTACCCCACCCCACAATATTTTCTTTGGTGGAAATGTTTTCTGAAGACACTGATCCATGGCAGAAGTAGTTCCTAAAAATGCTCTAGTGCCACGAGAAGCTGGTACCAGTTGTCAGACATAGGGAGTCAGTTGTGCCAAACACTAGAGTAATACAAACACAATGGAGGGGAAGAAGAAAGTAATCAATATTTTTGCGGGCATAACCTCACACCTTCACCTGCGATTAGTTAGAAGCACAGCTTTTAGGCAAGATTGCAGAAGAAAACTCATCGTTTTCTGCATGTGTAAAGAGCATGTTAATACTATTAAGTGAAAATCTGTATTCTAATGAACAAGATTGACTATATAGAGGTAGACTCCTATGGACAGAGGCACTAGAAATTATGGTACCCAGGAAAAAAATATTAATTAAATAGTCTATAACACCCACCACCTGTTCTGTAAAGGGCTAGGAGACCACACATGTGTCTCTGTACATTTATGTTTAAAGGATGCCTCTCCTGGTAACTGGAGAAAGACAATTGCAGTGGATAATCCCATTTCACTTTAAAGAAGTGTTAGAAGCCAGACCTGGCTGTCCAAAGCTACTATATGCAGTAGCATCTACTGTATGTTCTTAATGAGGCAACAAGCAAAAGACAGTCCCAAATAAGGCAGGATGGGAAACAAGGAACCACCTAACCTTGGTGTGCAGATATGGTACCACTTCCTGCAACACTCAGCAAGTTAGAGAGAGCAGGAAGGAAGACATATTCTATATTAGGGTGGCCTCTCTAATGTGGAAGAAATTTCTAAATAATTTCCTCAGATTCATGACCACAGCTTCACTCACTGCCAGTGCCCTCCAAGACTTATTCCTTCCCACTGTCTCTTCCATTTCTTTTAACTCCTTTCTTACTGAACAACTAACTTAACCTGAGATGACATGAAACGGCATTGCAATTTTGCTCTGCACTGATCCTTTCCCCTTTGCTGTTTCTTATTTAAGTCCCTTCAGACAGAAGATTACATCTTTCTACATAATGCTTTGCATACAGATAATATATGATTACCCACAGCTCCTGAGTACTATCACAGGAGATACAAAAGCAATATCCAAGATTCTCAACTAATACCCAAACATGGGCTTTTTATTGCCAGAGTTAAGCACTATTGGTTGTAATTGTGCTCCACATTATTGTTTCCAAGACACCCAGGTAAAAAAAATCAAAACCAAACCAAACAATTAAACCCCAACAAACCAAGTTTCAATACTACAATATCCAGCACATCAAACAAGCTGTTCTGGAGTACCCCTGAGCTTCTGCCAACAACATTGGCAGATACTCCTAGTAAGAAGTTATTCTCACAAATCCAGTTCAGAAGTGAGTGGAGCAAACCAAGTACTGGAGGAAGCAAGAGCTATTTGCCATTTAATGGCTTCTGCACACCCAATCTCGAGGCAAAGGATGAGTCTTCTGCAAATCTAATACGAATAGTCATGCAAGCTTTATTCACTCCACCCTGAAGGCACTCACAAGGTGAAAACTGGCTCAGCAAGCTTTGCAAATCAAGAAGTGCAGCAAGTATGGGAGGTACAGAGGGTGCAAGAACAACCCTGCTCCTTTTGTGTTCTTACACATTAAAAAAAAAA